>CM050167.1:365237107-365648785 GCA_027410445.1 Discoglossus pictus | reverse complement strand
CTATTTAGCACACTCTAACTTTGAGGAAGTTTCAGACATTTATAGATGGATATAGGTGACTTATGCAGCAATAACTGAGAACTATTTGGGCATCATTTTATTAATGTGCACTGCAGTCCCTTAAGTACAGTGTATGTTTTTCACAATACAGTGGGGTGCCACTCAAAGTCACAGCAATATTTAAGCACCCAAATTTATCACTGTGTTCCTTGAGGAAACTACCATACAGGATAATTGAATCCTTATATTTATATTACCATACTTGCCATATGCAACATACTTTCCTAGCACTTATTATCTATGTACAACATACAATTGTATATTATACCTACTAGAGCACTTTGCACTTTATATATTTAGCACTTTATTTGCACAATAGTCACCTTTTTTGTGACGACACCATCCCTTTTTTTGTATATGGCCAGTACACCTTAGGCAGGTTTCTCTATTGTGATATATTATTTCCACCTATTCCATAGCTCCGCCATCTCTCAGCCACCTATGTGTATATATTTTAATATGGATTTTAACTATTTATATTAAAAGTTAAGTTTTACTGTACAGTTTATCCTCTTCGATCTAAGACAAGGATTATTAGGTGTGCCCTCAAATAGGATCTTTTCTCTCTACTTGGCTTTATCAAATTTATCCTAAGGTGCACCCTAATCTATACATTTGCATTTGGGCCTTGAACTTTATACCTGAGCCACCAAACTGTACAATTTCTTGTTAATTTAATGTTAGGCACACAAATGTACTTTGGGTCGCAATGGTCTAGGTCATGGATAACTTATCTACATTATGAATAGTTTGACTTTAGAATTTGGAGAGACAAATAAATAGGCTAATTACTACTTTTCACATTCAAAGTACTCACGTCCTTCAGGCTGGTCTCCATAGTCATCTGTAAAAAGAGATTTGTAATTTCAATAAACATAATAATTCTCAACATCCAATTAAATATAATCAAGAGTTTCCATTAACTGCTTTAGGTTTCAGAAAACATTTATCTCCCATGCATGAGTTTCTACAAGAGGAAATAGTTGTCTGTGGATAGGCACTCTAAGATCTTTTACTATTTGTCAGGGTATGTTTCAAATGCCACTTAAAACAATATACATATAAAATATATCTAAGAAATAAATGTCAAAGTCAAATATTTGATGACTCTAAGCTTAATTTGTTAAACGCCTAAAACACACAAAAGTATATTGTCATCAATGATCTCATATATAATGTCATTTGTCTTTATATGAGTGAGGGACAGGTTAGCCCACACAAGCGGATTGGTAAGAGGATTAATTGCCCCCACCTCAAAGCAAAGGGCATTTGTGGCCTACTCCGAGGCCTTCCTGAAGAGATACTCCTGACAAGGCCACTATATATATATATATATATATACACAACATATGCTAGAAAACTAATTATTAAGGAAACCTCTAAATCTAAAAATAATAAACATAAGGAAAATATAACTAAATCTCTAGTCTTTGCCCTTTAAAGTCAGGTCTCTTACAAGCATCTAGCAATCAATCGTTGAGAGAAGAAAAAAGCTGTGTGCTATCACAACATTTTTAAAGCAACCTAAGAAGTAGCCAACTATCATGAGGAACCAGCCTTTTTTAAATAGTAAATTGTTTACAAAGTGACATTTTTGGTTACTACTGGATAGCAGATCTTACAACTGAATGCACTATATGTTGCTGTTTAGTCGTTCAGTCAAGTCTGACTATCTGTGACCATATGGGCCGCAGCATGCCAGGCAAATTTGTCAGCCACTGCCTGTCTGACCTTGTTTAATACTTTAATAACTTCATCTATCCATCTCCATCTCTACAATCCCCTTCTTCATGTGCCTTCATGTGTCATTCCCAGCACCAGTCTTCTCTAGGGGATCCTGTCTTCTCATTACATGACCAAAATATTTGAACTTCAACCTCATGATCAAACCGTCCAGTGAACAGTTTTGCTTGATACTATCTAGAACATTCTATAATATTTTTCTCTTTTTCGCTTTGATTTTTCTTAACCGTTTCCCATTTACTGAGGATTCTTATAGAATTTTTAAGTCATGTGGTATATAGTTTACTGTATCAATAATATTATGAAAAACTATATTTTTATAATTTCATTTCTGATTATTTGCCTTTTTTATATGTTCTGCTGGTGAAACTTAGATTAGGGCCCAGTCAGTTTATGGGACTGGATCATAATTAATTGTACCAGATGCTATTAGAGGTGAACACCTTTCAGTCATAAAAGAATAAATACAAGCAATCCACAAATGCATTTGTTGTATTTACTGCAACTATGTTTTTAAGCTAAAATATGTATCACAATATCCTAATAAAATAGTACTTCAGAAGACAACAAAATAAAAAATAATCCTCATCTTTTTAGGCAAAATATAAACATTCATAATTTTTAACCATAGTTTTCTCTATTCCTTCTCATCTATCCTTCTTCTCAACCATAAAGCCATATTCTGTATTGCTATAATGGGGTAAGTTAAACTGAAAAACATTATTTACACAATGCAAAATAATGGAGGGCCCTGTTGTTGAGCTTAATATCAAATCTACACAGTGCTTTCCCTAAAGCTCTTAGCAAGATGGAAAACTCCCAAACGTACAAACCAATGAATAAATAGGTTGTTTTTGGCAAACTGTCACAAACTGCTACCATGTAAATGCATGGCCACCTTCTTTCAGATGCTATTTTTTATACTTGGTTTTACTGTAGCATTTAGCAGTTATTTATGATTCTTTTTCTCAATTTTGAATTGTTTGGATGAAGAATTATCTGTCTTTTCGTTAATAAGTTCTTCCTATGGAGCTTAGATTATGGCCGTGTCAGTTTTGGGGACTTGATGATAAATCAGTCTTTTTAAGGGACACTAATTAGAAAAATAAATAAACTTTGATGCATCTGCTGAACCCTGGAGGTACTCATGATACCTTCGTAGAAACGTGTTTAAGAGGGTGTTTAAATTTGTGGAATGAATTGGATACATTTATTGATTCAAACCTCCAACTTCTGGGTCTGTAAGAGGAAAGGGATGGGTTGTCAATTACCATAGGATCGAATCATCTATCAAATTTTGTTAGCCTCTCCACTTATCCCCACTGTTCCTTTAACAAATATATACACCCTTATGATCCAGCTGGATTCTTATATTAATTTTAAAAAGTATTGCCATGATAGGAGTACAATAGATACAAGTCACTGTGGGCCTCATTCAATTGCAATTTGGCCAATTGAATAGGGCTCTAAATAAGCACATAGCATATTTTTTGAAAGTGGTTCTTAGTTAGTGAAAATCTTGCTTTGATAGATGCTCACTAACTAAAAACGTCTTTAAAAAAATATTTTATTTGCTTATTTAGAGCCCTATTCAATTGGCCAAATTGCAATTGAATGAGGGACTTTGTGTGTATCACAAAATGGATATTTCTATTTTTCCCTTTCACTACAAAAACTTGACTCAACTACTTATACACTGCAGCTGATGGAAAGTGGATTGTTGCGAATTCATTTATTCTATGAATTGTTATAGCTGAGAAAAGAAAATACTTTGCAAATTTGAAAAGAAAAACATAATTTATTTTTAAATTTAACCAGGTATCTGTATTATAGTTCACTATCATTATATTGCAAATCTCCCTCTACATGCTGTTATTCTACCTATGATTAACATCCCTCTAAATATTTAAATTCCCATTCTAACAATACACCAAATTGTGTTCTATTATTCTCTGAATCCTACACTGGATTAAACTCCTACCTAAAATAATTTTCCAGAATTACACATGTCCCTTATGTCCTTGAAGAACTAACCCTAAGCTTCGTATCATAGGTTTTCCATAGCATGAGTTAGGAACCAGTCTTACATGGATACAAAAGATTGAAATAACTTCTTTTGTGGGTAGGTTTCCTGATACATGCAAATCCATCATGGGCTGTGCTTAAAAGCTGTGTTATAATGTTTATCAGAATGCAGTGCATAAACTATTATCTTCAGCTTTTGAGCTGAAAATAATTAATTTTAACAACTTATTTTTAGACACACACAGGTCATGGATAACTTAAGAATAGTTTGACTTTGGAATTTGGAGACATAAGTAAATAGGCTAATTATTGAATTTTTCACATTGAAAATACCTCTTTTAGGGTCTCATTCAAATGCGATTTAGCCCATTGAATAGGGCTCTATATAAGCAAATTGCAATTTTTTTTTTACAGAAGTTAGTGAACTTCT
Source organism: Discoglossus pictus (assembly GCA_027410445.1). Classification (NCBI taxonomy): domain Eukaryota; kingdom Metazoa; phylum Chordata; class Amphibia; order Anura; family Alytidae; genus Discoglossus; species Discoglossus pictus. Next base: position 365,644,527 of record CM050167.1, on the reverse strand, counting down.
ATCCAAAAGCAAGATCTTCACTAACTAAAAACTTCTGTAAAAAAAATATGCTCTGTGCTTACATAGAGCACTATTCAATTGGTAAAAATCGCAATTAAATGAGGCCCTTAGAGTTCAGTTAGTATTTCACACACAACTCTAGTAATTATAAATCTTAATATTACAAAGCCCCACTAGTGATATATTTTATTGAAACTGAGTTTTTGTTTGAAAGTACTCTAAATACAAACTTTAATCTGCACCGTACATAAATTATCTAATCTCTGATTTAAACGACTGTTTACATTTTATTGTTTTAATGATATTTTACAATCAATGAACTTAAAGTTATTATTAAAACCGATTAAAACTAAATACCTATTTACTTTTTTCACATTTTTTATGGCTGTCATGATTCTTTTCTATAAAAATATGATAATATTATTATTGTCTTTTGTTCATTTTACTATAAATTAATAATTTCTATATTGTTCTTACAAACATTTATTTTTGGAAGTCTAGTTCCATAGAAATGTAAGATGTGCAGTGCTTAACGTACCTGATTTTTCAGGGCTCTTATCATCCTTCCCTGTAAGACAAAACATATATTTTTATTATCAAACTTATTATCAACTTTTTTTTATATTACCATAAACTACTGATTTAGTTCTTAGAAATGCATATTGTTTGGACGTCTAGTTGCTTAGAAATGCATAAGCATTTAAATAATGACTTTTACTAATCAGTAATGACTTTTACTAATCAGTAAATCTTAATATAACAAAGCCTTGCTAATGATTCATTGAATGTTTAATGTGAAGACTCAGCAAGCACACCCATTAATCTAGAGTCTAGACCATGAAAAAATAATTGTAATAAATGTTTATCAATAGTATTTTCATTGATCTCTAATTGAAAATCCTGTCAAAGTTTGATTATTGAATCATATCCTTCTGTCAATTAATTTGGATCTGATAAAATAAACTTAGTGTTTTTCCATTGTTACATAGCATATCAAAAGAATAATCATACGGATTCAATGAAATTCAAATTTTTCTTTAAAAGATAAAATTCATAGTTTTCCTTTCATTTTTGTTAATCTATGAAATAAATTTTTTTTTATTATACAGTCCACCAGACTAACCATACCTTAAGTCTTATCTATCTTGTGTACAGAAAGTTAAGGATGAGATGTACATTGCTTAAAGTACCTGATTGTTCATCGCTGTCATTTTTCTTTCCTAGAAAAAATTAAGGAATATTTTTATTATATCAACTTTTTTTATTTTACAATAAAATACTGATATTTTTCTTAGAAAAGCAAAGTCTAGATCCTTATCAATTCATAACATTTGAATATTAACTTCAATTAGTGTTCTATATTTCACATTGATTTCTATTAATCTTTAAATCCTAATATTATAAAGCCAATGCTAATCATTACATTTAATATTAGGGAATCATTAGTGTGAAGGTGTAGTAAAAACAACCATTAATCTGTATCATTAATAAATTCATCTAAACAATATTTTAGTGGTACTAATATAATTGATCTCTTTGATTTAAATGTTGTCCAAGATTTATCATTTTAATCAGTATTATTATTATTATTATCCTTTATTTATAACGCGCCAACATATTCTGTAGCGCTATACAGTGGTTTAGTACAAGTTAAGAACAATTTTAAACAGTGCAAAGGATGGAGGGCCCTGTTATTGAGCTTTCAATTGGACATACACAGTGCTTTCCCTAAAGCACCTAGCGAGTTTCAGAACTCGCAAACTTACATTCTAAAGTGTGTGGGTGGTGTACAGGAGAGTGATAGATTAATAGAGCATGTAAAGGCTAAAATCATGCTTTTCTATTAACACACTTGGATTTTGTGAGTAAAATAAACTAAAAATAAAATAGTTTTTCATAGTTACAGCATATTAAAAGAATATTTTTATGGATTTGATGAGGTTTTTAATTTTTTACAAGCTAACATTCAAAAGGTGTCTTTCTTTGCTGTTATTCTATCAAGCAAAAACACATTTAAACACTTGGGGCCTCATTCTATTATCGGCCGTAGGAGATGCGGGGCCGCAAGAACCGGCCGCAGGCTATTTGCCTATTCTATTCCCTTCCGGCCGGGGGCTCCGGCCGGCTTGCGGCCAGCGCCTTGTTATCTCTTGCCAAACGCGCCGGAGGAAAGCCTTTGATCTTAAACGGCCGCAAGAGTTTCGGCTGCAAGAAAATCCCGGTTGCTATTCTATTGCTCCGGGAACCCTCTCTGCAAGGCTAAAACCGAGCTGCAGCTTACTTGCAGCAAAAAGGTCCCGCAAGCACACAATTAAGCACATAACAGCCATCCTGCACTCTGAGGAGACGATAAAGTGATTGTAGGTGTTAGCATTCATAGCACAACATTCCCCTACACTCAAATCGGCAAATAATTTTTATTTTAATTCATGTCAAATATCTGTGGACAAAGTCCCAAGGGCTTGGAGCACCTCAGACCCGCCCACGCTGCGGCCGGAAAATAAACAGTTAATGAAATATCGGATTTGGGCTGATGTGGAAGCTTGAGAGGGGGTTGCTATTAATCCTCATGTCCGCCATTATGATCCCTAGCATTTACAGAGCTTTACAGTGCCGTCTTGAATTTATATTTGCTTTTAAAGTTTTCAGACCTTGCGGCCGGTTGCAAGATATGCGGCCGGCCGTAAGGGGGATATCCTTGCGGCGCCGTCTATTTGAATTGCAAGGTAAAGGGAGGCCCGCAAGGAATCGCAGCTTTGCAGCCGTTTTACGGCCGATAATAGAATGAGGCCCTAGAATATTAAGTCCACCAGACTAGCCAAAGCTTGTCTTATTTCTCTTTAGTACGAAAGTTAAGATTAAAGTGTACAATGCTTAAAGTACCTGCTATTTTATTGCAGTCATGATGTTAATATTATTCTTGTATTTATTCCATTTTACTATAAATGATTCATTTCTATATTGTTTCTATATTGTTCTTACAGAAATTTAGACTGAGATGTACTTTGATTAAAGTTTCACATGGCTGTCATGATCCTTTTCTATAAGAATATGATAATATTATTATTGTCTTTTGTTCATTTTACTATAAATTTATCATTTCTATATTGTTATTACAAAAGTTTATTTTTGGAAGTCTAGTTCCATAGAAATGTAAGATGTGCAGTGCTTAACGTACCTGATTTTTTAGGGCTGTTATTATCCTTCTCTGTAAGACAAAACATATATTTTTATTATCAAACTTATTAGCAACTTTTTTTTATATTACCATAAACTACTGATTCGGTTCTTAGAAATGCATATTGTTTGGACGTCTAGTTGCATAGAAATGCATAAACATTTAAATAATGACTTTTACTAATCAGTAAATCTTAATATAACAAAGCCTTGCTCATGATTCAGTGAATGTTTAATGTGAAGACTCAGCAAGCACACCCATTAATCTAGAACATTTAAAAATAATTGTAATAAATGTTTATCAATAGTATTTTGATTGATCTCTGATTGAAAATCCTGTCAAAGTTTGATTATTGAATCATATCCTTCTTTCAATTCATTTGGACCTTATAAATACAAACTAAAGTATGTTTTTTTGTTTTTTCATTATTACAGCATATCAAAAGAATATTCATATGGAGTAAGATCTGTATTGAAATTCTGGTATAAAAATAAAAAACTAAATTGCACTTAATACAAGTTCCGTCTTTAGAATCTCCTATAGAAATTCTATTAAATGAAGGAAAATATCTAGAATTAACTGTTTGGAGGGTACATTATTGGACCAAAGAGAGGTCCAGAATAAATTTGAGTGAAATAACTTTTCTTGGCTAAAATATGAAGCCCTAAATAACTTTGTGCCACTGGGGATTCAATAAAACTAATATGGATAATTTGACGGAAATGGAAAGATTCCTGATTAAAGAGTTTGACTCACATATTATCTCAAAGTGTAATAAAGTACCGTAATTATGGAGAACATAATGTTCGAGAAGTCCAGTGACATAAAAGCATGGGAATCAGAACTACAAATAGGGTTCAAATAAACTATTTGGATTGAAGTCCTTTGATTGGTTAAAAAATCTGCAATTAACATTACTAACATGGAAATGTTTTTCAAATGAATTCAGAGATGGTATTTAGTCCCTCAGGATATGGAAAAAAATAGACCAACATTTAGGAAAGGGTTTTGGATCACAGGGATTGGTGGTACATATGTGATGGGGCTGTATCAAGGTAAAATCCCTATGGCTAAATTGCTTTAGAGAGATATCAAAGTTGGTCGGGAAACAACTCCCTTATACTGCCCAAACAGCCTTACTACACATGCACATAAACTGGTTAGCTCATAAAGAAAAATGCTTAATTTCCCATATCCTTTTAACAGTGAAATGGTTATTAATTAAACATTGGAAACAGCCTTTAATTCCTTCTTGGAAAGAAGTGATAAATACAATTAACAACAATCGAGACATGATGAAGGAAGGGACTTTTAAAAATGTTATGAAAAAAGGCCTGATGTTAAATTGGCCGATTTGGGCTAAATACATATTAACTATATAAGAATTTTTTTTAACAATCTGCATAAAGCATGTGGTTCAAATATACAGTTTTCCTTCATTTACTAGATGCCTAACCTGTATAATCTACACTGATATATTGTTTTCCTCGATCTGTTTGATGTGCAATTTTCCCAGTATATGGGTAGCTGGTATGTATGTAGGTGTATGTATTGTATGTAATTTTTTATCTTTTTTTAAAGAAAAAAAAAGAAAAATAAAGGATATTCATATGGATTCAATGAAATTTGAATGTATTTTTACAAGATAACATTCATAGGGCCTCATTCAAATGTGATTTGACCAATTGAATAGGGCTCTATATAAGCAAATAGCATATTTTTTTACAGAAGTTTTTAGTTAGTGAACTTCTATCCAAAAAGCAAGGTCTTCACTAACTAAAAACATCTGTAAAAAATATGCTATGTGCCTATATAGAGCCCTATTCAATTGGCCAAATCACATTTTAATGGGGCCCATATTATTCTTTTTTTTCCTGTGACTTTATGAAACATAGAGTAACCAAACATCAAGTCTTATTTCTCTTGTGTACAGAAAGTTAAGACTGAGATGCACTGTGCTTAAAGTACCTGATTTTTCATAGCTGTCATTAGCCTTTCCTATGAAAAACAAATATTATTATATCTTTTCTTTTATTTTTTTTACTAGAAATCACTGATTTTGATATTGTTCTTAGAAAAGTCACCCCAGGACTAAGCCCTGTGTATGGGTGAAACGGTAGCTGTCGGGACTCTGGAGGAGAGGAAGGTCTCCTTCTTCCTTAAACCTCTTGTTCCATCTCTGTTTTTAAACAAATTTAAAATCATGCTTTTCAATTAACAAACATGGATTTTGTGAATAAAATAAACTAAAAATAAAATTGTTTTTCATAGTTACAGCATATTAAAAGAATATTTTTATGGATTTGATGAGGTTTTTAATTTCTTACAAGCTAACATTCATATTGTGTCTTTCTTTGCTGTTATTCTATCAAGCAAAAACACATTTAAACACTTTAATATTAAGTCCACCAGACTAGGCAAAGCTTGTCTTATTTCTCTTGAGTACGAAAGTTAAGACTAAAGTGTACAATGCTTAAAGTACCTGCTATTTTATTGCAGTCATGATGTTAATATTATTATTGTATTTATTCCATTTTACTATAAATGATTCATTTCTATATTGTTTCTATATTATTCTTACAGAAATTTAGACTGAGATGTATTTTGATTAAAGTATCACCTTTTTCATGGCTGTCATGATCCTTTTCTATAAGAAAATGATAATATTATCATTGTATTTATTTAATTTTACTATATAATAAATTCTATATTGTTCTTACAAAAGTTTATTTTTGGAAGTCTAGTTCCATAGAAATGTAAGATGTGCAGTGCTTAACGTACCTGATTTTTCAGGGCTCTTATTTCCCTTCCCTGTAAGACAAAACATATATTTTTATTATCACACTTATTAGCAACTTTTTTTTATATTACCATAAACTACTGATTCTGTTCTTAGAAATGCATATTGTTTGGACGTCTAGTTGCATAGAAATGCATAAACATTTAAATAATGACTTTTACTAATCAGTAATGACTTTTACTAATCAGTAAATCTTAATATAAGAAAGCCTTGCTAATGATTCATTGAATGTTTAATGTGAAGACTCAGCAAGCACACCCATTAATCTAGAGTCTAGACCATGAAAAAATAATTGTAATAAATGTTTATCAATAGTATTTTGATTGATCTCTGATTGAAAATCCTGTCAAAGTTTGATTATTGAATCATATCCTTCTGTCAATTAATTTGGATCTGATAAAAAAAACTTTGTTTTTTTTTATATTGTTACATAGCATATCAAAAGAATAATCATACGGATTCAATGAAATTCACAAGATAAAATTCATAGTTTTCCTTTCATTTTTGTTAATCTATGAAACAAAAACATATTTAATATACAGTCCACCAGACTAACCATACCTTAAGTCTTATCTATCTTGTGTACAGAAAGTTAAGGATGAGATGTACATTGCTTAAAGTACCTGATTGTTCATCGCTGTCATTTTTCTTTCCTAGAAAAAATTAAGGAATATTTTTATTGTATCAACTTTTTTTATTTTACAATAAAATACTGATATTTTTCTTAGAAAAGCAAAGTCTAGATCCTTATCAATTCATAACATTTGAATATTAACTTCAATTTTTGTTCTATATTTCACATTGATTTCTATTAATCTTTAAATCCTAATATTATAAAGCTATTTGTTAATCATTACATTTAATATTAGGGAATCATTAGTGTGAAGTTGTAGTAAAAACAACCATTAATCTGTATCATTAATAAATTAATCTAAACAATATTTTAGTGGTACTAATATAATTGATCTCTTTGATTTAAATGTTGTCCAAGATTTATCATTTTAATCAGTATTATTATTATTATTATCCTTTATTTATAACGCGCCAACATATTCTGTAGCGCTATACAGTGGTTTAGTACAAGTTAAGAACAATTTTAAACAGTGCAAAGGATGGAGGGCCCTGTTATTGAGCTTTCAATTAGACATACACAGTGCTTTCCCTAAAGTACCTAGCGAGTTTCAGAACTCGCAAACTTACATTCTAAAGTGTGTGGGTGGTGTACAGGAGAGTGATAGATTAATAGAGCATGTAAAGGCTAAAATCATGCTTTTCTATTAACACACTTGGATTTTGTGAGTAAAATAAATTAAACATTAAATAGTTTTTCATAGTTACAGCATATTAAAAGAATATTTTTATGGATTTGATGAGGTTTTTAATTTCTTACAAGCTAACATTCATATTGTGTCTTTCTTTGCTGTTATTCTATCAAGCAAAAACACATTTAAACACTTTAATATTAAGTCCACCAGACTAGCCAAAGCTTGTCTTACTTCTCTTTAGTACAAAAGCTAAGAATAAAGTATACAATGCTTAAAGTACTTGCTATTTTATTGCAGTCATGATGTTAATATTATTATTGTATTTATTCCATTTTACTATAAATGATTCATTTCTATATTGTTTCTATATTATTCTTACAGAAATTTAGACTGAGATGTACTTTGATTAAAGTATGACATTTTTCATGGCTGTCATGATCCTTTTCTATAAGAAAATGATAATATTGTTATTGTATTTTGTTCATTTTACTATAAATTAATAATTTCTATATTGTTCTTACAAAAGTTTATTTTTGAAAGTCTAGTTCCATAGAAATGTAAGATGTGCAGTGCTTAACGTACCTGATTTTTTAGGGCTGTTATTATCCTTCCCTGTAAGACAAAACATATATTTTTATTATCAAACTTATTAGCAACTTTTTTTTATATTACCATAAACTACTGATTCAGTTCTTAGAAATGCATATTGTTTGGACGTCTAGTTGCATAGAAATGCATAAACATTTAAATAATGACTTTTACTAATCAGTAAATCTTAATATAACAAAGCCTTGCTAATGATTCAGTGAATGTTTAATGTAAAGACTCAGCAAGCACACCCATTAATCTAGACTTTTTAAAAATGAATGTAATAAATGTTTAGCAATACTAATTTGATTGACCTCTCATTAAAAATCCTGTCCAAGATTTATTATTAAATTATATTTTTTTGTCAATTCCTTTGGATCTGATAAATACAAACTAAATCATGTTTTTTTTCTTTTTTCATTATTACAGCATATCAAAAGAATATTCATATGGAGTAAGATCTGTATTGGAATTCTGGTATAAAGATAAAAAACTAAATTGCACTTAATACAAGTTCCGTCTTTAGCATCTCCTATAGAAATTCTATTAAATGAAGGAAAATATCTAGAATTAACTGTTTGGAGGGTACATTATTGGACCAAAGAGAGGTCCAGAATAAATTTGAGTGAAATAACTTTTCTTGGCTAAAACATGAAGCCCTAAAAAACTTTGTGCCACTGGGGATTCAATAAAACTAATATGGATAATTTGACGGAAATGAAAAGATTCCTGATTAAAGAGTTTGACTCACATATTATCTCAAAGTGTAATAAAGTACCGAAATTATGAAGAACATAATGTTGGAGAAGTCCAGTGACATAAAAGCATGGGAATCAGAACTACGAATAGGGTTCAAATAAACTATTTGGATTATATGGAAATGTTTTTCAACTGAATTCAGAGATGGTATTTAGTCCCTCAGGATATGGAAAAAATAGACCAACATTTAGGAAAGGGTTTTGGATCACAGGGATTGGTGGTACATATGTGATGGGGCTGTATCAAGGTAAAATCCCTATGGCTAAATTGCTTTAGAGAGATATCAAAGTTGGTCGGGAAACAACTCCCTTATACTGCCCAAACAGCCTTACTACACATGCACATAAACTGGTTAGCTCATAAAGAAAAATGCTTAATTTCCCATATCCTTTTAACAGTGAAATGGTTATTAATTAAACATTGGAAACAGCCTTTAATTCCTTCTTGGAAAGAAGTGATAAATACAATTAACAACAATCGAGACATGATGAAGGAAGGGACTTTTAAAAATGTTATGAAAAAAGGCCTGATGTTAAATTGGCCGATTTGGGCTAAATACATATTAACTATATAAGAATTTCTTTTAACAATCTGCATAAAGCATGTGGTTCAAATATACAGTTTTCCTTCATTTACTAGATGCCTAACCTGTATAATCTACACTGATATATTGTTTTCCTCGATCTGTTTGATGTGCAATTTTCCCAGTATATGGGTAGCTGGTATGTATGTAGGTGTATGTATTGTATGTAATTTTTTATCTTTTTTTTTAAAGAAAAAAAAAGAAAAATAAAGGATATTCATATGGATTCAATGAAATTTGAATGTATTTTTACAAGATAACATTCATAGGGCCTCATTCAAATGTGATTTGACCAATTGAATAGGGCTCTATATAAGCAAATAGCATATTTTTTTACAGAAGTTTTTAGTTAGTGAACTTCTATCCAAAAAGCAAGGTTTTCACTAACTAAAAACATCTGTAAAAAAATATGCTATGTGCCTATATAGAGCCCTATTCAATTGGCCAAATCACATTTTAATGGGGCCCATATTATTCTTTTTTTTCCTGTGACTTTATGAAACATAGAGTAACCAAACATCAAGTCTTATTTCTCTTGTGTACAGAAAGTTAAGACTGAGATGCACTGTGCTTAAAGTACCTGATTTTTCATAGCTGTCACTAGCCTTTCCTATGAAAAACAAATATTATTATATCTTTTCTTTTATTTTTTTACTAGAAATCACTGATTTTGATATTGTTCTTAGAAAAGTCACCCCAGGACTAAGCCCTGTGTATGGGTGAAACGGTAGCCGTCGGGACTCTGGAGGAGAGGAAGGTCTCCTTCTTCCTTAAACCTCTCGTTCCATCTCTGTTTTTAAACAAATTTAAAATCATGCTTTTCAATTAACAAACATGGATTTTGTGAATAAAATAAACTAAAAATAAAATTGTTTTTCATAGTTACAGCATATTAAAAGAATATTTTTATGGATTTGATGAGGTTTTTAATTTCTTACAAGCTAACATTCATATTGTGTCTTTCTTTGCTGTTATTCTATCAAGCAAAAACACATTTAAACACTTTAATATTAAGTCCACCAGACTAGGCAAAGCTTTTCTTATTTCTCTTGAGTACGAAAGTTAAGACTAAAGTGTACAATGCTTAAAGTACCTGCTATTTTATTGCAGTCATGATGTTAATATTATTATTGTATTTATTCCATTTTACTATAAATGATTCATTTCTATATTGTTTCTATATTATTCTTACAGAAATTTAGACTGAGATGTATTTTGATTAAAGTATCACCTTTTTCATGGCTGTCATGATCCTTTTCTATAAGAAAATGATAATATTATCATTGTATTTATTTAATTTTACTATATAATAAATTCTATATTGTTCTTACAAAAGTTTATTTTTGGAAGTCTAGTTCCATAGAAATGTAAGATGTGCAGTGCTTAACGTACCTGATTTTTCAGGGCTCTTATTTCCCTTCCCTGTAAGACAAAACATATATTTTTATTATCACACTTATTAGCAACTTTTTTTTATATTACCATAAACTACTGATTCTGTTCTTAGAAATGCATATTGTTTGGACGTCTAGTTGCATATAAATGCATAAACATTTAAATAATGACTTTTACTAATCAGTAATGACTTTTACTAATCAGTAAATCTTAATATAAGAAAGCCTTGCTAATGATTCATTGAATGTTTAATGTGAAGACTCAGCAAGCACACCCATTAATCTAGAGTCTAGACCATGAAAAAATAATTGTAATAAATGTTTATCAATAGTATTTTGATTGATCTCTGATTGAAAATCCTGTCAAAGTTTGATTATTGAATCATATCCTTCTGTCAATTAATTTGGATCTGATAAAAAAAACTTTGTTTTTTTTTATATTGTTACATAGCATATCAAAAGAATAATCATACGGATTCAATGAAATTCACAAGATAAAATTCATAGTTTTCCTTTCATTTTTGTTAATCTATGAAACAAAAACATATTTAATATACAGTCCACCAGACTAACCATACCTTAAGTCTTATCTATCTTGTGTACAGAAAGTTAAGGATGAGATGTACATTGCTTAAAGTACCTGATTGTTCATCGCTGTCATTTTTCTTTCCTAGAAAAAATTAAGGAATATTTTTATTGTATCAACTTTTTTTATTTTACAATAAAATACTGATATTTTTCTTAGAAAAGCAAAGTCTAGATCCTTATCAATTCATAACATTTGAATATTAACTTCAATTTTTGTTCTATATTTCACATTGATTTCTATTAATCTTTAAATCCTAATATTATAAAGCTATTTGTTAATCATTACATTTAATATTAGGGAATCATTAGTGTGAAGTTGTAGTAAAAACAACCATTAATCTGTATCATTAATAAATTAATCTAAACAATATTTTAGTGGTACTAATATAATTGATCTCTTTGATTTAAATGTTGTCCAAGATTTATCATTTTAATCAGTATTATTATTATTATTATCCTTTATTTATAACGCGCCAACATATTCTGTAGCGCTATACAGTGGTTTAGTACAAGTTAAGAACAATTTTAAACAGTGCAAAGGATGGAGGGCCCTGTTATTGAGCTTTCAATTAGACATACACAGTGCTTTCCCTAAAGTACCTAGCGAGTTTCAGAACTCGCAAACTTACATTCTAAAGTGTGTGGGTGGTGTGCAGGAGAGTGATAGATTAATAGAGCATGTAAAGGCTAAAATCATGCTTTTCTATTAACACACTTGGATTTTGTGAGTAAAATAAATTAAACATTAAATAGTTTTTCATAGTTACAGCATATTAAAAGAATATTTTTATGGATTTGATGAGGTTTTTAATTTCTTACAAGCTAACATTCATATTGTGTCTTTCTTTGCTGTTATTCTATCAAGCAAAAACACATTTAAACACTTTAATATTAAGTCCACCAGACTAGCCAAAGCTTGTCTTACTTCTCTTTAGTACAAAAGCTAAGAATAAAGTATACAATGCTTAAAGTACTTGCTATTTTATTGCAGTCATGATGTTAATATTATTATTGTATTTATTCCATTTTACTATAAATGATTCATTTCTATATTGTTTCTATATTATTCTTACAGAAATTTAGACTGAGATGTACTTTGATTAAAGTATGACATTTTTCATGGCTGTCATGATCCTTTTCTATAAGAAAATGATAATATTGTTATTGTATTTTGTTCATTTTACTATAATTAATAATTTCTATATTGTTCTTACAAAAGTTTATTTTTGAAAGTCTAGTTCCATAGAAATGTAAGATGTGCAGTGCTTAACGTACCTGATTTTTTAGGGCTGTTATTATCCCTTCCCTGTAAGACAAAACATATATTTTTATTATCAAACTTATTAGCAACTTTTTTTTATATTACCATAAACTACTGATTCAGTTCTTAGAAATGCATATTGTTTGGACGTCTAGTTGCATAGAAATGCATAAACATTTAAATAATGACTTTTACTAATCAGTAAATCTTAATATAACAAAGCCTTGCTAATGATTCAGTGAATGTTTAATGTAAAGACTCAGCAAGCACACCCATTAATCTAGACTTTTTAAAAATGAATGTAATAAATGTTTAGCAATACTAATTTGATTGACCTCTCATTAAAAATCCTGTCCAAGATTTATTATTAAATTATATTTTTTTGTCAATTCCTTTGGATCTGATAAATACAAACTAAATCATGTTTTTTTCTTTTTTCATTATTACAGCATATCAAAAGAATATTCATATGGAGTAAGATCTGTATTGGAATTCTGGTATAAAGATAAAAAACTAAATTGCACTTAATACAAGTTCCGTCTTTAGCATCTCCTATAGAAATTCTATTAAATGAAGGAAAATATCTAGAATTAACTGTTTGGAGGGTACATTATTGGACCAAAGAGAGGTCCAGAATAAATTTGAGTGAAATAACTTTTCTTGGCTAAAACATGAAGCCCTAAAAAACTTTGTGCCACTGGGGATTCAATAAAACTAATATGGATAATTTGACGGAAATGAAAAGATTCCTGATTAAAGAGTTTGACTCACATATTATCTCAAAGTGTAATAAAGTACCGAAATTATGAAGAACATAATGTTGGAGAAGTCCAGTGACATAAAAGCATGGGAATCAGAACTACGAATAGGGTTCAAATAAACTATTTGGATTATATGGAAATGTTTTTCAACTGAATTCAGAGATGGTATTTAGTCCCTCAGGATATGGAAAAAATAGACCAACATTTAGGAAAGGGTTTTGGATCACAGGGATTGGTGGTACATATGTGATGGGGCTGTATCAAGGTAAAATCCCTATGGCTAAATTGCTTTAGAGAGATATCAAAGTTGGTCGGGAAACAACTCCCTTATACTGCCCAAACAGCCTTACTACACATGCACATAAACTGGTTAGCTCATAAAGAAAAATGCTTAATTTCCCATATCCTTTTAACAGTGAAATGGTTATTAATTAAACATTGGAAACAGCCTTTAATTCCTTCTTGGAAAGAAGTGATAAATACAATTAACAACAATCGAGACATGATGAAGGAAGGGACTTTTAAAAATGTTATGAAAAAAGGCCTGATGTTAAATTGGCCGATTTGGGCTAAATACATATTAACTATATAAGAATTTTTTTTAACAATCTGCATAAAGCATGTGGTTCAAATATACAGTTTTCCTTCATTTACTAGATGCCTAACCTGTATAATCTACACTGATATATTGTTTTCCTCGATCTGTTTGATGTGCAATTTTCCCAGTATATGGGTAGCTGGTATGTATGTAGGTGTATGTATTGTATGTAATTTTTTATCTTTTTTTTAAAGAAAAAAAAAGAAAAATAAAGGATATTCATAGGAATTCAATGAAATTTGAATGTCTTTTTACAAGATAACATTCATAGGGCCTCATTCAAATGTGATTTGACCAATTGAATAGGGCTCTATATAAGCAAATAGCATATTTTTTTACAGAAGTTTTTAGTTAGTGAACTTCTATCCAAAAAGCAAGGTCTTCACTAACTAAAAACATCTGTAAAAAATATGCTATGTGCCTATATAGAGCCCTATTCAATTGGCCAAATCACATTTTAATGGGGCCCATATTATTCTTTTTTTTCCTGTGACTTTATGAAACATAGAGTAACCAAACATCAAGTCTTATTTCTCTTGTGTACAGAAAGTTAAGACTGAGATGCACTGTGCTTAAAGTACCTGATTTTTCATAGCTGTCACTAGCCTTTCCTATGAAAAACAAATATTATTATATCTTTTCTTTTATTTTTTTACTAGAAATCACTGATTTTGATATTGTTCTTAGAAAAGTCACCCCAGGACTAAGCCCTGTGTATGGGTGAAACGGTAGCCGTCGGGACTCTGGAGGAGAGGAAGGTCTCCTTCTTCCTTAAACCTCTCGTTCCATCTCTGTTTTTAAACAAATTTAAAATCATGCTTTTCAATTAACAAACATGGATTTTGTGAATAAAATAAACTAAAAATAAAATTGTTTTTCATAGTTACAGCATATTAAAAGAATATTTTTATGGATTTGATGAGGTTTTTAATTTCTTACAAGCTAACATTCATATTGTGTCTTTCTTTGCTGTTATTCTATCAAGCAAAAACACATTTAAACACTTTAATATTAAGTCCACCAGACTAGGCAAAGCTTGTCTTATTTCTCTTGAGTACGAAAGTTAAGACTAAAGTGTACAATGCTTAAAGTACCTGCTATTTTATTGCAGTCATGATGTTAATATTATTATTGTATTTATTCCATTTTACTATAAATGATTCATTTCTATATTGTTTCTATATTATTCTTACAGAAATTTAGACTGAGATGTATTTTGATTAAAGTATCACCTTTTTCATGGCTGTCATGATCCTTTTCTATAAGAAAATGATAATATTATCATTGTATTTATTTAATTTTACTATATAATAAATTCTATATTGTTCTTACAAAAGTTTATTTTTGGAAGTCTAGTTCCATAGAAATGTAAGATGTGCAGTGCTTAACGTACCTGATTTTTCAGGGCTCTTATTTCCCTTCCCTGTAAGACAAAACATATATTTTTATTATCACACTTATTAGCAACTTTTTTTTATATTACCATAAACTACTGATTCTGTTCTTAGAAATGCATATTGTTTGGACGTCTAGTTGCATAGAAATGCATAAACATTTAAATAATGACTTTTACTAATCAGTAATGACTTTTACTAATCAGTAAATCTTAATATAAGAAAGCCTTGCTAATGATTCATTGAATGTTTAATGTGAAGACTCAGCAAGCACACCCATTAATCTAGAGTCTAGACCATGAAAAAATAATTGTAATAAATGTTTATCAATAGTATTTTGATTGATCTCTGATTGAAAATCCTGTCAAAGTTTGATTATTGAATCATATCCTTCTGTCAATTAATTTGGATCTGATAAAAAAAACTTTGTTTTTTTTTTATATTGTTACATAGCATATCAAAAGAATAATCATACGGATTCAATGAAATTCACAAGATAAAATTCATAGTTTTCCTTTCATTTTTGTTAATCTATGAAACAAAAACATATTTAATATACAGTCCACCAGACTAACCATACCTTAAGTCTTATCTATCTTGTGTACAGAAAGTTAAGGATGAGATGTACATTGCTTAAAGTACCTGATTGTTCATCGCTGTCATTTTTCTTTCCTAGAAAAAATTAAGGAATATTTTTATTGTATCAACTTTTTTTATTTTACAATAAAATACTGATATTTTTCTTAGAAAAGCAAAGTCTAGATCCTTATCAATTCATAACATTTGAATATTAACTTCAATTTTTGTTCTATATTTCACATTGATTTCTATTAATCTTTAAATCCTAATATTATAAAGCTATTTGTTAATCATTACATTTAATATTAGGGAATCATTAGTGTGAAGTTGTAGTAAAAACAACCATTAATCTGTATCATTAATAAATTAATCTAAACAATATTTTAGTGGTACTAATATAATTGATCTCTTTGATTTAAATGTTGTCCAAGATTTATCATTTTAATCAGTATTATTATTATTATTATCCTTTATTTATAACGCGCCAACATATTCTGTAGCGCTATACAGTGGTTTAGTACAAGTTAAGAACAATTTTAAACAGTGCAAAGGATGGAGGGCCCTGTTATTGAGCTTTCAATTAGACATACACAGTGCTTTCCCTAAAGTACCTAGCGAGTTTCAGAACTCGCAAACTTACATTCTAAAGTGTGTGGGTGGTGTGCAGGAGAGTGATAGATTAATAGAGCATGTAAAGGCTAAAATCATGCTTTTCTATTAACACACTTGGATTTTGTGAGTAAAATAAATTAAACATTAAATAGTTTTTCATAGTTACAGCATATTAAAAGAATATTTTTATGGATTTGATGAGGTTTTTAATTTCTTACAAGCTAACATTCATATTGTGTCTTTCTTTGCTGTTATTCTATCAAGCAAAAACACATTTAAACACTTTAATATTAAGTCCACCAGACTAGCCAAAGCTTGTCTTACTTCTCTTTAGTACAAAAGCTAAGAATAAAGTATACAATGCTTAAAGTACTTGCTATTTTATTGCAGTCATGATGTTAATATTATTATTGTATTTATTCCATTTTACTATAAATGATTCATTTCTATATTGTTTCTATATTATTCTTACAGAAATTTAGACTGAGATGTACTTTGATTAAAGTATGACATTTTTCATGGCTGTCATGATCCTTTTCTATAAGAAAATGATAATATTGTTATGGTATTTTGTTCATTTTACTATAAATTAATAATTTCTATATTGTTCTTACAAAAGTTTATTTTTGAAAGTCTAGTTCCATAGAAATGTAAGATGTGCAGTGCTTAACGTACCTGATTTTTTAGGGCTGTTATTATCCTTCCCTGTAAGACAAAACATATATTTTTATTATCAAACTTATTAGCAACTTTTTTTTATATTACCATAAACTACTGATTCAGTTCTTAGAAATGCATATTGTTTGGACGTCTAGTTGCATAGAAATGCATAAACATTTAAATAATGACTTTTACTAATCAGTAAATCTTAATATAACAAAGCCTTGCTAATGATTCAGTGAATGTTTAATGTAAAGACTCAGCAAGCACACCCATTAATCTAGACTTTTTAAAAATGAATGTAATAAATGTTTAGCAATACTAATTTGATTGACCACTCATTAAAAATCCTGTCCAAGATTTATTATTAAATTATATTTTTTTGTCAATTCCTTTGGATCTGATAAATACAAACTAAATCATGTTTTTTTCTTTTTTCATTATTACAGCATATCAAAAGAATATTCATATGGAGTAAGATCTGTATTGGAATTCTGGTATAAAGATAAAAAACTAAATTGCACTTAATACAAGTTCCGTCTTTAGCATCTCCTATAGAAATTCTATTAAATGAAGGAAAATATCTAGAATTAACTGTTTGGAGGGTACATTATTGGACCAAAGAGAGGTCCAGAATAAATTTGAGTGAAATAACTTTTCTTGGCTAAAACATGAAGCCCTAAAAAACTTTGTGCCACTGGGGATTCAATAAAACTAATATGGATAATTTGACGGAAATGAAAAGATTCCTGATTAAAGAGTTTGACTCACATATTATCTCAAAGTGTAATAAAGTACCGAAATTATGAAGAACATAATGTTGGAGAAGTCCAGTGACATAAAAGCATGGGAATCAGAACTACGAATAGGGTTCAAATAAACTATTTGGATTATATGGAAATGTTTTTCAACTGAATTCAGAGATGGTATTTAGTCCCTCAGGATATGGAAAAAATAGACCAACATTTAGGAAAGGGTTTTGGATCACAGGGATTGGTGGTACATATGTGATGGGGCTGTATCAAGGTAAAATCCCTATGGCTAAATTGCTTTAGAGAGATATCAAAGTTGGTCGGGAAACAACTCCCTTATACTGCCCAAACAGCCTTACTACACATGCACATAAACTGGTTAGCTCATAAAGAAAAATGCTTAATTTCCCATATCCTTTTAACAGTGAAATGGTTATTAATTAAACATTGGAAACAGCCTTTAATTCCTTCTTGGAAAGAAGTGATAAATACAATTAACAACAATCGAGACATGATGAAGGAAGGGACTTTTAAAAATGTTATGAAAAAAGGCCTGATGTTAAATTGGCCGATTTGGGCTAAATACATATTAACTATATAAGAATTTTTTTTAACAATCTGCATAAAGCATGTGGTTCAAATATACAGTTTTCCTTCATTTACTAGATGCCTAACCTGTATAATCTACACTGATATATTGTTTTCCTCGATCTGTTTGATGTGCAATTTTCCCAGTATATGGGTAGCTGGTATGTATGTAGGTGTATGTATTGTATGTAATTTTTTATCTTTTTTTTAAAGAAAAAAAAAGAAAAATAAAGGATATTCATATGGATTCAATGAAATTTGAATGTATTTTTACAAGATAACATTCATAGGGCCTCATTCAAATGTGATTTGACCAATTGAATAGGGCTCTATATAAGCAAATAGCATATTTTTTTACAGAAGTTTTTAGTTAGTGAACTTCTATCCAAAAAGCAAGGTCTTCACTAACTAAAAACATCTGTAAAAAATATGCTATGTGCCTATATAGAGCCCTATTCAATTGGCCAAATCACATTTTAATGGGGCCCATATTATTCTTTTTTTTCCTGTGACTTTATGAAACATAGAGTAACCAAACATCAAGTCTTATTTCTCTTGTGTACAGAAAGTTAAGACTGAGATGCACTGTGCTTAAAGTACCTGATTTTTCATAGCTGTCACTAGCCTTTCCTATGAAAAACAAATATTATTATATCTTTTCTTTTATTTTTTTACTAGAAATCACTGATTTTGATATTGTTCTTAGAAAAGTCACCCCAGGACTAAGCCCTGTGTATGGGTGAAACGGTAGCCGTCGGGACTCTGGAGGAGAGGAAGGTCTCCTTCTTCCTTAAACCTCTCGTTCCATCTCTGTTTTTAAACAAATTTAAAATCATGCTTTTCAATTAACAAACATGGATTTTGTGAATAAAATAAACTAAAAATAAAATTGTTTTTCATAGTTACAGCATATTAAAAGAATATTTTTATGGATTTGATGAGGTTTTTAATTTCTTACAAGCTAACATTCATATTGTGTCTTTCTTTGCTGGTATTCTATCAAGCAAAAACACATTTAAACACTTTAATATTAAGTCCACCAGACTAGGCAAAGCTTGTCTTATTTCTCTTGAGTACGAAAGTTAAGACTAAAGTGTACAATGCTTAAAGTACCTGCTATTTTATTGCAGTCATGATGTTAATATTATTATTGTATTTATTCCATTTTACTATAAATGATTCATTTCTATATTGTTTCTATATTATTCTTACAGAAATTTAGACTGAGATGTATTTTGATTAAAGTATCACCTTTTTCATGGCTGTCATGATCCTTTTCTATAAGAAAATGATAATATTATCATTGTATTTATTTAATTTTACTATATAATAAATTCTATATTGTTCTTACAAAAGTTTATTTTTGGAAGTCTAGTTCCATAGAAATGTAAGATGTGCAGTGCTTAACGTACCTGATTTTTCAGGGCTCTTATTTCCCTTCCCTGTAAGACAAAACATATATTTTTATTATCACACTTATTAGCAACTTTTTTTTATATTACCATAAACTACTGATTCTGTTCTTAGAAATGCATATTGTTTGGACGTCTAGTTGCATAGAAATGCATAAACATTTAAATAATGACTTTTACTAATCAGTAATGACTTTTACTAATCAGTAAATCTTAATATAAGAAAGCCTTGCTAATGATTCATTGAATGTTTAATGTGAAGACTCAGCAAGCACACCCATTAATCTAGAGTCTAGACCATGAAAAAATAATTGTAATAAATGTTTATCAATAGTATTTTGATTGATCTCTGATTGAAAATCCTGTCAAAGTTTGATTATTGAATCATATCCTTCTGTCAATTAATTTGGATCTGATAAAAAAACTTTGTTTTTTTTTATATTGTTACATAGCATATCAAAAGAATAATCATACGGATTCAATGAAATTCACAAGATAAAATTCATAGTTTTCCTTTCATTTTTGTTAATCTATGAAACAAAAACATATTTAATATACAGTCCACCAGACTAACCATACCTTAAGTCTTATCTATCTTGTGTACAGAAAGTTAAGGATGAGATGTACATTGCTTAAAGTACCTGATTGTTCATCGCTGTCATTTTTCTTTCCTAGAAAAAATTAAGGAATATTTTTATTGTATCAACTTTTTTTATTTTACAATAAAATACTGATATTTTTCTTAGAAAAGCAAAGTCTAGATCCTTATCAATTCATAACATTTGAATATTAACTTCAATTTTTGTTCTATATTTCACATTGATTTCTATTAATCTTTAAATCCTAATATTATAAAGCTATTTGTTAATCATTACATTTAATATTAGGGAATCATTAGTGTGAAGTTGTAGTAAAAACAACCATTAATCTGTATCATTAATAAATTAATCTAAACAATATTTTAGTGGTACTAATATAATTGATCTCTTTGATTTAAATGTTGTCCAAGATTTATCATTTTAATCAGTATTATTATTATTATTATCCTTTATTTATAACGCGCCAACATATTCTGTAGCGCTATACAGTGGTTTAGTACAAGTTAAGAACAATTTTAAACAGTGCAAAGGATGGAGGGCCCTGTTATTGAGCTTTCAATTAGACATACACAGTGCTTTCCCTAAAGTACCTAGCGAGTTTCAGAACTCGCAAACTTACATTCTAAAGTGTGTGGATGGTGTGCAGGAGAGTGATAGATTAATAGAGCATGTAAAGGCTAAAATCATGCTTTTCTATTAACACACTTGGATTTTGTGAGTAAAATAAATTAAACATTAAATAGTTTTTCATAGTTACAGCATATTAAAAGAATATTTTTATGGATTTGATGAGGTTTTTAATTTCTTACAAGCTAACATTCATATTGTGTCTTTCTTTGCTGTTATTCTATCAAGCAAAAACACATTTAAACACTTTAATATTAAGTCCACCAGACTAGCCAAAGCTTGTCTTACTTCTCTTTAGTACAAAAGCTAAGAATAAAGTATGCAATGCTTAAAGTACTTGCTATTTTATTGCAGTCATGATGTTAATATTATTATTGAATTTATTCCATTTTACTATAAATGATTCATTTCTATATTGTTTCTATATTATTCTTACAGAAATTTAGACTGAGATGTATTTTGATTAAAGTATGACATTTTTCATGGCTGTCATGATCCTTTTCTATAAGAAAATGATAATATTGTTATTGTATTTTGTTCATTTTACTATAAATTAATAATTTCTATATTGTTCTTACAAAAGTTTATTTTTGAAAGTCTAGTTCCATAGAAATGTAAGATGTGCAGTGCTTAACGTACCTGATTTTTTAGGGCTGTTATTATCCTTCCCTGTAAGACAAAACATATATTTTTATTATCAAACTTATTAGCAACTTTTTTTTATATTACCATAAACTACTGATTCAGTTCTTAGAAATGCATATTGTTTGGACGTCTAGTTGCATAGAAATGCATAAACATT
This sequence comes from Discoglossus pictus, assembly GCA_027410445.1. Lineage (NCBI taxonomy): Eukaryota > Metazoa > Chordata > Amphibia > Anura > Alytidae > Discoglossus > Discoglossus pictus. Next base: position 365,622,727 of record CM050167.1, on the reverse strand, counting down.
TAAATAATGACTTTTACTAATCAGTAAATCTTAATATAACAAAGCCTTGCTAATGATTCAGTGAATGTTTAATGTAAAGACTCAGCAAGCACACCCATTAATCTAGACTTTTTAAAAATGAATGTAATAAATGTTTAGCAATACTAATTTGATTGACCTCTCATTAAAAATCCTGTCCAAGATTTATTATTAAATTATATTTTTTTGTCAATTCATTTGGATCTGATAAATACAAACTAAATCATGTTTTTTTCTTTTTTCCTTATTACAGCATATCAAAAGAATATTCATATGGAGTAAGATCTGTATTGGAATTCTGGTATAAAGATAAAAAACTAAATTGCACTTAATACAAGTTCCGTCTTTAGCATCTCCTATAGAAATTCTATTAAATGAAGGAAAATATCTAGAATTAACTGTTTGGAGGGTACATTATTGGACCAAAGAGAGGTCCAGAATAAATTTGAGTGAAATAACTTTTCTTGGCTAAAACATGAAGCCCTAAAAAACTTTGTGCCACTGGGGATTCAATAAAACTAATATGGATAATTTGACGGAAATGAAAAGATTCCTGATTAAAGAGTTTGACTCACATATTATCTCAAAGTGTAATAAAGTACCGAAATTATGAAGAACATAATGTTGGAGAAGTCCAGTGACATAAAAGCATGGGAATCAGAACTACGAATAGGGTTCAAATAAACTATTTGGATTATATGGAAATGTTTTTCAACTGAATTCAGAGATGGTATTTAGTCCCTCAGGATATGGAAAAAATAGACCAACATTTAGGAAAGGGTTTTGGATCACAGGGATTGGTGGTACATATGTGATGGGGCTGTATCAAGGTAAAATCCCTATGGCTAAATTGCTTTAGAGAGATATCAAAGTTGGTCGGGAAACAACTCCCTTATACTGCCCAAACAGCCTTACTACACATGCACATAAACTGGTTAGCTCAAAAAGAAAAATGCTTAATTTCCCATATCCTTTTAACAGTGAAATGGTTATTAATTAAACATTGGAAACAGCCTTTAATTCCTTCTTGGAAAGAAGTGATAAATACAATTAACAACAATCGAGACATGATGAAGGAAGGGACTTTTAAAAATGTTATGAAAAAAGGCCTGATGTTAAATTGGCCGATTTGGGCTAAATACATATTAACTATATAAGAATTTTTTTTAACAATCTGCATAAAGCATGTGGTTCAAATATACAGTTTTCCTTCATTTACTAGATGCCTAACCTGTATAATCTACACTGATATATTGTTTTCCTCGATCTGTTTGATGTGCAATTTTCCCAGTATATGGGTAGCTGGTATGTATGTAGGTGTATGTATTGTATGTAATTTTTTATCTTTTTTTTAAAGAAAAAAAAAGAAAAATAAAGGATATTCATATGGATTCAATGAAATTTGAATGTATTTTTACAAGATAACATTCATAGGGCCTCATTCAAATGTGATTTGACCAATTGAATAGGGCTCTATATAAGCAAATAGCATATTTTTTTACAGAAGTTTTTAGTTAGTGAACTTCTATCCAAAAAGCAAGGTCTTCACTAACTAAAAACATCTGTAAAAAATATGCTATGTGCCTATATAGAGCCCTATTCAATTGGCCAAATCACATTTTAATGGGGCCCATATTATTCTTTTTTTTCCTGTGACTTTATGAAACATAGAGTAACCAAACATCAAGTCTTATTTCTCTTGTGTACAGAAAGTTAAGACTGAGATGCACTGTGCTTAAAGTACCTGATTTTTCATAGCTGTCACTAGCCTTTCCTATGAAAAACAAATATTATTATATCTTTTCTTTTATTTTTTTACTAGAAATCACTGATTTTGATATTGTTCTTAGAAAAGTCACCCCAGGACTAAGCCCTGTGTATGGGTGAAACGGTAGCCGTCGGGACTCTGGAGGAGAGGAAGGTCTCCTTCTTCCTTAAACCTCTCGTTCCATCTCTGTTTTTAAACAAATTTAAAATCATGCTTTTCAATTAACAAACATGGATTTTGTGAATAAAATAAACTAAAAATAAAATTGTTTTTCATAGTTACAGCATATTAAAAGAATATTTTTATGGATTTGATGAGGTTTTTAATTTCTTACAAGCTAACATTCATATTGTGTCTTTCTTTGCTGTTATTCTATCAAGCAAAAACACATTTAAACACTTTAATATTAAGTCCACCAGACTAGGCAAAGCTTGTCTTATTTCTCTTGAGTACGAAAGTTAAGACTAAAGTGTACAATGCTTAAAGTACCTGCTATTTTATTGCAGTCATGATGTTAATATTATTATTGTATTTATTCCATTTTACTATAAATGATTCATTTCTATATTGTTTCTATATTATTCTTACAGAAATTTAGACTGAGATGTATTTTGATTAAAGTATCACCTTTTTCATGGCTGTCATGATCCTTTTCTATAAGAAAATGATAATATTATCATTGTATTTATTTAATTTTACTATATAATAAATTCTATATTGTTCTTACAAAAGTTTATTTTTGGAAGTCTAGTTCCATAGAAATGTAAGATGTGCAGTGCTTAACGTACCTGATTTTTCAGGGCTCTTATTTCCCTTCCCTGTAAGACAAAACATATATTTTTATTATCACACTTATTAGCAACTTTTTTTTATATTACCATAAACTACTGATTCTGTTCTTAGAAATGCATATTGTTTGGACGTCTAGTTGCATAGAAATGCATAAACATTTAAATAATGACTTTTACTAATCAGTAATGACTTTTACTAATCAGTAAATCTTAATATAAGAAAGCCTTGCTAATGATTCATTGAATGTTTAATGTGAAGACTCAGCAAGCACACCCATTAATCTAGAGTCTAGACCATGAAAAAATAATTGTAATAAATGTTTATCAATAGTATTTTGATTGATCTCTGATTGAAAATCCTGTCAAAGTTTGATTATTGAATCATATCCTTCTGTCAATTAATTTGGATCTGATAAAAAAAACTTTGTTTTTTTTTATATTGTTACATAGCATATCAAAAGAATAATCATACGGATTCAATGAAATTCACAAGATAAAATTCATAGTTTTCCTTTCATTTTTGTTAATCTATGAAACAAAAACATATTTAATATACAGTCCACCAGACTAACCATACCTTAAGTCTTATCTATCTTGTGTACAGAAAGTTAAGGATGAGATGTACATTGCTTAAAGTACCTGATTGTTCATCGCTGTCATTTTTCTTTCCTAGAAAAAATTAAGGAATATTTTTATTGTATCAACTTTTTTTATTTTACAATAAAATACTGATATTTTTCTTAGAAAAGCAAAGTCTAGATCCTTATCAATTCATAACATTTGAATATTAACTTCAATTTTTGTTCTATATTTCACATTGATTTCTATTAATCTTTAAATCCTAATATTATAAAGCTATTTGTTAATCATTACATTTAATATTAGGGAATCATTAGTGTGAAGTTGTAGTAAAAACAACCATTAATCTGTATCATTAATAAATTAATCTAAACAATATTTTAGTGGTACTAATATAATTGATCTCTTTGATTTAAATGTTGTCCAAGATTTATCATTTTAATCAGTATTATTATGATTATTATCCTTTATTTATAACGCGCCAACATATTCTGTAGCGCTATACAGTGGTTTAGTACAAGTTAAGAACAATTTTAAACAGTGCAAAGGATGGAGGGCCCTGTTATTGAGCTTTCAATTAGACATACACAGTGCTTTCCCTAAAGTACCTAGCGAGTTTCAGAACTCGCAAACTTACATTCTAAAGTGTGTGGGTGGTGTGCAGGAGAGTGATAGATTAATAGAGCATGTAAAGGCTAAAATCATGCTTTTCTATTAACACACTTGGATTTTGTGAGTAAAATAAATTAAACATTAAATAGTTTTTCATAGTTACAGCATATTAAAAGAATATTTTTATGGATTTGATGAGGTTTTTAATTTCTTACAAGCTAACATTCATATTGTGTCTTTCTTTGCTGTTATTCTATCAAGCAAAAACACATTTAAACACTTTAATATTAAGTCCACCAGACTAGCCAAAGCTTGTCTTACTTCTCTTTAGTACAAAAGCTAAGAATAAAGTATACAATGCTTAAAGTACTTGCTATTTTATTGCAGTCATGATGTTAATATTATTATTGAATTTATTCCATTTTACTATAAATGATTCATTTCTATATTGTTTCTATATTATTCTTACAGAAATTTAGACTGAGATGTACTTTGATTAAAGTATGACATTTTTCATGGCTGTCATGATCCTTTTCTATAAGAAAATGATAATATTGTTATTGTATTTTGTTCATTTTACTATAAATTAATAATTTCTATATTGTTCTTACAAAAGTTTATTTTTGAAAGTCTAGTTCCATAGAAATGTAAGATGTGCAGTGCTTAACGTACCTGATTTTTTAGGGCTGTTATTATCCTTCCCTGTAAGACAAAACATATATTTTTATTATCAAACTTATTAGCAACTTTTTTTTATATTACCATAAACTACTGATTCAGTTCTTAGAAATGCATATTGTTTGGACGTCTAGTTGCATAGAAATGCATAAACATTTAAATAATGACTTTTACTAATCAGTAAATCTTAATATAACAAAGCCTTGCTAATGATTCAGTGAATGTTTAATGTAAAGACTCAGCAAGCACACCCATTAATCTAGACTTTTTAAAAATGAATGTAATAAATGTTTAGCAATACTAATTTGATTGACCTCTCATTAAAAATCCTGTCCAAGATTTATTATTAAATTATATTTTTTTGTCAATTCCTTTGGATCTGATAAATACAAACTAAATCATGTTTTTTTTCTTTTTTCATTATTACAGCATATCAAAAGAATATTCATATGGAGTAAGATCTGTATTGGAATTCTGGTATAAAGATAAAAAACTAAATTGCACTTAATACAAGTTCCGTCTTTAGCATCTCCTATAGAAATTCTATTAAATGAAGGAAAATATCTAGAATTAACTGTTTGGAGGGTACATTATTGGACCAAAGAGAGGTCCAGAATAAATTTGAGTGAAATAACTTTTCTTGGCTAAAACATGAAGCCCTAAAAAACTTTGTGCCACTGGGGATTCAATAAAACTAATATGGATAATTTGACGGAAATGGAAAGATTCCTGATTAAAGAGTTTGACTCACATATTATCTCAAAGTGTAATAAAGTACCGAAATTATGAAGAACATAATGTTGGAGAAGTCCAGTGACATAAAAGCATGGGAATCAGAACTACGAATAGGGTTCAAATAAACTATTTGGATTATATGGAAATGTTTTTCAACTGGATTCAGAGATGGTATTTAGTCCCTCAGGATATGGAAAAAATAGACCAACATTTAGGAAAGGGTTTTGGATCACAGGGATTGGTGGTACATATGTGATGGGGCTGTATCAAGGTAAAATCCCTATGGCTAAATTGCTTTAGAGAGATATCAAAGTTGGTCGGGAAACAACTCCCTTATACTGCCCAAACAGCCTTACTACACATGCACATAAACTGGTTAGCTCATAAAGAAAAATGCTTAATTTCCCATATCCTTTTAACAGTGAAATGGTTATTAATTAAACATTGGAAACAGCCTTTAATTCCTTCTTGGAAAGAAGTGATAAATACAATTAACAACAATCGAGACATGATGAAGGAAGGGACTTTTAAAAATGTTATGAAAAAAGGCCTGATGTTAAATTGGCCGATTTGGGCTAAATACATATTAACTATATAAGAATTTTTTTTAACAATCTGCATAAAGCATGTGGTTCAAATATACAGTTTTCCTTCATTTACTAGATGCCTAACCTGTATAATCTACACTGATATATTGTTTTCCTCGATCTGTTTGATGTGCAATTTTCCCAGTATATGGGTAGCTGGTATGTATGTAGGTGTATGTATTGTATGTAATTTTTTATCTTTTTAAAGAAAAAAAAAGAAAAATAAAGGATATTCATATGGATTCAATGAAATTTGAATGTATTTTTACAAGATAACATTCATAGGGCCTCATTCAAATGTGATTTGACCAATTGAATAGGGCTCTATATAAGCAAATAGCATATTTTTTTACAGAAGTTTTTAGTTAGTGAACTTCTATCCAAAAAGCAAGGTCTTCACTAACTAAAAACATCTGTAAAAAATATGCTATGTGCCTATATAGAGCCCTATTCAATTGGCCAAATCACATTTTAATGGGGCCCATATTATTCTTTTTTTTCCTGTGACTTTATGAAACATAGAGTAACCAAACATCAAGTCTTATTTCTCTTGTGTACAGAAAGTTAAGACTGAGATGCACTGTGCTTAAAGTACCTGATTTTTCATAGCTGTCACTAGCCTTTCCTATGAAAAACAAATATTATTATATCTTTTTTTTTATTTTTTTACTAGAAATCACTGATTTTGATATTGTTCTTAGAAAAGTCACCCCAGGACTAAGCCCTGTGTATGGGTGAAACGGTAGCCGTCGGGACTCTAGAGGAGAGGAAGGACTAAGGAAGGCAACAAGTCACTGGCAACCCCCTTTTTCTTGAATGAATATTGCAGTAATGTATTGAACAAAGACTAGCAGAAGTCTGATAAGCATTGGGTTTGCCTGTATCAATTTATTTAAATATAAGAGCATATTGTGCTGTGGAACTGCTCATGTAGCAATTAACTATTTATTGTTTTGGTCTCCTTCTGCGTTAAACCTCTCCTTCACCTCTGTTTTTAAAAAAAAATTCATCACTTTTTTTTGTTTTTATTAGTTGAAGTTATGTTTTTTGACGTGGATTATTTAAAACCGCTAACCATATAATCCTATGATTAGCAGTTTCTGGTCACAGTGTCTGTGAATATGATATATTGAAAATCTGGATTATATGACATAATGATGCTTTTCTTGTAAGCAGTAAAAATGTGAGATAATTTTCTTGCAGGCTATAATTTCAGTAACAAACATATGCTCTATTATCAATTTTAACTCACTGAAGTAGCAGCAATTTTTTCATTTTTAATTGTCCCATAATAATAAAAATAAATTAATGTTCTTAGAAAAGCAAATAGTTTTGGAAGTCTATTTCCATAGCAATTCATAACATTAGAATAAGAATTGCAATAAGTTTTCTACATTTCACACTGATTTCTATTAATAAGTAAATCTTAATATCACAAAGCCCTGCTAATCATTCATTGTATTAACAGAGATTTTTTAGTGAAAGGTGCAGTAAAACATATATTTTGATATTTATCATAACTACATGTATCTAATACATGTTTTAGTTGTATTAATGTGATTGATCTCTTTGATTTACATTACATACATTTGTATTTATTTTTACAAGCTAATATTAATATTGCTTGTTTCTTTTCTGGTATTCTATCAAACAAAAACATATTGAAATACTTCAATTATCAGTCCATGTTAAAAAGTCTTATTTTTTTAAATCTTTATTGAGATGTATAGTGCTTAAAGTACCAGATTTTTTACGGACGCCTTGGCGCTTTCCTAGAAGAGAAGGTAAAATTATTATTGTTTACACTTTTTTCCAATGTTACTACAAATGTATGAAACAGCAGTAAACACATCCATTAATCTGCACAGTACATACATGTGTCTAATGATTATTATAGCAGTATTAATTTCATACATTTCTTTTATTTAAATTACCACTGTACTGAATTGAAAAGTAAAGCTCATATGTTTGTGTGTTGGGCTTAGGCTAATAAAAACGAATAAAAACAGTATGCAGTTTAAATTAAACATTAATATTTTTCTTAGCTCTTAAATTATTAGTTTTTCCTTCAAGTAGAGGTTTTTTTTGTCCTCCTATCTAAATACATGTAGTTAATCAATACTATTTAACAGTACTAATGTGACAGATCTTTTCAATTTAAATGCTGTCCAAGATGTATTATTTAATTGTCTGGGACAAATAAAAACAATAAAAAAATATATTCAGAAGATTGAAGATCATTCATAGGGATAACTTGTCCCTATGAATGATCTTGAATCTTCTGAATAAAAATATTATATTTTTTTATCTCACATGTACAAAAACAAGATATGTGAGTTCATTGTAATTGTAGTTTATTTTTATAAGTTATCATTCATACTATGGTAGGAATGTACTGTTATGAACTATTAGTAACCGAGATCTTCTACGGCAAATCTCACATCAGTTCTACTCAGGTTTCCATACAATTTATTAAATCTCTGTTAGTATAATTAGGTCCGTGATGAGCCACGGTGATGCCTGATGCAGCACAATGTATCTACCCTATTGTAGGAGTAGCACATGTGCGTTATAGGGTTAAGGCATGTGCATGTGCCATATTGGTTGGCAAACCTGCAATGGTTGGAAGTACATCAATAATGGCGTATACCAACAAACTCAGCAAAATACCATGCCTGTGCATGGTCAGTTGCATTGCATATAAATAAACTATCTATCAAACATTAACACAATAGCCCATAAACCTCTATGAGCCCATGAATCCCCAGGGACCCAGAGGAAGCTATCGAGCCCTCCTCCCCACCCTTTTTGCTTTAGATTGGTGGGCACATTAACCCATCAGAGTCCTTTGGGCCTCTAAGTATAATGGACCTCCATAAAACTAATATTAACCTTCTATCATGGAAGTCCCTATGAATCCTCCAAGGTATTCTAGTTTATAGCTAGAGCTGCAGGTTTTTTTTAGGTGGAGGTCCCTCCCACGGTCCAAAGATAGGACCCAAGGGTTTTCAAGCAAGATAGCAGAGGATCAATTTCCACAATCAACATTGAGGTGCCCACTTATCCAGTCTCATCCAAGGAAGGGTAAGCATAATCCCTACCATAAATATATATTTTTTATTTTTTGTAAATTCTCATTTTAATTATTATTATTAAGAATTTTAAAATTCACTCTCTTCATTTTAACAGTAATTATTTTGTATTTTGTAGTTCTTTTAATTGTCTGTCTTTTTATTAAATATTTCATTGGTGGGGTAGTGGCAGCGAATATAGGGGTACTGGTATAATTTTAGGTGCCTTGAGAGTCGATAAGGACCCCCATGGCTACAGGTTAGCATACCATGGGGTTTCACAGAGACCCCATGATATGGGGATAATGTCAGGTACCATTTACTGTTATGTTTGAGATTATATTATAACCTTCTATACTGCTGATCAAGCAGACACATTTTAAAAACCTTAAGAAATTATCCTACCTTACTAACCTAGCATCCAGTCTTATTTTTCTCATGTACATAGCTTACCTGAATTGTCATCACTGTCATGATGCTTTTCTGAAAAACAGATAACAGTATTGTTCTATCAGCAATTTTACTGAAAAATACGGACTGTTCATTGTGCATATAACATATTTTTTGTGAATGTTCTATCACATATATAGTTGTCAATGTGTGTAACGTTTGCGATGCCATAAGGCCGCAACTGTGAGCTGAAGGCGCTCATTGCACTGCAATGCAAGCCTCATATAAAAACTAAAGGGTAATCTATTTTATTAGGGTGGTAATGAATCAGAAGCTTGTGCGTGTAAACTCCCAAAGGCTCATTGCCACTCATAGCTAGATTTATAACTAGATGGACAAGGCAGCTGCCTAGGAGCACCTCCCGGAGAGAGGGTTCTAATTTGCATAACAATACATTTAAATGTCTTTTTTTTTATGTTTCACACAAAGACCATGCTTCTCTAGCCAGATGTCATCAGTTTGTTATTTATTTGAAGGAGGGGGAGAAATGTTGTTTGAGCTACAATTGCACCTTTTGTATATGGTTTGTAAGTAAAGCCAAGTGACTCTTGCCTTTATGCTTTATATTGTGACTTGAATGAGCAAGTGAATGTTTTTTGTATTTGTTATGATGTTATGATTGTGCCTCTTTCTACTTGAATATCCCCATTATCCCTTTCCCAGCCGACTGTGGGGAAAAATGCTCTGTGCTCTCCAGAAGAACACTAGATTACAAATAACCACATTGACCAAGGAATTTCCTCATTTCCAATGTGTATTAATTTTTTAAATGTTTTAAATACATTTCCTGTCTCCACTTGGTCTGAGTAGAGGAAGAAAACAACAGCCACTGACAGAAAAGAAAGTATATAACTGTGCATATATGAACAAAAGCTGCATTAAAAAGTAATTATAATACATTTTGCTCACATTATTTCATATAATAAATTACTAACTTAGAAGAGGTCTCTCTCCCTTGTGTTTTTTTTTTTTGCAGTACATAATACTACAAAAAAGGATGGGACTGTAAAATCTAAAGACAAGTGCCATTATCTTTTATTATTTATATTGTTATATGAGCTTTAAGAAATCCTCTTATTTTATATGTAGGGCTGCTGTAATAATTGTTTTTTATATAATAATATTTCTCTTTAACTTCCTAGGGAAGCACCCATTTATCTAAGCCACAGACTCTGCAAAGTTCTCTTTCCCCAGGATGACTGAAAGTGTTAACTCCTGCAGCAGTCATTTGGCCCAGTTGAGTTTGGCCTTTAAAAGGCTGTTAAATACCTAAGTGTATGTATGGTCAGTATGTTCGGGAGAGAGAAAGTCATAAAGGCGCAGTCTGAAGTTTGAAAAAGACAGATACACAGCATTGAGGAGCTGAGGCGCGACTCACAGCAGAATTAATTAACTGTAATTTTTAAGGATACAGGCCATTTTTATGAACTAACTATTGGAATGTTTTTGTTTTGTTTTGATTTTTACTCCATCCAGTTTTAGCTGGATAGAAGCTCTTTTAGTAAGTGATCTATCTAATAGTGAAGTTAGTGCTCAGGTGGGAGCTAGGTCTGTTAATTTCTTAGTTTTGGTTTGGTGTATATATTGTAACACTGGCATTTATATTCTATATAAAACTTTGGAAAAGCATTAAAGCCTCCTTTAATTGTGTTCCTCCATCAAAAGTGCCAGGAACAAGGGCACACACCCAACAGAGACTTATGTCTTGTCACATGTGATGTTAGAAGTGGGTTTACAATAGAGGAACTTGTGAAAACTCTGGTACAAACCACTACATGCCAGCAAGAGAATATACAGCAAATGTTGATGCATGTCATAGAGACAGAGCTTATATGGCACAGGCATTACCAATACAATAGGCCTAACTCGCACTTGTAGCACTTGATGCCTGCCAAAACGACTGTGACTCCAGAGACCAGTGGATGCATTAAACCTAATCTCTTCCTACAAAAAATGAATAGTGAAGATGCTATGAAAACATACTTTAGGACCTTTGAAAGAATTGCCATCAGGGAACCTTGGCACTAAAGAACAAGCAATGAATTATGCTAATCTAAAAACGATCCTGGCCAGAGCTGGAGTTACCAGTGTCAGTGTCAGAGATCCCTCAAACACAAATGTTTCACCTGTGTCCTGAAAATAACAGCGGGAATTATAGAATTGCCGGTGATGGATCACCATTTGTGAAATATTCCTTCAGGCTTACATGGGTGGGAAAACCGCAAATTAGTTTATTAAGTGCTTTTATTGTGGAGAAATTGAGCACATAGGGGCCTACTGTCCAAACAAGGGAGAACAACTGCAATGTAACGTGGGAAAGCACCAGTACAACTGTAACCTGATCAACTTGGTGGGAGTGTCAGAAAAGTTTCACCAATTTACTAAAAACATGAAGGTTAATGGTAAAGAAATCACAGTGTTAATTGGTTCAGGAAGGGCAGTAACTTTCTCTGAAAACAATTATTCTTCACATGACCAAGATTCTGACCCACTCCTTCAGAATGCTCTAAATGAGCTAGTAGAGGTAAATGGGGTATCTGTTCCTGGGAGAGGACTCAAGTTGCCCTCTGGTACACGTGTAAATGTATGTATCTCAAGAACTGACCCATGAACAAAGGTAGAAACCTATAAAATGTTGAACCAAAACATGGATGTTTTCTCTACACAGCCCGGTTACATTAACTCTGTTTACCATGATATTACCACTAAGCCAAGTGCAAGGGTCATAATTAAACCCTATTGCATACTCAAGGCTAAATTAGTAGAGATAAGTGAGGTAGTGTTAGAACTTGGAATTATTGAAGAATGAGTGGTGCAGTCCCATTGTTATGACTCCAAAACCTAATGGATCTGTTAGATTCTGTAGTGATATCTGCAAACTAAATTCAGTGTCAGAATGTGATACTTATCCCATTTCCAGAGTGGATGAACTGATAGAGTGTCTTGGAAAGGAAAGATAACACTGGATTTACTGGCTATTTGTTAATTTGTATTTATCTTTGTCTAAAACGTAACTTATGTACATTGCTACTGAATATGTCGGCACATTATAAATGAACTATAATAATAATAATAATGACATAGTGACCCATACCACTGATTGGGAGACACATTTTTAAAAGTGGAAGCAGCATTGGGATCCTTGAGACAGGCAAAGTTTAGTGTGAAAAGTGCCTTAGAACTGAGTGAAGCTAAATATCTTGGCTATATTGTAGGAATAGGGTTGGTCAAAACACAGCTCAACAAAGCGAAGGCAATCCAGAACTGGCCATAAACACAAGTGATTGCTTTTCTTGGCATTGTGAGGTATTGCCAAAGGTTTATTCCCCATTTTCCCACAAGAATCACGTCATTGAAAGATACAGAGCTCCAAACATTGTAAAGTGGAAGAAAGAGGCTGAGGAAGCTTTTAAGAATCTAAATTCAGCTTTTTACAGAGACCCCATTGTAATAGTCCTAGAATATGGAAAAGAGTTCATCCAACAAACTGATGATTCTGGGATGGGCCTGTGAGCTGTATTATTACGACTGGTGGAAAATTAACATCTCATCTTGTTTCTCAGCAGAAAACAGATGCCTCAGGAGCAGAGATACTCCATGGTGGAGAAAGAATGCATGGCCATAAGATATTATTTATTAGGAAAAAAATGTGACCCTTCCCCAGTCAAATAAATGCAGCAGAACAAGAAGAACAGCAGAGGTACAAGATGGTTCCTGCCACTGCAACTTTTCCACTTCCAAGTCCTTCACAGAGCTGGCAATCAACATGGTAATGCAAATACATTATCCTGCCTACTCTGCCTCAGCGTCGGTCACTCAACCCCATATCAAGCTGGGAAGGGTGATGTGTGACAGCAAATTACACAGGATTTATGTAAGCCACAGACTCTGCAAAGCTTTCTTTCCCTAGGAGGACTGAAAGAGTTAACTCCTGCAGCAGTCGATGTTAGGGAAAGAGAGATGCGATTGTATATCTGGGGGTGGCTAAGGGGTTTGTGCCTAGGGACACCTGATTTTAAATCCAGCCTACTTCCATTTTGTTTCAAAATATAAAAGGTTTCTGACTTTTAAAGGTATATAATATACCTTTGTATTTATATAATTTTATAAAGAAAACCATGCAAATCGTCCCTGTATGGGTCTACCTCCTGTAGCATATGCAACCACAGACTTTATAGTGCTGGGTGTGCAGTGTACTGTCTAAGCCTATCAGGGCCAATGTCTCAGAAAACATGCTGCAACATGCTACTGAGATAAGATCACTGATAGGCTAGGACACTACACTGCACATCCATCCCTACAGAGCTTGGTCTGCATATGCTCCAGAGGGCAGACTCATGCAGAGACTAATTTGTTTGATTTTAAGGGCTAAAAAAGATCTTTTAATCACGTATTAATAAAACAAGCTACATAAAAGTAAACTAATACATAGGTTTATTGCATACATTGTAAAATCCAAAAACCTTCCATATCTATTTAATGTTTTCTAAATGGCAGTCTACTAATTTTTCATTGAAAAATATATGTTGGGGCTACTGTGTTCCTTTAATAACTAAATATAATTTTAGAAATCTAAAATACCTTGCCAAACAGTACTATTTTACACTTTAATATCTACTCTGTCCTCTTACCCCAAACGTTTGTTCGCTATGTTCGACACTCTCTTACACCCACCACCACCTCCCGTCCTTTCCTATCTCACGGCTGAAGACTTTGCCAGCAATCTTAAACATAAAATTTAAAACATTTGAAGCACAATCTCCTCTCAACATGGATCACACACTCCCTCCTCTCAACTAACTGACAACACCAAGCCTTCACCCTTCCCTAATTTCATAGCCATTATGCACTTCTTTGACCTTGTAACAGTGGATGAAGTCTCCAGTCTACTATCAACCTCTCACCTTACCTGTCCTCTAGATCCTATTCCATCACAGCTAATCCCTCCCTTCTCCGCCACACTGATCCCTGGTCTCACACATCTCTTCAACCTTTCCCTAACCACTGGCATGTTTCCATCATCTTTAAAACATGCAATAATTACACCCATTCTTAAGAAACCCTCATCTGACACTGATTCTGCAATTAACTACCAAACTGCTTGAGCGGCTCATCCACAATCGCATTACCCAATTTATCTCCTCCAACTCCCTTCTTGACACCTTCTAATACGTCTTCCAGCCCCAACACTCCACTGAGACAGCTCTCACAAAAGTCACTAATGACTTGCTCATCGCCAAGGCAAAGGATCACCCTCTTCTAATCCAAATTCTCAGCTCCCTTGGAATCAGAGATATTGCTCTCTCATGGTTCACATCATACCTACAAGATCAAACATTTAATGTCTCCTTTTCTGCCACCTCTGCTTCTCCTCACCCTCAGTCTGTGGGTGTACCCCAAGGTTCGTTTCTAGGCCCCCTCCTATTCTTTATCTATACATCCTCACTAGGTAACCTAATAAAATCATTTGGATTTCAGTATCATCTCTATGCAGATGACAATCAAATTTACCTCTCAGCACCCAATTTATCTTCCTCTCTTTTAGCATGTGTTTCCAACTGCTTCTCAAGCATATCTTCCTGGATGTCCATTCACCATCTGAAACTCAACATGTCTAAGAACGAACTCCTAATCTTTCCACCATCTACTACAGCATCAATTATTCACATATCTCTCACTGTCAACAATGTCATCATCACTCCCACCTCCCTAGCCCGTTGTCTCTGTGTTCTATTGACGCTACCCTCTCTTTCATTCCTCATTTACAGTCAATAACAAAATCTTGTCTTTTCAACTTAAAAAACATCTCCAGAATACGTAATTACCTTACACAAGACACAACTAAGATTCTAATAGATTCCCTCATCATATCTTGTATTGACTACTGCAACTCACATTTGGCTGGCCTACCCATTACCGGTCTATCCTCACTTCAATCCATAATGAATGTCTTCGCTAGACTCAACTACCGTAGTAAACGTTCAGTGTCTGCAGCACCGCTTTGTCAGTCTCTCCACTGGCTTCCCAGAGACTCCAGAATAAAAATAAAAATCATGACCCTAATTTACAAAGCACTAAACAACATTGCACCTAATTACATCTCTGCTCTCTTCTGCAAATATTCCCCCACCGCCATCTTCTTTAGATTGTAAGTCTGTGAGTTTTCAATCGTGCATGGGGCTTTGGGGAAAGCTATATGGACACTGGATTCTAAGCTCAAAGACAGGGCCCTCCATTTTTGTAATGTGTTAATATTTGTTTGCCTTGATCACAACTTATGTATAGCGCTATGGATTATGTTGTGCGCATTACAAATAAACGATAATAATAATAACAAAAATGAAAAATCTTAACTGAAGCAACTGGTAAATGTGTATTAAATGCAGGAACATAAATTGTGATACTCTCAACCTTTAACATACCTGGGCTTTGATTATCTGGAAAAGATATGGAAACTAAAGTAAGACACAAATATCAGTAAAATAAAGCAAAAAAAAATATATATATATATACGGTGTATATATATATATATATATATATATATATATATATATATACACATAGTGCAGTTAACAATAAAACAGAAAAAAAATGTGTATTAACATAAGTAAGTTTTGTAAGAGCATTTAAAATCTCTAAATACAGATTTGCCTGTGATTAAATTAATTAATAAAAAATTTAACCAATTGAAACAACTGATAATCTTGTCTCAAATAACAATAAACCTGTTATTATCAGAAAATGTCAGGTTTCTTCCTGAATGCATCACATTTATAAGTTATAAAATAAATGGAATAATAGTCTCACTATGTTCTTCTTAAAATATTGTCATGAATTCTTATGGTAAGGATCACTGCTATTATTTGAAGCTGAACTGACTTGAATATTAAAGGGACCCAGAAATGGCCCCAGTAATTATGGAAATGAAAATGACAAATATAAATTAATAAATACATATAATTTATATAGGTGGTTATTAAAAATATGAAGTTGAAGTGTTAGATAACTGAGCTTACTGTTTAAATCTTTTAAAAACAAACATTTTGAATTGTCATCTAGTATGGTCAAAATATAAATTAAACTTAAACATATTTGGGTGAGCAGAGGCAGAGTTACTGCCGGTGCAGTATGTGCAAAGCACCAGGGACAACAGCAATGAAGGGCCCTCTGCTAGCCGTATTCTCCTTAATTTATTAGAGAAGGGCAGTTAATAATTTTTTTTATAGATAGGTGATCTGACCAACTACATATATTTTGAACATTTTTTTACCCATATATGTGCAAGAACGACCTCAAATTATTTTGCACTCCATTTACTAGCTCTGCCACTACTGGGAAGAGGGATTTCCATGAACAATTTGGTAAATATTTGCTAATTACCTTCTTCATAGGATTCCTCACTTGAATCTAGAAGGGGAAATCAATAAATTAATCAATAATCAATAAATGTGTAAACTCAGAGACTTCATAATGTTATATATTTTGGGATTAAATCATAGCCTATCTGGGGGTCCTTAAGGAGATGGTTGGAAATACAGTGTGTTTACATGTGCAGAATAGGGAACGATAGATAAGCTCTGTGTGTAGAATAGCGGCTGTGTTTATGTTTGCGGAGGAAAGAGCGTCAGATGTATGTTTAGGTAAAGAAGAGAAATAGACGAAATGTGTGTATATTTGAGTAGGAAGGAATGATAGATGAGATGAGTTTCATTCTAGTTACTAAGATTACCTCATTATATAGAGGCCTACAAAAAGCAGTAAGTGTCATCAGTATATTAATATAAAAGTGCCTATTATTTTAATGATAACTAATACTAGTTATATGTTTCTTCATAATGCAAATGACCAGTCTAAAGCATATCCACTGAATATATATTGAATTTGCCAAGAGATAATTATACTGTAATAAATGCTGCAGGTTAAATGAATGGAGAAACAAGATATTAGAATAGAAATGGTATATAAAAGTAACAAAAAACCATAGGCACTGTGCTATCTATCAAATTGCAATGTGTATACAGTTATCTAATATAATTAAATGTGTATATAGTTGTCTAATATTATTTAGAATTAGCATTAAGATAATGTAACTTTTTATTGGAATGAAAGCGTGTGTGTTTATGTACAGAAGAAAAATGAGATGTCAGATTCATTGTGTTTGTGGAGGAAAGAGTGATAGAAGGAAATTGTATGTTTGGGTAAAGAAGAGAAATAGATGACATGTGTGTATATTTGTGTAGGAAAGAATAATAGATGAGATGAGTTTGTATTGGGAAGAGAGACTGAATTGTGTTATGTTGAGAAGAGATTTACACGAGATGTGTGTCTGAAGAAGAGAAATAGATGAGATGTTTTAGTATAAAGAGCAGAGAGAGGTGAAATGTGCATGTAGGTGATAGAGATAGATGATGTGCGTTTGTGTCCGCTGGGTGAGATGTTTGTGTCTTCATGTGTCATTAAGAGAGATAGATTAGATATGTTTATATAGGGAAGGGAGAGAAATAAAATATGTATGTGTGTGTCACAACTGGATTTTGGGAGGAACAGGGGAACCCTTTGACAGCCCATTTCTTCATGCCCAGAGCTTTACTGGACTATTGTGGACTGTGTATTGGCCCTGATATTTGGGAATTTCCCTGGGTTAAAATATGATTACAATATTATATGTATTTTGATTCAGGAGTATACTAGGTTTTGTATGGTTTAGAATGCCAGGGTACCTAGGCTATTTGTAGTCATGCCCAGAGCCTAGACAGTTTGCTAGAATAATGTGCCTAGGCCTGAGATGACAAGTTCCTGCCCTGCGCAATCCAATGGGATATATATATTGTTTATATTGTGTATGATTGGATATAAATTGTGTTTCATGTTACAGGTATTGTTGTAAATAACACAGTGATTGAGGTGTGAATATGTTAGACGTAAACCCTAAGTTCTGGGGAAATGTATAGCAAAAGTCCCACAAGTTAGTGCAATGCAGACTAAACCCTGTGCTAATAGACTTATACAAGGGTTTTTTTGCGCATTGCGCTTTTATGCATGCACAAACAGGGGCTCTGGGATGCACCCCAGTGAGAGCTATAGTAAAAACTATATAAGATGCTCTGCAGTTGGACAGCTCAGCAGAATATTGCAATTAAACACTTAGCTCCCACCTGCTGAGCCCAGCCAACTGGCTTATTCTTCAGTCAAGTGCTAAGTCAACACTCTTGAGGTAGTGACAGAGCAGATGCTGTCTTGCAAATATAACTGAGATACTCTGTTTGAAATGTAGGCATGCGTTCCTAAGGACTCTTAGAATGCACAGTGTCCTGACTGTCGAATCTTCATTTCCATGTAGGTTTACACCCACTTGTTACCAAAAATGCACAATTCTCTAAATATGTCCATAGTTCATAATAAAAGTGTTCAGTTCTATTTTTTCACAAAAACAAGGTGTGAGACTATGTAATGTGTTTCTGTATCTTGAGTGGGGAGTGGTCCTGTTCTGAGACCACTGGTATCCTGCCTGCATTATCATCTGCACATATTCTTGGGCGTTGTCTCTATCCTGGAGCCATCTTTTGTGCCAGAGGTCACAAGAACTACACAGTCCTGCTGGAGTAGGTTTGAACTAGGTTCTTATCAAGCTCCATTGAAGAAGCAGGTTGTGACAGTGTGTGTTCATGGACAAGAGTTTGATTAGCAGTGTGTAATTGTGTAAGAGTGATAGAGGAGATGTGTTGTGTAGGGAAGATAGATGGTGTTTGTGTGTAGGGAAGATATATAGATGAAATGTGTATGGTTATGTAGGGAAGAGAGAAAGGTGAGCTAAGATGTTTGTTGTGTTGAGAGGTGATATTGATGATGCGTATGTCTTGACAATAGATGAGATGAGTGTTGTGTTGAGAAGAGATAAATGATGTGTGTGTTTGAAGAAGGGAAATAGATTAGATATTTTTGCATAGAGAGGAGACAGATGAAATGTGTGTGTAGATATAGAGATATATGACATTTGTGTTAAGTAGAGAGTTAGATGAAGTGTGTGAAGACAAAAGAGACAGCGGATATGTGTATATAGGGAAGAAATACAAATGGGATGAGTATGAGTGTGCAGGGACAAGAGTGAGATTAGGAGTGTGTGTGCATTTGTGTAGAGAAGAGAAAGAGGTGATGTATTTATGTGTATGTTTAAGGGAGACATAAATTAGTCCATGTATACCTCCCAAATATCTCCACTCACATAACCTCTGTACACTATTACTCTTCTCTAAAAAAACACACACTTCTGTTCTCTACAGATATGTATATACTGTAACTGTCAAATATACACTTTCTCAGATCTGCCTCTTTTATTGCTCCATGTTTCTCTCCTCTGTCTTCTAGCTTAAAGCATTATGAAACTGTAAATACAGAAGAATCTGGACCATTTTGCTGACTAACTCATAAAAAGTTTATAATTGTCCCTTTGTTTTAGAAAATATTGAAATCAAAATATATGTTCATATATACAGTAATATATAATTTATAGAAATAGTTAATGTGGTACCTCGTTCTTGTTTTTTTCCTGCAATATAGGGAAAGAGAAACATAAAAGAAATATCACATATTAATCAAAATAGTATACATTATTTTATATTGGGAATAGGCACAACTTTTATGTAAATATAGTTGCTTTATATTTCCAAAGCTATAGCTATAGTTTGAGTACAGTTGTATAATTATTTATTTTGATTGCTTCCAAAGTTATATCAGCAGCTCAAGTTTATAGTTGAATTAAAAATATAATTGATTAACAACATTTTTTTAACTGACCTGATATATTCTGGACAATTACAATAATCTAAATACAAATGCAATAAAAAGGTCCAGCTTTCATAACTTTAAAAAAATTCCTCTGAGTGTTTTGACTTAAGTTGTGAGTCCATACAATTCAGGGGACTGTACCAGTACGGCCTTGGGCCAAAAGGACCCTTGCTTGTGGGCTTCACGAAAGTCCCACCCTGGCCCCAAAAGTCAGTCATGACAACCATCACTAAATTTGGGATTTTGCATTAATTATTATCTGCTTGATCCCTATGAAATGATAATGTTTAAAAACTGTTTCTACCAACTTACAAAGGACTCTAGTTTCAAAGACATAAAGATAGTATTTACAAGCTGTGGCAGAATGTGGATCACATTTCTTGCAACGTCATCATTATTGCATAGCTTTGGTGGCAACTTTTGCCAAGCTATGTAAAAAACGTGAGAAGCACCAAACTAAAGATGGTACAAAAAAAGTATTTATCAGCACCCTCATCCACAACTTAAAGTCTAAAATTTAAAACATTTGCAGCAAACTCTCCTCTCAACATGGATCACACACTCCCTCCTCTCAACTAACTGACAACACGAAGCCTTCACCCTTCCCTAATTTCATAGCCATTATGCACTTCTTTGACCTTGTAACAGAGGATGAAGTCTCCAGTCTACTATCAACCTCTCGCCTTACTACCTGTCCTCTAGATCCTATTCCATCACAGCTAATCCCTCCCTTCTCCGCCACACTGATCCCTGGTCTCACACATCTCTTCAACCTTTCCCTAACCACTGGCATGTTTCCATCATCTTTAAAACATGCAATAATTACACCCATTCTTAAGAAACCCTCATCTGACACTGATTCTGCAATTAACTACCAAACTGCTTGAGCGGCTCATCCACAATCGCATTACCCAATTTATCTCCTCCAACTCCCTTCTTGACACCTTCCAATACGTCTTCCAGCCCCAACACTCCACTGAGACAGCTCTCACAAAAGTCACTAATGACTTGCTCATCGCCAAGGCAAAGGATCACCCTCTTCTAATCCAAATTCTCAGCTCCCTTGGAATCAGAGATATTGCTCTCTCATGGTTCACATCATATCTACAAGATCAAACATTTAATGTCTCCTTTTCTGCCACCTCTGCTTCTCCTCACCCTCTGTCTGTGGGTGTACCCCAAGGTTCGTTTCAAGGCCCCCTCCTATTCTTTATCTATACATCCTCACTTGGTAACCTAATAAAATCATTTGGATTTCAGTATCATCTCTATGCAGATGACAATCAAATCTACCTCTCAGCACCCAATTTATCATCCTCTCTTTTAGCATGTGTTTCCAACTGCTTCTCAAGCATATCTTCCTGGATGTCCATTCACCATCTGAAACTCAACATGTCTAAGACCGAACTCCTAATCTTTCCACCATCTATTACAGCATCAATTCTTCACATATCTCTCACTGTCAACAATGTCATCATCACTCCCACCTCCCTAGCCCGTTGTCTTTGTGTTCTATTGACGCTACCCTCTCTTTCATTCCCCATTTAGAGTCAATAACAAAATCTTGTCTTTTCAACTTAAAAAACATCTCCAGAATACGTAATTACCTTACACAAGACACAACTAAGATTCTAATAGATTCCCTCATCATATCTTGTATTGACTACTGCAACTCACATTTGGCTGGCCTACCCATTACCGGTCTATCCTCACTTCAATCCATAATGAATGTCTTCGCTAGACTCAACTACCGTAGTAAACGTTCAGTGTCTGCAGCACCGCTTTGTCAGTCTCTCCACTGGCTTCCCATAGACTCCAGAATATATATATATACACATAGTGCAGGTAACAATAAAACAGCAATAAAATGTTTATTAACATAAGTTAGTTTCATAAGAGCATTTAAAATCTCTAAATACAGACTTGCCTGTGATTAAATTAATTAATAAAAAATTGAACCAATTGAAACAACTGATAATCTTGTCTCAAATAACAGAAAAATAAACCTGTTATTATCAGAAAATGTCAGGTTTCTTCCTGAATGCATCACTTTTATAAGTTATAAAATAAATGGAATAATAGTCTCACTATGTTCTTCTTAAAATATTGTCATTAATTCTTATGGTAAGGACCACTGCTAATTTTTGAAGCTGAACTGACTTGAATATTAAAGGGACCCAGAAATGGCCCCAGTAATTATGGAAATGAAAATGACAAATATAAATTAATAAATACATATAATTTATATAGGTGGTTATTAAAAATATGAAGTTTAAGTGTTAGATAACTGAGCTTACTGTTTAAATCTTTTAAAAACAAACATTTTGAATTGTCATCTAGTATGGTCAAAATATAAATTAAACTTAAACATATTTAGAAAAAGTGCTTTTTAAAACAGTTAGGAGTGATACTGGGGAGGAGAGGCAGAGTTACTGCCGGTGCAGTATGTGCAAAGCACCAGGGACAACAGCAATGAAGGGCCCTCTCCTAGCAGTATTCTCCTTAATTTATTAGAGAAGGGCAGTTAATAATTTTTTTATAGATAGGTGATCTGACCAACTACATATATTTTGAATTTTTTTTTACCCATATATGTGCAAGAAGGACCTCAACTTATTTTGCACTCAATTAACTAGCTCCGCCACTACTAGGAAGAGGGAATTCCATGAACAATTGGGTAAATATTTGTTAATTACCTTCTTCATTGGATTCCCCACTTGAATCTAGAAGGGGAAATCAATACATTAATCAATAATCAATAAATGTGTAAACTCAGAGACTTTATAATGTTAGATATTTTGTGATTAAATCATAGCCTATCTGGGGGTCTTTAAGGAGATGGTTGGAAATACAGTGTGTTTACATGTGCAGAATAGGGAACGATAGATAAGCTCTGTGTATAGAATAGCGGCTGTGTTTATGTTTGCGGAGGAAAGAGCGTCAGATGTATGTTTAGGTAAAGAAGAGAAATAGACGAAATGTGTGTATATTTGAGTAGGAAGGAATGATAGATGAGATGAGTTTCATTCTAGTTACTAAGATTACCTCATTATATAGAGGCCTACAAAAAGCAGTGTCATCAGTATATTAATATAAAAGTGCCTATTATTTTAATGATAACTAATACAAGATATATGTTTCTTCATAATGCAAATGACCAGTCTAAAGCATATCCATTGAATATATATTCAATTTGCCAAGAGATAATTATACTGTAATAAATGCTGCAGGTTACCGTAAATGAATGGAGAAACAAGATATTAGAATAGAAATGGTATATAAAAGTAACAAAAAACCATAGGCACTGTGCTATCTATCAAATTGCAATGTGTATACAGTTATCTAATATAATTAAATGTGTATATAGTTGTCTAATATTATTTAGAATTAGCATTAAGATAATGTAACTTTTTATTGGAATGAAAGCGTGTGTGTTTATGTACAGAAGAGAAATGAGATGTCATTGTGTTTGTGGAGGAAAGAGTGATAGAAGGAAATTGTATGTTTGGGTAAAGAAGAGAAATAGATGACATGTGTGTATATTTGTGTAGGAAAGAATAATAGATGAGATGAGTTTGTATTGGGAAGAGAGACTGAATTGTGTTATGTTGAGAAGAGATTTACACGAGATGTGTGTCTGAAGAAGAGAAATAGATGAGATGTTTTAGTATAAAGAGCAGAGAGAGGTGAAATGTGCATGTAGGTGATAGAGATAGATGATGTGCGTTTGTGTCCGCTGGGTGAGATGTTTGTGTCTTCATGTGTCATTAAGAGAGATAGATTAGATATGTTTATATAGGGAAGGGAGAGAAATAAAATATGTATGTGTGTGTCACAACTGGATTTTGGGAGGAACAGGGGAACCCTTTGACAGCCCATTTCTTCATGCCCAGAGCTTTACTGGACTATTGTAAACTGTGTATTGGCCCTGATATTTGGGAATTTCCCTGGGTTAAAATATGATTACAATATTATATGTATTTTGATTCAGGAGTATACTAGGTTTTGTATGGTTTAGAATGCCAGGGTACCAAGGCTATTTGTAGTCATGCCCAGAGCCTAGACAGTTTGCTAGAATAATGTGCCTAGGCCTGAGATGATAAGTTCCTGCCCTGCGCAATCCAATGGGATATATATATTGTTTATATTGTGTATGATTGGATATAAATTATGTTTCATGTTACAGGTATTGTTGTAAATAACACAGTGATTGAGGTGTGAATATGTTAGACGTAAACCCTAAGTTCTGGGGAAATGTATAGCAAAAGTCCCACAAGTTAGTGCAATGCAGGCTAAACCCTGTGCTAATAGACTTATACAAGGGTTTTTTTTGCGCATTGCGCTTTTATGCATGCACAAACAGGGGCTCTGGGATGCACCCCAGTGAGAGCTATAGTAAAAACTATATAAGATGCTCTGCAGTTGGACAGCTCAGCAGAATATTGCAATTAAACACTTAGCTCCCACCTGCTGAGCCCAGCCAACTGGCTTATTCTTCAGTCAAGTGCTAAGTCAACACTCTTGAGGTAGTGACAGAGCAGATGCTGTCTTGCAAATATAACTGAGATACTCTGTTTGAAATGTAGGCATGCGTTCCTAAGGACTCTTAAAAATGCACAGTGTCCTGACTGTCGAATCTTCATTTCCATGTAGGTTTACACCCACTTGTTACCAAAAATGCACAATTCTCTAAATATGTCCATAGTTCATAATAAAAGTGTTCAGTTCTATTTTTTCACAAAAACAAGGTGTGAGACTATGTAATGTGTTTCTGCATCTTGAGTGGGGAGTGGTCCTGTTCTGAGACCACTGGTATCCTGCCTGCATTATAATCTGCACATATTCTTGGGCGTTGTCTCTATCCTGGAGCCATCTTTTGTGCCAGAGGTCACAAGAACTACACAGTCCTGCTGGAGTAGGTTTGAACTAGGTTCTTATCAAGCTCCATTGACGAAGCAGGTTGTGACAGTGTGTGTTCATGGACAAGAGTTTGATTAGCAGTGTGTAATTGTGTAAGAGTGATAGAGGAGATGTGTTGTGTAGGGAAGATAGATGGTGTTTGTGTGTAGGGAAGATATATAGATGAAATGTGTATGGTTATGTAGGGAAGAGAGAAAGGTGAGCTAAGATGTTTGTTGTGTTGAGAGGTGATATTGATGATGCGTATGTCTTGACAATAGATGAGATGAGTGTTGTGTTGAGAAGAGATAAATGATGTGTGTGTTTGAAGAAGGGAAATAGATTAGATATTTTTGCATAGAGAGGAGACAGATGAAATGTGTGTGTAGATATAGAGATATATGACATTTGTGTTAAGTAGAGAGTTAGATAAAGTGTGTGAAGACAAAAGAGATAGCGGATATGTCTATATAGGGAAGAAATACAAATGGGATGAGTATGAGTGTGCAGGGACAAGAGTGAGATTAGGAGTGTGTGTGCATTTGTGTAGAGAAGAGAAAGAGGTGATGTATTTTTGTGTGTATGTTTAAGGGAGACATAAATTAGTCCATGAATACCTCCCAAATCTCTCCACTCACATAACCTCTGTACACTCTTACTCTTCTCTACAAAAACACACACTTCTGTTCTCTACAGACATGTATATACTGTAACTGTCAAATACACACTTTCTCAGATCTGCCTCTTTTATTGCTCCATGTTTCTCTCCTCGGTCTTCTAGCTTAAAGCATTATGAAACTGTAAATACAGAAGAATCTGGACCATTTTGCTGACTAACTCATAAAAAGTTTATAATTGTCCCTTTGTTTTAGAAAATATTGAAATCAAAATATATGTTCATATATACAGTAATATATAATTTATAGAAATAGTTAATGTGGTACCTCGTTCTTGTTTTTTTCCTGCAATATAGGGAAAGAGAAACATAAAAGAAATATCACATATTAATCAAAATAGTATACATTATTTTATATTGGGAATAGGCACAACTTTTATGTAAATATAGTTGCTTTATATTTCCAAAGCTATAGCTATAGTTTGAGTACAGTTGTATAACTATTTATTTTGATTGCTTCCAAAGTTATATCAGCAGCTCAAGTTTATAATTGAATTAAAAATATAATTGATTAACAACATTTTTTTAACTGACGATATATTCTGGACAATTACAATAATCTAAATACAAATGCAATAAAAAGGTCCAGCTTTCATAACTTTAAAAAAATTCCTCTGAGTGTTTTGACTTAAGTTGTGAGTCCATACAATTTAGGGGACTGTACCAGTACGGCCTTGGGCCAAAAGGACCCTTGCTTGTGGGCTTCACGGAAGTCCCACCCTGGCCCCAAAAGTCAGTCATGACAATCATCACTAAATTTGGGATTTTGCATTAATTATTATCTGCTTGATCCCTATGAAATGATAATGTTTAAAAACTGTTTCTACCAACTTACAAAGGACTCTAGTTTCAAAGACATAAAGATAGTATTTACAAGCTGTGGCAGAATGTGGATCACATTTCTTGCAACGTCATCATTGTTGCATAGCTTTGGTGGCAACTTTTGCCAAGCTATGGAAAAAACGTGTGAAGCACCAAACTAAAGATGGTACAAAAAAAGTATTTATCCGCACCCTCATCCACAACTTAAAGTCTAAAATTTAAAACATTTGCAGCACACTCTCCTCTCAACATGGATCACACACTCCCTCCTCTCAACTAACTGACAACACGAAGCCTTCACCGTTCCCTAATTTCATAGACATTATGCACTTCTTTGACCTTGTAACAGAGGATGAAGTCTCCAGTCTACTATCAACCTCTCGCCTTACTACCTGTCATCTAGATCCTATTCCATCACAGCTAATCCCTACCTTCTCCGCCACACTCATCCCTGGTCTCACACATTTTTTTCAACCTTTCCCTAACCACTGGCATGTTTCCATCATCTTTAAAACATGCAATAATTACACCCATTCTTAAGAAACCCTCATCTGACACTTATTCTGCAATTAACTACCAAACTGCTAGAGCGGCTCATCCACAATCGCATTACCCAATTTATCTCCTCCAACTCCCTTCTTGACACCTTCCAATACGTCTTCCAGCCCCAACACTCCACTGAGACAGCTCTCACAAAAGTCACTAATGACTTCTTCATCGCCAAGACAAAGGATCACCCTCTTCTAATCCAAATTCTCAGCTCCCTTGGAATCAGAGATATTGCTCTCTCATGGTTCACATCATATCTACAAGATCGAACATTTAATGTCTCCTTTTCTGCCACCTCTGCTTCTCCTCACCCTCTGTCTGTTGGTGTACCCCAAGGTTCGTTTCAAGGCCCCCTCCTATTCTTTATCTATACATCCTCACTTGGTAACCTAATAAAATCATTTGGATTTCAGTATCATCTCTATGCAGATGACAATCAAATCTACCTATCAGCACCCGATTCAACATCTGAAACTCAACATGTCTAAGACCGAACTCCTAATCTTTCCACCATCTACTACAGCATCAATTCTTCACATATCTCTCACTGTCAACAATGTCATCATCACACCCACCTCCCTAGCCCGTTGTCTTTGTGTTCTATTGACGCTATCCTCTCTTTCATTCCTCATTTAAAGTCAATAACAAAATCTTGTCTTATCAACTTAAAAAACATCTCCAGAATACGTAATTACCTTACACAAGACACAACTAAGATTCTAATAGATTCCCTCATCATATCTTGTATTGACTACTGCAACTCACATTTGACTGGCCTACCCATTCCCAGTCTATCCTCACTTCAATCCATAATGAATGTCTTCGCTAGACTCAACTACCGTAGTAAACGTTCAGTGTCTGCAGCACCGCTTTGTCAGTCTCTCCACTGGCTTCCCATAGACTCCAGAATATATATATATATATATATATATATATACATAGTGCAGGTAACAATAAAACAGCAATAGAATGTTTATTAACATAAGTTAGTTTCATAAGAGCATTTAAAATCTCTAAATACAGATTTGCCTGTGATTAAATTAATTAATAAAAAATGTAACCAATTGAAACAACTGATAATCTTGTCTCAAATTACAGAAAAATAAACCTGTTATTATCAGAAAATGTCAGGTTTCTTCCTGAATGCATCACATTTATAAGTTATAAAATAAATGGAATAATTGTCTCACTATGTTCTTCTTAAAATATTGTCATGAATTCTTATGGTAAAGACCACTGCTAATTTTTGAAGCTGAACTTACATGAATATTAAAGGGACCCAGAAATGGCCCCAGTAATTATGGAAATGAAAATGACAAATATAAATTAATAAATACATATAATTTATATAGGTGGTTATTAAAAATATGAAGTTGAAGTGTTAGATAACTGAGCTAACTGTTTAAATCTTTTAAAAACAAACATTTTGAATTGTCATCTAGTATGGTCAAAATATAAATTAAACTTAAACATATTTTGAAAAAGTACTTTTTAAAACAGTTAGGAGTGATACTGGGGAGCAGAGGCAGAGTTACTGCCGGTGCAGTATGTGCAAAGCACCAGGGACCACAGCAATGAAGGGCCCTTTGCTAGCCGTACTCTCTTTAATTTATTAGAGAAGGGCAGTTAATCATTTTTTTATAGATAGGTGATCTGACCAACTACATATATTTTGAATTTTTTTTTACCCATATATGTGCAAGAAGGACCTCAAATTATTTTGCACTCAATTAACTAGCTCCGCCACTACTGGGAAGAGGGAATTCCATGAACAATTGGGTAAATATTTGTTAATTACCTTCTTCATTGGATTCCCCACTTGAATCTAGAAGGGGAAATCAATAAATTAATCAATAATCAATAAATGTGTAAACTCAGAGACTTTATAATGTTAGATATTTTGTGATTAAATCATAGCCTATCTGGGGGTCCTTAAGGAGATGGTTGGAAATACAGCGTGTTTACATGTGCAGAATAGGGAACGATAGATAAGCTCTGTGTATAGAATAGCGGCTGTGTTTATGTTTGCGGAGGAAAGAGCGTCAGATGTATGTTTAGGTAAAGAAGAGAAATAGACGAAATATGTGTATATTTGAGTAGGAAGGAATGATAGATGAGATGAGTTTCATTCTAGTTACTAAGATTACCTCATTATATAGAGGCCTACAAAAAGCAGTAAGTGTCATCAGTATATTAATATAAAAGTGCCTATTATTTTAATGATAACCAATACTAGATATATGTTTCTTCATAATGCAAATGACCAGTCTAAAGCATATCCATTGAATATATATTCAATTTGCCAAGAGATAATTATACTGTAATAAATGCTGCAGGTTACCGTAAATGAATGGAGAAACAAGATATTAGAATAGAAATGGTATATAAAAGTAACAAAAAACCATAGGCACTGTGCTATCTATCAAATTGCAATGTGTATACAGTTATCTAATATAATTAAATGTGTATATAGTTGTCTAATATTATTTAGAATTACCATTAAGATAATGTAACTTTTTATTGGAATGAAAGCGTGTGTGTTTATGTACAGAAGAGAAATGAGATGTCATTGTGTTTGTGGAGGAAAGAGTGATAGAAGGAAATTGTATGTTTGGGTAAAGAAGAGAAATAGATGACATGTGTGTATATTTCTGTAGGAAAGAATAATAGATGAGATGAGTTTGTATTGGGAAGAGAGACTGAATTGTGTTATGTTGAGAAGAGATATACACGAGATGTGTGTCTGAAGAAGAGAAATAGATGAGATGTTTTAGTATAAAGAGCAGAGAGAGGTGAAATGTGCATGTAGGTGATAGAGATAGATGATGTGCGTTTGTGTCTGCTGGGTGAGATGTTTGTGTCTTCATGTGTCATTAAGAGAGATAGATTAGATATGTTTATATAGGGAAGGGAGAGAAATAAAATATGTATGTGTGTGTCACAACTGGATTTTGGGAGGAACAGGGGAACCCTTTGCCAGACCATTTCTTCATGCCCAGAGCTTTACTGGACTATTGTGGACTGTGTATTGGCCCTGATATTTGGGAATTTCCCTGGGTTAAAATATGATTACAATATTCTATGTATTTTGATTCAGGAGTATACTAGGTTTTGTATGGTTTAGAATACCAGGGTACCTAGGCTATTTGTAGTCATGCCCAGAGCCTAGACAGTTTGCTAGAATAATGTGCCTAGGCCTGAGATGACAAGTTCCTGCCCTGCGCAATCCAATGAGATATATATATTGTTTATATTGTGTATGATTGGATATAAATTGTGTTTCATGTATTGTTGTAAATAACACAGTGATTGAGGTGTGAATATGTTAGACGTAAACCCTAAGTTCTGGGGAAATGTATAGCAAAAGTCCCACAAGTTAGTGCAATGCAGACTAAACCCTGTGCTAATAGACTCATACAAGGGTTTTTTGCGCATTGCGCTTTTACGCATGCACAAACAGGGGCTCTGGGATGCACCCCAGTGAGAGCTATAGTAAAAACTATATAAGATGCTCTGCAGTTGGACAGCTCAGCAGAATATTGCAATTAAACACTTAGTTCCCACCTGCCCAGCCCAGCCAACTATTCTTCAGTCAAGCTCTAAGTCAACACTCTTGAGATAGTGACAGAGCAGATGCAAATATAACTGAGATGCTTTGTTTGAAATGTAGGCATGCGTTCCTAAGGAGTCTTAGAATGCACATTGTACTGATTGGGGAACCTTCATTTCCATGTAGGTTTACACCCATTAGTTACCAAAAATGCACAATTCTCTGAATGGCTGTTCTCCACTGGAGAAACTATAAATATGTCCATAGTTCACGCATGCACAAACAGGGGTTCTGGGATGCACCCCAGTGAGAGCTATAGTAAAAACTATATAAGATGCTCTGCAGTTGGACAGCTCAGCAGAATATTGCAATTAAACACTTAGGGCCTCATTCTATTATCGGCTGTAAAACGGCCGCAAGGCTGCGATTCCTTGCGGGGGTTCCGTTATCTTGCAATTCAATTATACGGCCCGCAAGGATCTCCCCTTACGTCCGGCCGTATATCTTGCAACCGGCCGTAAGCTCAGAAAACTTAAAACGCAAAAATAAATTCAAGACGGCACTGTACAGCTCTGTAAATGCTAGGGATCATATTGGGGGACATGAGGATTAATAGCAACCCCCTCTCAAGCTTGCACATCAGCCCAAATCCGAGTTTACATTAACTGTTTATTTTCCGGCCGCAGCGTGGGCGGGTCTGAGGTGCTCCAAGCCCTCTAGACTTTTTACATGGATTTTTGACATAAATTAAAAAATAATTTTTTTACGGATTTGAGTGTAGGGGAATGTTGTGCTATTTTTGCTAACATCTACAATCACTTTAGAGTCTCCTCAAAGTGCAGGATGGCTTTATTTCGGCTTTATAATGTGCTTAATTGGTGCTAGCGGGACCTTTTTCCTGCAAGTAAGCTGCGGCTCGCTTTTAGCCTTGCAGAGAGGGTTCCCGGAGCAATAGAATAGCAACCGGGCTTTTCTTGCGGCCAAAACTGTTGCGGCCGTTTTAGATCAAAGGCTTTCCTCCGGCGCGAGCGGCCGCAAGGGATAGCAAGGCGCCGGCCGCAAGCCTGCCGGACTCCCCGGCCGGAGGGGAATAGAATAGCAGAATAGCTTGCGGCCGGTCCTTGCAGCCCCGCATCTCCTACGGCCGTTAATAGAATGAGGCCCTTAGTTCCCACCTGCCCAGCCCAGCCAACTATTCTTCAGTCAAGCTCTAAGTCAACACTCTTGAGATAGTGACAGAGCAGATGCAAATATAACTGAGATGCTTTGTTTGAAATGTAGGCATGCGTTCCTAAGGAGTCTTTGAATGCACATTGTACTGATTGGGGAATCTTCATTTCCATGTAGGTTTACACCCATTGGTTACCAAAAATGCACAATTCTCTGAATGGCTGTTCTCCACTGGAGAAACTATAAATATGTCCATAGTTCATAATAAAAGTGTTCAGTTCTATTTTTTCACAAAAACAAGGTGTGAGACTATGTAATGTGTGTCTGTATCTTGAGTGGGGAGTGGTCCTGTTCTGAGACCACTGGCATCCTGCCTCCATTATCATCTGCACATATTCTTGGGCGTTGTCTCTATCCTGAAGCCATCTTTTGTGCCAGAGGTCACAAGAACTACACAGTCCTGCTGGAGTAGGTTTGAACTAGGTTCTTATCAAGCTCCATTGAAGAAGCAGGTTGTGACAGTGTGTGTTAATGGACAAGAGTTTGATTAGTAGTGTGTAATTGTGTAAGAGTGATAGAGGAGATGTGTTGTGTAGGGAAGATAGATGGTGTTTGTGTGTAGGGGAGATATATAGATGAAATGTGTATGTTTATGTAGGGAAGAGAGAAAGGTGAGCTAAGATGTTTGCTGTGTTGAGAGGTATAATCGATGATGCGTATGTCTTGACAATAGATGAGATGAGTGTTGTGTTGAGAAGAGTTAAATGATGTGTGTGTTTGAAGAAGAGAAATAGATGAGATATTTTTGCATAGAGAGGAGACAGATGAAATGTGTGTGTAGATATAGAGATATATGACATTTGTGTTAAGTAGAGAGTTAGATGAAGTGTGTGAAGACAAAAGAGATAGCGGATATGTCTATATAGGGAAGAAATACAAATGGAATGTGTAGGGACAAGAGTGAGATTAGGAGTGTGTGTGCATTTGTGTAGGGAAGAGAAAGAGGTGATGTATTTATGTGTATGTTTAAGGGGAGACATAAATTAGTCCATGTATACCTCCCAAATCTCTCCACTCACATAACCTCTGTACACTATTACTCTTCTCTACAAAAACACACACTTCTGTTCTCTACAGATATGTATATACTGTAACTGTCATATACATTTTCTCAGATCTGCCTCATTTATTGCTCCATGTTTCTCTTCTCTGTCTTCTAGCTTAAAGCATTATGAAACTGTAAATACAGAAGAATCTGGACCATTTTGCTGACTAACTCATAAAAAGTTTATAATTGTCCCTTTGTTTTAGAAAATATTGCAATCACAAATATATGTTCATATATACAGTAATATAATCATTTATAGAAATAGTTAATGTGGTACCTCGTTCTTGTTTTTTTCCTGCAATATAGGGAAAGAGAAACATAAAAGAATTATCACATATTAATCAAAATAGTATACACTATTTTATATTGGTAATAGGCACAACTTTTATGTAAATATAGTTGCTTTATATTTCCAAAGCTATAGATATAGTTTGAGTACAGTTGTATAACTATTTATTTTGATTGCTTCCAAAGTTATATCAGCAGCTCAAGTTTATAATTGAATTAAAAATATAATTGATTAACAACATTTTTTTAACTGACCTGACACCTCAGCAGTGCAAATTTACTCTGGTTTTAAGGCCTACTACATCTGTGAGATTCTCATAATTGCATTCAGAACACCTCAGCAGTGCAAATTTACTCTGGTTTTAAGGCCTACTACATCTGTGAGATTCTCATAATTGCATTCAGAACACCTCAGCAGTGCAAATTCACTCTGGTTTTAAGGCCTACTACATCTGTGAGATTCTCAGAATTGCATTCAGAACACCTCAGCAGTGCAAATTTACTCTGGTTTTAAGGCCTACTACATCTGTGAGATTCTCAGAATTGCATTCAGAACACCTCAGCAGTGCAAATTCACTCTGGTTTTAAGGCCTCCTACAGGGGTCCTCAAACTACGGCCCGCGGGCCACACCGGGCCCGCCAGGGTCCTGAACCCGGCCCCACCTGCCCCTTCCCCCAGACCCCTACGTCTCTTTGTGTCTCCACAGCTGCAGCCCCTGCTGACACCTCCTAGTCATCTGACTAGGCAGAGCAGGGGCTGACCCAGGGAGGAGCCACCAGGGGGAGGAGCCACCCACCGGCAGCATGAAGGATAGGTAAGGTGAGGGGGTTGTGAGGGAGAGATACAGACATATAGACAGACAAGGGCGAGTGAGGTAGAGAGACAAGGGGAGTGAGGGAGGGAGAGTGACAGACAGACAAGGGGGAGTGAGGGAGAGAGAGAGACAAGGAGGAGTGAGGTAGAGAGACAAGGAGGAGTGAGGTAGAGAGACAAGGGGAGTGAGGGAGAGCGAGAGATAGACAGACAGACAAGAGGGAATGATCGAGCGACAGACAGACAGACAAGGGGGAGTGAGGTAGATAGACAAAGGGAGTGATGGAGAGAGAGAGACAGACAGGCAAAGTGGAATGATGTAGAGAGGCAAGGGAACTGAGGGAGAGAGAGAGAGAGAGAGAAAGACAGACAAGGGGGGGTGAGGTAGAGAGACAAGGGGAGTGAGGGATAGAGAGAAAGACAAAGGGGAGTGAGGTAAAGAGACAAGGGGAGTGAGGGAGGGAGAGAGACAGACAGGCAAAGGGGAATGATGTAGAGAGGCAAGGGAAGTGAGGGAGAGAGAGAGTGAGAGAGAGAGAGAAAGACAGACAAGGGGGGGTGAGGTAGAGAGACAAGGGGAGTGAGGGAGAGAGAGAGATAGACAGACAAACAAACAAGGGGGGTGAGGGAGAGACAGACGGACAGACAAGGGGCAGTGAGGTAGATAGACAAGGGGAGTGAGTGAGGGAGACAAGGGAGAGTGAGGAATAGAAAGACAGACAAGGGGGAGTGAGGTAGAGAGACAAGGGAGTGAGGAATAGAAAGACAGACAAGGGGGTGTGAGGTAGAGAGACATGGGCAGTGAGGGAAAGAGACATGGGGGGAGAGAGGAAGGAAAAGATAGAAAGGAGAGAGAGGAGGGAGGGAGATGGACAGAGACAGAGAGAAAGTAGAGATAGGGATGGAGAGAGAAATGGAGATAGGGAGGGGGAGAGAGAGGAGAGATAAAGATGAAGAGGAGAGAGAGAGAAGAAAGAGGGAGAGCGAGAGAGAAGGGAGAGGGAGGTGTAGATATAATGAAAGGAGAGAGAGGGGGATGAGAAAGGAGAGAGAGATGAAGGAAGATAGAGCGGAAGAGAGAGAGAGAGAAGGGAGAAGGAGAGAGAGACGGGAGAGGGAGAAGAGGGAGAAATGGAGAGAGACAGAAGGGAGGAGAGGAAGAAGGGAATGACAGAAGTTAAAAGGAAAGGGGGAGAAGGAGAGGGAGAAAGTGAGAAGGAGAGAGAGCAAGAAAGGAGATGGAGAAAAATTCGAAAGAGGGAGCAGGGAGAGGGAAAAGAGAAAGGGAGTAGTAGAGAGAGGGAGAAGGGAGAGAGGGAAAAAGAGAGAAGGGAAAAGGAAAGATAGGAACAAGGGACAAGGGAGAGAGAATGAAAAGAGAGGCAGAAGTAGCAAGAGGGAGAGCAAGGGTGAAGGAGAGACAGAAGAGAGGGAAAGGGGAGAGGAAGAGGGAGAAGGGTGCGAGAGAAGCAGAGAGAGGGAGAAAGAGAGAGAGAGGAAAAAGGGACACGGGAGAGAAAGAAGGGAGAGGGATAAGTAGCAAGAGGGAGAGGAAGGGAGAAGGCGAGATAGAAGAGAGGTTATAGGGAAAAGGAAGAGGGAGAAGGGACGAAAAAAAGGGAGGGATATATATATACTGTATAGGAACTTTTTCATATTTTTTTAAACTATAGTCCGGCCCCCAACAGTGTCTGAGGGACAGTGAACTGGCCCCCTGTTTAAAAAGTTTGAGGACCCCTGGCCTACTTCATCTGTGAGATTCTCAGAATTGCATTCAGAACACCTCAGCAGGTATGGAGGAGACTATGGAAACTGCGCCATCCCTGGAGCCAATATGTTTATTAATATCACTACTGTATGCATGTTATTATATCTTGGCAGATAGAAATATTTCTAACATTTTGTTTTCAATTTTTAACTGTTTCCTATACCCTGCTTTGGCGTCCCCACCTTCCCCCAACCTTCCCCCATTTATGGCTGGCATAATTACCTCAAATCTCCTCCCCCCTCCTCACATACCTTCCTTCTAAGGTCTCTCTCCCATTTCTTTCTTACTCCCCCATCTTCCTGTACTGTCTGACCCCAATCCATTCTCTCTCTTTCTTTCAGTGCAAATTCACTCTGGTTTTAAGGCCTACTACATCTGTGAGATTCTCAGAATATATAATTTTGGCCCAAGGCCGTACTGGTACAGTCCCCTGAATTGTATGGACTTCGGGATGATCAGGGTTAAGACTGTGTGGGTTTTCTTTATTGCAATGTAATGTCTACCAGTTATGTATTGTATATAATGTTGTTATGTTGGGGACACGAGAATTGGGACTATAGATCAGAATATATCACGTTGGGGCTCCTATTGCATGACTAAGCTAGCAGCAGTTGTAAGTAATGCAACTTATATCAACAGTGTTTGAAAAATAACTGACAAGGATAATTCTTTGCTAGTAGCGAAAGCCTGTGAAGATAACATAGTTTCCCTGTCCCTTCTATACTGTTTAAGTGACTCCATTTTGCATTTACTGTCTCTGTACATGGATGTATTGTTTAATCCTATCTTACCACCCCTACTGTGAATCAGAAAAATGCATTGTTGACTAACACCCCTCTCAAGTAAGTGTTTTAGTTGTTAATAAGGAACAAAGAAGTCTAGAGATAATGGGGGGTGATTAATTTATCAGCCCACAAGGCTCCCACCCAACAGGGGGTGATCACTTGGTTGACAGGTCATTCATGTGGGGAATGTGATGGGCCCTGGTGATTGAACCAGGTGATGTTTGTCCAAGGATGGGGCCTGATTTTGATTGGGTTGTGTTGTACATAAATTTGTGAGTTGTTCCCAATAAACTGGTGCTCTGTTTGAATATACATAAACACTGTGTATATGTCATTCTAGAGAAAATAGTTATTTATTGTGTATCCTGAGACGCTGATGGTCCTAAAGCAGGGGACTGAGATCCAGATGGCATTGGCTGGGCTGATCCTGTAATCCTGGATGATAGATTCCAAGACTGGTGATCCTGAATTGGCATGCTGAGCCCTGAGATAACTTAAATGCTCACAATCCAGAGGTGTTCTCATAGTAGATGCAGGAAATCTTGGTCAGTTCCATGCACTGATGCAAATTAACAAACACAAACAATTTACCTTTGCCATTAAAATCAGTGTATGAATTGACCATCACTAACTTTGGGAGTTTGCATTAGTTGTTGTTAGCATGTTCCTTTCAGAATGAGGTAACCTTGTTGTGACATCTATTTTTTATACTCTTAGATGCAATCCTGACTATGGCCAATTCATAAATGTATACACACTTAAAACTGCTCTTAATATTGCCACATATTCTATTAGCTACTAGCAATCCGATTACAAGTTACTCGCCCAGAATGACTACAGACTTAGAACTTCATTGGTTTTAGCGCAGCTCGAATTTTACTAGCTGTAAATAATTAAAATTACACAAAATTGATATTCTATTAGACTCGTAGTTCTAGCTCACAAATAAAGTCTGACCCGCAACTGAAAAAAGTATCAAGTTTCTGTCAAAAATATTATGAGTACTAAATAAGAGTTGCTAGGGCTTTTTCAAACACTTATTATACCTGTAATTAAATACACAATACTCTACTTTAAAAGCATGGAAAGACATGGAAAGACATTAGAATTAATTGCAAATCCACAAATATGCAATTACAAATTATTATTTTTAACTATTATTTCTGAGTAATATTGATTCCAGGGCTGAAGGTTAATACATATCATGAAACCCACATGGACTAAAACAGATGATCCAATGCATTTTATAGAGTGCTAGTTTGCTTGACTGCAATTTTTGAACTTATTTTTCAACTGATTGCAGATTACGTGTAACTTCCCTGTTTGACAGATGTCATGATGACGGTCTCATTTACTATTGGCTATGTCTACGAAGTCAGTTACGGGCTAGCTAAATATTGTCAGATAATATGATCACACCCCCTGAAATCAGTCTTAAAAAGGTAGGGTTTACAAATTCAGCCTTGAGGTCGGAATTTGTGAGCCAGAGTGAATAGAATACATCTCAGCATTTATAGAAAAAAAAAAAACACCTACTGCTAAATTTATGAGCTTGAGGCATTTCCGAGCATCTAATAGAATATGGCCCAATGAAACTATTTATCTAACATTCAATCAGCTCTAAAATTTAAAAATATAATTAAATGTTTTTAATGCTAAATGCATTAAAACTATTTATAATGACAAGCTTTCAAGAGGTCTGACCTCTCTTTATTAAGTCTGAGGCAATACTGACATGAGATGGAACCCTCTGTTTGAATATAAACTGCAGATGCAGAGAGAGTGGAGGCAGCATCTGACATCATCAGGTATATACATATAGGGGGAATCAACATAACATAGTATTACTATAATAGTTCGTAAAGTGTGTGTAAAGTGGGGGGAGTGCATGCGCACTTTACAAAAGATTTGTATGGACTTCTGTACTACCCAGACAGAGGGGGAAAGGGGGAAAGAGACAGGGAAGGCAGAGGGGGAGGGAAGAGACACAGGGGAGGGAGAGGGGGGAAGAGTGATACAGGGGAAGGGGGGTGGGGGAAAAATATATATTATCCCGTCAAGTTTCTCCC
This sequence comes from Discoglossus pictus, assembly GCA_027410445.1. Classification (NCBI taxonomy): domain Eukaryota; kingdom Metazoa; phylum Chordata; class Amphibia; order Anura; family Alytidae; genus Discoglossus; species Discoglossus pictus. The sequence goes on along the minus strand of CM050167.1, from coordinate 365,584,155 downwards.
CTCCCCCCTGCTCTTTTTCTTCTCTCCTTTTTTTTACTTTATATTTTTGCCTCCTTTTCTTCCTTGGTTTCTTTAGCCTCAACTGCTTCTTTAATACTTCGTCTCAGAAGCTCAGTATTACATGACTGCAGCCTGTTAAAAGATCTGGGCGTAATTGTGTGTAGGTGATAGAGATGGATGAGGTGTGTGTTTGTGGACAGGATTAGATGAGACGTGTGTTATGTGGAGTTAAGAGAGATATATGAGATATGTTTATATAGGAAAGAGAAATTAGATGTGTATGTGTGTGTTAATGGACAAGAATGTGATTGTGTAGGAAAGACTGATGGGATGTGTGTGTAGGGAAGAGAGACTGACGTGTGTTGCGTAGAGAAGAAAGATGGAGTTTTGTGTAGGGAAGATCGATTAAATGTGTATGTTTATGAAGGCAAGAGAGATAAACAAACTTTGTTTATTGTATTGATAAGAGATATAGAGGAGGAGCTGGGGAAGAGAAAAAGATAAGGTGTTTTTGTATAGTGAAGAGAGAGATTAAATATGTGTGTAGATAATATACAGATGACATTTGTGTTTATGTACAGAGTTAGATGAGGTGTGTATATGCGCAGTCAAGAAAGATAGAGGATATGTTTATATATAGAAGCGACAAAAATGGGATGTGTATGCGAGTGAGATTAGGGGTGTATTTGTGTATAGAAAAGAAAATAGTGACACAAATGTGTGTGTTTGTAGGACAGAACACAATTCGGCTAATTGAATAGGGCTCTTAATAAGCACATAACATATATTTTTTAAAGAAGTTTTTAGTTAGTAAACATCTATCTAATAACAAGTTTTTCACTAACTAAAAACTTAAAAAAAAATATATGCTATGTTCTTATTTAGAGCCCTATTCGATTGGCCAAATCGCAATTGAATGAGGCCCATAGTGTGTATGTGTATTTTTAAGGGGTGACAGAAATGAGGCGTGACTGTGTATAGAAAGACACACAAATCTGTAACTGTAACTGTCAAATACACTCATTTGCATCTGCCTTATTTACTGCTCCCTGTTTTGTTTCTCAATACTCTAACTTAAAGCTTTATTTAACTGAAAATGCAGAACAATCTGGGCCCTCTCGCTGACTGACTCATAAAATGTGATGTCATTGCCTCTAGGTATTAATAATATAATAATTCATAGAAATAGAATATTTTGGTACCTAGTCCGTGATCGTTTCCTGCAATAAAGAGAAACATAAAAGAGTTATTACACATTTACCTAAATAGCCTACATTATTTTCTATTTGCAAAAGATACAACTTTTATGCAAAAATGGTTGCTCTAAATTTCCAAAGCTATAACTATAATTGAATACAATTAGTTTAATTAGTTATATTAGTTATATTGCTCGCAATGTTACATCAACAGTCCAGTTTATAATTTAGTAAAAAATATAACTACATGTTTAACTGACTGGGCATATTCTGGAAAATTCCAATAAGCTTAATACCAATAGAATTAAATGGCACTGTAAAGGTCCAGATTTCATAGCTTCTAAGTAGTGGTGATCCATATAAAAAACTTTTCATTGTTTGTGATTAAAAAGCTTAATTTTTGTGAGCAAATATACTCAATATATTTTTGTAGCATCTTTAGTTTGGTGCTCCTCTCATCTTTTACATAGTGTTGCAAAATGTGCCACCAAAGCTAAGCGACAATAAGGAAGCTGCAAGAAATGCGCTCCACATTCTGCGCAATTTGTAAAAGGGGGGCACTCAATCTTAAAGCTCAGGGGGGAGCAGTATGTTTTTCAAAGCACATTTTCTGGCAAACTACCGGCTTATTATAATGACAATGAACTACTCATTTTTATTTGGAATTTCCCATTTACAGATTATGCGGTGGGTTTCTAGGTATTTATTTCTTTGAAACTGTGAGGTGGCAAAACAGCGTTTAAACATTATAATTTCATAGGGCACATGCTAATAACAACTAATGCAAAATCTGAAATGTAATGATGTTGAAATGCATGCACTGATGCAAAGTATCAAAAACGAACACTTGACCTTGGTATAGTTAATGAAGGATTACCCTAATTTCCCCAAATTTACACAAACACAAATGTTTGGAAAAGGCCAGAGCTTGTTTATTTTAACAAAAATCCTTAACAGTAGGCTTTCAAGGAAATATGAGATATTTTCCACAACACTTTACGGGCCAATTTAATAGCCATAAGTCTTGCGGGCTACGTTATGGGCTTTGGTTTTACACGTTGAGGGAATTTAATAAGGCTGTTAGATAACTAAGTTAGGAATGTTTTCCATTTTTGCAACCAACTTTGTAGAAATAGTTTTCTACACTCTAGCACCCTAGTGTCCTACAATTAAAAATAATAAATAAATAATATAATATAATATGTATATACTGCAGAGACTACAAACTGTGCCAAATTCAATTGTGATTGTCTAGGCTAACATCATGGAGAAGTCAAGCATAAGACGTATGCGGATTCATTTCCAAAATATAAGAAATAGGTATGGTGTCAATTGTAAGTGTATATACACTTCAAGGTGGAGGGATATGGTAATATCTGCAGGAACTGCTTTGGGATATAACTGTGGCACACAATTCATTTACAATAACTACATTAATTCCAAGTAAACATATATGCGTAGAATTAATGTAATAACAATACAGTATTATTATAATTTGCTAACTACATATATATCTTTGTAACCTACCTGCATCATGTCCACCTAAAAAAAAAAAACATATGACATAGTAAATATTATTTTTATTTTCAAGAATTTGTATAGTGCATAAGAAAGGCAACCATATGACATACCATATAAATACACAAAAAATATATGATTTGAGATATAGAAAGGGAAAGGAATATCTGCAAGTGGGACATATCTAAATCGCCTACAGTGGCAAAAAAACGTAGTTATGCCCATGGAATGTGTCTCTACCATCACATCCTGAAGGTTAGTCTAATTATTTCCCACATGATTAATTGTGCTGAACAGAGAGGGTGTGCAGTTTCAAGTGGTAAAAGTGGTTACTGATTACCTATTCATTTAATGAGTGATGAACTTCCTATAGTAGTCTGGGAATACATATAGTTCTTGTGCATTTCTAGCTAATCAAATCCAAGCACATTCGATACATATCTAAATTGATTTTACTATCAACAGCCTGTGTTTCTCTAATGAGTAGTGCAGAAACATAGAAATAATCTTCCATTGAAGGGCCACAGTAGTCTGCAGCAAGATGAAAAGCAATTCAATTCATTTTGTTTCAATTCTCATTTGTAATTTCCTTCTAAACTTGGGTTTGTTACCTCTACTCAGGATTCCTAGTCCTCCAGAGTGTAAAATCTTGTTTTAGAGTATATGACACCATGAAGTAAAATTAGTAAAGTACTGTGTGGCCTATCCAAGGTGGGTTTTTATCATTTAGCACTAGTAATTGCATTGTGACATTTAATTGTAAACAAGTCTTCAGCCAATGGAGATCATTGTGTGTGCTAAACATTACGTCTGAAAACTGAACAGCTTCCTGGACGACAAAGACATGTATGGAAATTCCGTACAAATAGTTTCTGGAGCGTTACATACACTTCACAAACTATATTAGTTATATTGTTTTTCATATATTTACAAACGAATAGTATTAATAATCAGTGTCTAATTATAACATGTAGCTCATGATAGTAGGGCACTCTAGTGGACCTTTAAGCCTAGGCCAGGGGGTTTATAAATGTGGCAGCAATGATATAATCTAAGAGAAAATAAAATTATTAGAAGCTAGTATTTTGAGAGGGGATTCCTCCTCTGATAAGCAGTAGAAAAACTAAACTTTATAAATAAGATTTTAATGAGATGGGTCAATATAAAGCTTTATCAAGTGAACTTTTTGTGCCAAGAGGTTTTTAACTGACAAGAGGACATCCTTTAAGATTAGAAGGAAAAAGGTTCCACCTTAAAGAAAGAAAAGTGTTATTTACAGTAAGGGTGGACTGGGGAATTCTCTACCAAAGGAGGATGTGAAAGCGGATTCAAAAAATAACTTAAGAATAAATAAAGGGTTTGGATATATTTTTTAATAAAAAGGGCATTCAGGTGTTATCTTGGATAATTAGAGAGGGAGTTTTGATCCAGGGAGGAATCTCTGGGGTCCGAACAATTGGGACAATGGGCAAATGTTTCAATGTTTTTTTTCTGTTTGTCTTGCCCTGGATCTGTTATTGAATTAATAATTAATCCATATATTATAAAAGATTATAGGAGATCTAAAAAAATTGAACTTGATGGACTAAAAGTCTTTATTCAACCTCAATGACTTTGTAACTATGTAACTTTGAAAAAGTGCATTTTTAGATTTAGTAAGTAGAATTTGGCACATTAAAAAATGTTACAGCCTTGCAAGATAATTAAAATCCTGCCTTCTCTTCAATTACCTCCTGCAGAATATGGAAAGATCAAAGGGTGGGTAAGAAGGGCAGAAAGAAGGAGAGTTGGTTTATCAAATTGTGAATATTCTAAACACAAAGTAATAAAGCAAAATGCAACAAAGAGTATTATTCATGAACAGATATTAGATCAGTCATTCTGATTTTCACTGCTCAGTAAAATATTGCAGCCCACTAGCTTGACAACAGGTGAAGAAGAATTTATAGTAAATTATATATGATAATGAAGTCTCAATGGTCTTCCTCTGCTAAAAATACAGTAGCTGTGTTAAATAAAAACAGGAAATGTCTAATGTAATACATAATGGTCTGTAATCAATATAAATCTGTAAGACAAAGATATATTTACCAGACTCGTCATGATTTGCTGTAAAAAAATAAAATAAGAAAACAATTAATGCTTATATATAATAAAGCTTTACACTTTTATATTTATTTCTCGTTTCTTCCATTTAATGAATATGCACACTTGTAATGTAACACTATAGTTAATACACTAACATCACACTATGCCGAATGCATCATTATTAAAGAGACATGTAGTGTTCCCTGTGTTTAATATTAAAATAAAGTACCTAAGTGGTTATTTGCATTTTTAAACAACGTTCCAAACAGTCACTGCTAAGGTCCACCCCATGAAGCTCATGCATATGATATGTCTATAGTATTAGATGCACTAGTAAGCAAGTCTAAGCAAGTAAAGTACAAGTAAAGCAGCTGTAGCCCACATGGGGAAGTCTGATGAGAATAAATGTAGGCTGTATGCTGACCCACAGTGGGATCATGATTACATGAGAGAATATGTCATTAAATGTTGCGGATATTGACTAAGGAAATCAGATGATGAGAAGAGAAATAAAAAAAAGTGTTTTGGGAAAATGAGAAAACAACAATGTGAAGTGAATTGTAGATGGCCATGAGTGCTTCTAAAGTGTATGGAACTAAGTGGTCAAATGATTAACAATGAAGCGAAATAGTGTGAATTATGTGAGCAAGGAGGATTAAGTACTGCTGCAGTTTTTACATTATAACATATGTAGTCCAACACAAGACCTAAAGGAAATGGCTGCCTTATGCATATGGATGAAGAGACAACTGACTATTGATAATAATTAGCTGTACACTATATTTGCTCTTATTGCCAGCACAACACATTCCCCATATGCACCCACTCATGCTGCTTGTGGCCACAGATGCACAGCAACAAATCTACCTCCCGCTGTAGTCACCATGATGTCAAGGAGTCAAGCTGTGTTACATATAACATAGTTTGTACTCATAGTGGTTCCCTGTCTGGTTGTTTTCAGGGCCTATTCAAACACATGCAGTGCTGTCCCATGTTCGTATGGATGTTAAACACAACCTTCTCACTTAAGGAACTCAGATTCCCCTGGGTAGTGAAAGACACCAAAACAATGTACCCACAACTTGCTATTGCCCTAGCCTCACTTAAAATACATTGAAAATTGCACATCACAGAAGCATACTTTCACTCACAGTATCTGGACCACATTTTTGATGCTTACCAAGAGAGGGGCTAAACCCCACCTACATACAGCCATCACATTTCCTGACATAATGCTTGTGTACAGTGGACCGAAAGGATGTGCCCTAGAAGTCACCTTACCATCTGATTTACAACCTCACTATGGCCCTCATTCAATTGCGATTTGGCCAAGCACATAGCATATATTTTTTAAAGAAGTTTTTAGTCAGTAAGCATCTATCCAAAAGCAAGGTTTTCACTAACTAAAAACTTATTTAAAAAATATATGCTATGTGCTTATTTAGAGCCCTATTCAATTGGCCAAACCGCAATTGAATGAGGGCCTATACATCTACTGATGCAATACTATGCCTTTCTTTGGGTACACACACAGCGTACCTAAGCATTTAGGACCTATGACACAAGAGTTTCAACACTTAAAGAAATGCATGAAAATTTACAACTCTGTCATCACTGGAACAGCTCACCACCAATGCATGGTGACCTACTCTTACATCCCCTTTGCAATTCACAGGCACATTACAATTTTTTCAATCCCTCTACACACTTTAAAAAGGTAAACACTGTAGTAGGTGGCAGAACATAAAAACAATGTGGAATGTGGCAGGTCGGCTAATAACATACGATATTATAGAATATCCCCACAAGCTGTAGCTGGATTAAACATGTAATTTACTCTGTTACTACAATCCTTCCAGTACCTAAAGCCAACAAAAAAAGAGTGGAGGTTTGGGCAAGCTTTGAATGCTATAGTATTTTAGTTCCCTTATCACCAATTGTGCCTAATTAAATCCCCTCTGCCATACATGCCAGAAGCCACATTTACATTGTGATCAACTAATCAAACTGAATGTATACAATGGAGTGATGCCTTTCGCCACAATGATCACAGCTCCTACCCCCAAGTTTGTCAAACTACAAACTGATTTATGACTGATGTCTCTGAAAAGGATGGGTTTTGACACAATAATGCATTCTGGTCTGCAGGTTATTGCTGCAATATTGTAAATTTGTGATCAATTTAACTTCATGATAACAGTTATACACAACGTCTTAAAAACACACACGGAACATTTGAAAACTGTACTTGGCAGCCACACATTTTACTGCCTCTAACCATACTGGTTATTAGATGTTATTAACCAGACCAATACTGTACATTAAGTAGGCCCTACCATCAACCCTGCTACTCTGGCTCATCAACACCCACAGATCACAGCCCCAGACATATTCAGGGATGTACACAGGACTCACACCTTGGACACCACCTCTGCTCCTTCCCTTTTCCACTATGTTTTATGCCACCTTGCTTATGTTGCCTCACATGATGGAAAATGTGATGTTACATGTGATATATAGAAATCCTGATTTGCACCAGGCTATCACTGCATTACTGCTGCTGTCACACACTCACAACGCAAAAACATGTCCACCTTCCAACTGCAACATTTCCCTTTTCAAATCTGCAGATAGTTTTTGCATACATGCCCCGCCCACTACGCCTGTCGGGAACACAAAAGCATTCTTCTGATAGTGGACAGGTAAAATGGGGGGATGCTTTCCCCTAGTGCTGTTAAACATTAGGAATGCGCCAACATCACACTGTAGGCCTCACTCCTATTTAAATACTTATAGGAAGATCCATGCCTACCAGGTTGTGACCTCCACTGACCACAGGGCATGCTGCAAAAAATTCTGGTAGGAAAAAGTATTTCAGATTATATCAATATGTAGTAATTACGAAAGGCAAGTAGCAGAAGGACTACCTCAAATGTCTGATAAACCAATGCATTATATTAAACCTGGAAATTATGTCCCTGTGAAATCCTTAATAAAGTCCTTCATTTGGGATAAAGTCTGTAACTGGCTAGTACATCTAGTACTATAGAAAAACTGTATGCAGGAGCTACAGGGGCAGACCTTTGCAGGGACTGTTTCAGTGAGTAAAAACAAAGATTTAAGCATCTGATAATAAAATTATATTTATAGTCCCTTTAAATATGGTGAGAGTCTCCTCAATAGTTTTGGGAGATTTCTCCAATTCCACAGAGCCTTGAAATAAAAGTGTGACAACATTTTTCCAAATAAAAAAAAGAGGAACAACAGGATGCAACAATAACTGGCAAGATATTGCCAATGAATATATCCAGTAGAGCATTGGTGGCCAAATATCAGATCTGTAATGTATTTTATTCTGTAATCCCCAATCTCTTGTCATTCTATAGATCATATTTAAGAATATGAGAAATTAAATGGTGTCCAAGACCAGGAGGTCATGATTTGAAGTTAGAAGGTGGAAGATTTAGGGGTAATGTGAGACTTTAGAAAGAGTTGTAGATGGGTGGAACTCCCTTCCAGTGGAAGTGGTACAGTCAAAGACAATTAAGGAGTATAAGCATAACTCTATGCTAAAGCTTAATTAAGCCACACTTTTAGGTATATAGAACTGGCAGACTTAGGGCCTCAATCAATTGCGAGTTGGCCAATTGAATAGGGCTCTATATAAGCACATAGCAATTTTTTTTCACAGAAATTTTTAGTTAGTTAACTTCTATACAAAAGCAAGGTCTTCACTAACTAAAAACTTCTGTAAAAAAAATATGCCATGCGCTTATGTAGAGCCCTATTCAATTGGCCAAATCGCAATTGAATGAGGCCCTTAGTGGGCCATTTTGGTTCTTATCTGCCATCAAATTTAGACTAGTAAAAAAAAGATTTTGGCATATTTATTTGTATCTGATTGCATGACCCCTCCACGAATAAAATCTTATAACGATGTGTTCTCTATGAATATAAATCACATGCATGGTTTGCCCTTTTACTCATAGTGTAGATTATTTACAGATTAAATAGGTAGTATCTAGGTAAATGAATATGCGCTGCCACTCGTACTGTATAAGAAGTATAATTTCAGCCTCCATAAAATATACACGTGCTGACTGGTACAAGTCACAGTTCAAGTACACTAGATCTAGTATTTATGATGCTGGTGTGCCAGTAAATAAAGTGAGCAGATAGCTGCCTTATTAGGGTTGTCCTGCAACATTATACATGCCAATGATAGCTCTTGGTGTAAAGCTGTGCGCCCATCCACTATGTCTTAATTTCTGTATTTATCCTCTATTCTTTTCTCTCTCCCTTAACCCCTCTTTTTCCTCCAACCATGGTGTAGGAACTGGGGGAGATAGGGGGGACGAAACCACCACAGATTTTTCGATGTTTCTATATATATATAAATACGCTATTTTAGGGCCTGTGTATACAATGAGATGTATCCCCCCTAGAATTATTCTGGCTCCTACAACCCTGTCTCCAACCCTCTTTTTGCCTCTTTATTCTTTTTCAAATCATTTTAGCAGCACTACAACTGCTGTACAATATTATACATGTATGTAAATATACCTAGCAAAGCTAGATGGAAATTTGACCACACTATTTAATTTGACCACACTTCTTCCATCAAGTAAGGACAATAGATATTTATAATTGTGCAAGGAAGAGCATTAATAGTTAGGTCAACAAACTATTTTTAATTATTGTGAGGAGTTAAAATACCTTGGGAAAAATTGGGTCGCAACAACTCTTTTAATTTTGTATACAATAAGCTATCAACATTGTAAATCTAGTTAATAATACATTTTATATTATATTGAGATAAATAATATAGGGTAGATACTATTATCAGCAAGATTGCATAAAGAAATGCTCATTAACATCCTTATTAAATTGCCAGAAGCCAAATTTCTATCCAAAAGCAAGGTCTTAACTAAAAACTTCTGTGAAAAAATATGCTATGTGCTTATATAGAGCCCTATTCAATTGGCCGAATCGCAATTTAATAAGGCTGTAAAAGTCTGTGGTCAAAGGCCCTCATTCAATTGCAATTTGGCCAATTGAATAGCGGTCTAAATAAGCACATAACATATTTTTTTTTAGTTAGTAAACATCTATCCAAAAGCAAGGTTTTCACTAACTAAAAACTTATTTAAAAAAAATATGTTATGTGCTTATTTAGAGCACTATTCAATTGGCCAAATCGCAATTGAATGAGGGCCTTATTACTAACTAAAAACTTCTTTAAAAAACAATGTTATGTGCTTATTTAGGGCCCTATTCAATTGGCCAAATTGCAATTGAATGAGGGCCCTAGTTAGGAAATAAATGTAGGTGATTAACAATTTATCGGCATATTGCAGATCTAAAAAGGTTGAACTTGATGGACTAAAAGTCTTTTTTTCACCCTCAATTACTATCAGCCTTATTAAATTGCAATTTGGCCAATTGAATAGGGCTCTATTTAAGTACATAGCATTTTTTTGACAGAAGTTTTTAGTTAGTGAACTTCTATCCAAAAGCAAGGTCTTCACAAAATAAAAACTACTGTAAAAAAAAAATGCTGTGTGCTTATATAGAGCCAGATTCAATTGGCCGAATCACAATTTAATAAGGATGTATGTAATTATGTAGGTCAAATTAATCAGTAAACTTAAATTGTAAAAAATGAGGAGGCTACCCTATAAAATGCAATAAAGACATCATACATCCTATCTGTATGATAAATAAGGAAATGTATTGGGATCACTTATGAAATGGAGATGAGTTAAAGGTAAATGCTTTGATTTACCAACAGGCAGCCTATATAGAATAAAAAAAAAAGTGTTAACATTGCCTAATGAATAAATAACATTGTTTTGTGATCTGTGGTTTATTCAGCAAAGGAGATGGAATAAACTGTGATTAATAAGTATCATAGAGCTGCATGTCTTAGGGAGCTACATGTCTTAATAACAACTAGATGAACGTACAGATAATTCATAATAGCAACTAGAGATATAACAAAGTCTTGGCAAAAAATATGATATTTATATAGATGTGCCATACCTACATTCCTTTATCTGTAAATAACAATGACTTATGGTATGTCAAAGTTCTAAATACAGTCTTGCAAATGCAAAGTTAAGTTCAGCTCCGTATATTCATTTAATGCATACTTTGATAATGTTGTATATATAGTACATATTAAGATATAAATGTGGTCCTTTATAATAAAGTATGCTATAGCAGAGGTTCTAAAAATGAATTTACAAAATAAACCAGATGTACTAAGGTGTGAAACTAAAAGTGAAGAGGTCCTTCAGGAGTCCACCATAAAAGATTCATACTATTTTACATATGGCCATAAGAATCATTATGTCTTATTTGTTCTTGGTACTGTATCACATTTGTTCTTGGTACTGAAGTGTAATTTCAGAATATATATGTATATATATATATATATATATATATATATATATATATATTACACAATATATGTTAATCTTTATAAACAAGTGAAAAATAAACCTTTTTAAAATAGTTTAGCCAACAGACTATTTGATTTAAAATCGGAAAGATGACAACCAAAAAATATAAAATGCAAGATAAATTTAATTAAAAAAAAAACATATATTCTAAATATAAGCATTTTAAAATCAAATATTTAAAGGAGTGAAGTATTATGGTATATGATTTTCATCAGTAATGATTTGATAGAGGTCCTTTAGATTGTAAGTGGCGAGTGTCTTGTGGGGTGCTTTGGGAAAAGACTTGAAGCTCAAAACCGGGCCCTCCATTTTCTGATTGTTGTCATTATTGTATATTTCCTTGTTCTTCTCCCCTGTACAGCGCTACGGAATATGTTGGCACGATACAAATAAAAGATAATAATAATAATAATAGAGGTCCTGTTCGTATAAATAACTAATGTATTTTATAATAGATATTAAGCAAAATATATTTTGAAAATAATATGTGAATTTCTAATATGCTTTCCTTTATCTACAATTGTTTTTTCCTGACAGTTTTTGTACAAAACTCAATTTAAGTAATAATTTTAAATTGCCAATTACAATAAATGCTTTCTAGAAATTATAGCATCTTAAAAGCTATACAACTGTTATATAACATTTAAAGTTAAATACAGTAAGTAAATGCACCATGAGATTTTTATAGTGTTCCCAGTTTAAACATAGGTGGCATCAAATATTAAACATTTTAAAATATATATCTACTGTATGTGATCATTTCAAATATTTATATTTTGCAATTAAAATCAGGATAATGAATTTGAGAACAAATATAATTTTTACATTTTAATATTCAAGTCACTGTAAAATAACAAAAAAATATGTGATACTTTCAGTTATACTATTAAACAAAATAAAGTTAAATACAGGATATTGTTAAAAAAACAGTTTAAAAATAAATGTAATATTTTCCTACTTTATATGATTATCTGAAATGGATAAATTTTGTGGTTCAATTTAGAATATTTATTTGAACCCATTAGTGTGAAGCAAAAACTGTTCTTTATATATATATATATATATATGTTAACATATAATACAATATTAGATATAGTGTTATTAAATAAATAAAATAACTTACCTGAACATGAACAGAGAAAGAGAAAGAGTAGAAATACAGTAAAAGACATGATACTGTTTTGGTACATTATAGACATGAAAAGAGCATCTTAAAGTAAATTCTTTCCGGGTTCCCAGGGTTTTTATATGTATGCTCTACTCATTTGCATGGCATCATTACATCAGTTAATAAGAAAGTTGAGTAAATAATGTGTTGGTGCCAAAATGCTATATTAATTTTACAGTCTCTAGTGGTTTGTTGAGTATACTTTCATATAGTTCAATTATTAGCTAGTGTCATACTCCCATTCTACTCATCCTAAAACAGATACTGTATATTCATAGAACAGTAAAAACCTTTAACCATTTAAACGTTTGAATTTAAAGCATATGTCACAAGTTAACACGTTCTTTTTTGAAGAAATCAAATGTAAAGAGACTGGTTTTGTGATGGTTCATTTGCAAAAGTGTTACAACGGTCCCCCAGTAAAAAAAAGTTAAGCAATCATGTAAATCAAACACATATACAGTACCTAGAACTTTTTATTATTTGTACTGGTTTTGATAAATTAAGTTCTGAAGCATGGGTGTAGGAGCCAAATAAAATCTGGGGGGGATACCGCATATAGGATAGAAATACCTACACCCATGTTCTGAAGTACAATATATTTATTGCAATATTGGTCATGACAAAAGCATGTTTTTAATGGACCAATGTTATCTGTTACTGAAAAGACAACTGTAGTTCAAGAAAAGATGCACATTTGTGAAGTATGTGACAAACGAACAATAGCAGCTGTAAACTATTACATAAAAACAGTGTTAAAAAAATAGAGAAAAATGAATTTTTTAATACTTTATTTACAAAATATTCCATTATGTCTGCTTTCTTATGTATCAGTAGATAGAAGGATTTGTTATACAATTGGATCTTACAACACCCACTCCATCCCTATGTAAGCTCAAAAGTAGACAGGGGATTTACTAAGTATCTGGATTGGCTAAGATATGCATCCTTGTATTTACTATTCACTGGTTTCAATGAGGCATATTGAGATCACAGCCCTTCTCACCTCATCTCAACCACTTGAGATATTTACTAAATTCTACACAATATATTCTACACAAGCCCTGCTCCACCAGAAATGCAAAAGCCCTGCTAACACAAAAAAACTTTTATCACAGGAACATAGATGCATCTATGAACCAGCAGAAGCATTAAAATATACTTTTTCTAGTTTTTGCTTTTATTTATTTTGTAAAAAAATTTTTTTAACTGTTCCCTACGTACTTTTGCTCATTGTCAGAGTCAAAATATCCAACATTTATCTTTTCATTCTACAATGGTTCTTTAACAATGTCCAATTCATTCAGTAAATCTAAAAATATGCAGTTTCCCAAGGAGGAATTAGTAATTGTTAACAATACCTATAATATAATAAAAAGAAGCACAAAAGAAGCAGAGCTTGGTGGGAGTATCAAAAAAATGTGATTCACAGACAGAAAATACAAATGTCATTTTACTGCAAGAAAACACATTTTAAATGCTATCTAAATGTTACCAAAAATGTAATCATTAATGTGTCCCTTCAACTATTTATTGAATATAGTAAGAAAGTTCATTGGTTCCATTTTGTTTTCAACCAAATTTCCAAAAGTACTCCAAGACCAGTGGATAGTGAGTGGGCACAAGTGGGTAGAGGCACAAGTGGGAACTTAGCTTAGTGAATATAGAGAGCTTTGCCTCTATAAAATTGGCAAAAAATAACCATTTCATAATTATTAAACTAATAATAATTGTTGCTTAGTTGCTTAACAGACCTGGAGGGGTTTCTCAGATAATGGGAAGTAATATAGCTGTATGGGCCATACTTGGCTGCCAAAGAGATCTACTTTCAATGAAGTTTTAAGAAATGTTCTCTTCAAATGCATGGAAATTGTATGCTGTGTCCTTTTATGTCCTTTTATTTCTTGCATATTTTTGAAAAAAATCTTGGTTTTAACACAAGAGCTTAGAAAAAGTGAGTATGAAATGTTAACTCTTGCTAAGACTTCTAACTGAGCTTTAGTGGAATACAATATATTGTACATTTCCCTTTCCTGTGTGGACATTATATATATACTAGAATATTGCCCGTCAAAAAATGACGGGAATCAAATTGTAAGTGAGCTAATGCGTATGGTAATGAACTAAATAATACATTAATAAAGGAATATACTTACCTATTTGGAAGTAATATATGCAGGAAACATTGTGTTGAAGAGCTGGCAATCTGTTTTCATGTTGCTGCAGCAGCAGTGTTGTGGACCTGAGGTGTAAGTATCAGCAATGTGTGCAGTGTAATAGTGTGCGTGTGCGAGGAAAATCCGTTAGGGTAGCTGTGTCCTTCCGCATTGTGTAAGTCAGTGTTATAAAATGGCGGCTAATGTATGTGTTACGCGGCTGTGGCTGATTTGGCGTCCTTGTTTTTGGAGCTCGTTCAGCTTTTTCGGAAAATCCGTAGGTGTTTGGTGGTGTTTTGCGTGTTTAGGGTGCTGTATCCTCGTTTTCGTTTTTTTCGGCTGCCATTTTTTCTCTCGCTTAGGTGATTTTAGTGTGTCTAAACTCTGTAATTTGGACTTAAATGGAGGTGTAACTTCACTTGCAAATGTCCATAGTGCCCCCCTTTGCTGTGGATAAGCTTTTTATGTGTTTGTTGTGTGTATTTATTGTGTTTCTAATGTTTTCAGGTTTGCGCGGGGCGGCCGTTAAAGTCGTATCTTTGCCAGGTCGTAGTTTTTATTTTTTTCCAAGTCCTGTGTCTTGTATTTGTTTGTTGTAAGTCCGTAAATGTTGCAAGGTCCGCAGTTGCTGGCAAGGAGCGCCTTTAGCGATCCATGCTAGCAACTGCGGCCCTCGCGAAGCCTCGCGAGCCCGCAGCGTTAGCAACAACTCGCTTGCTCACAACTATTATAGGTGATGTAAACAGACAGGAGAATGTAGTTGCTTTGTTGTTCTCAGACTCACGAAATGAATGTCATGATCGAGGGATCTGCCACCGTGATCACAGACTTTTCACCTTCCCGTCTGACAGCGATAAAGGAATAGCTGTTGTTACAGCTGGGACATTTTTTGTTATAGCTGCGACACGCAAAATACAGTAATCTTTGTGTGTTGTACTTTTCTGTGGCTAAAAGTGGGGCAACAAAAAAGCAGTGGGGTGAATACTTCTGCTCATCTTAAGAAGGATTCACACCCCCCCCCCCCCTCCCCAGTCTCACTAAATAGGATTTCCTGGGAGCACATCTGAGTCAGCAGCTATGGCATTTGAGCTCATCACCCCCAAATGAATGTGAGAGATTCAAAGGGACTCCTAAGCATATGTTGAGAGCATCTGTAGAGCAAGAAGGAGATTGGGAGATATTATTTACCCATTTTCTCTTTGTTGATTGTGGTACCCCAGGAGTCCACTGGGTTTTACCTCTTTATCTCCTGTATTTGAGATAAATGAGTGCTCCTTTGAAAGTAACCAGGGAAGAATGGGAATGGGAGTATGACCAAGTTCAAATGCCAATAGTTCCATGCGTCCTCCATCTATAGAGGCTGGCTGGTTGCCCATACAGAACTATTGTGGTAAAATGAAAGATCAGTCCACAGCAAGCAGAAATACTGCTATGATCAAGAGACAAAAGAGAGAGCTAGTTGAGACACAAGAAGTGTGGTTCCCCATACCCAGAAATGTAAACTGCCTGGGAGGGCTCATACCCCATCATCCGTAAGATTAGCAATGCCACCTATGTCATACAGGTAGACCCCAAACAATGTATTCATAGTGTAACCAATATTAATGGATAGAAAGTGTACCAAAATCTGCCTCTTGCTGTTATAGTAGTTTGCCTGCCTTAATCGGGTGGAAGAGGGGTGCCTGTTGCCTGTTGCGCTAGAGCCTGGTTTTCCAAGCTTTCAACTTTTTCATCAAGCATTGGCATGGTAAGGCCCATCAAAATACTGAAGGCCTGTCCTGACAAGGGGACAAGTAAGGCCACATGTCAGGGATCCTCTAACAATATCCTCCCCTCACCTCTCATACTGACATGTAATAATCCAGGAATCTGTAGAGATACAGGGGGTGAATACTGCTGCTCATTGTAAGACATTGATAATATTACTATATTCAGTGTTGATCAATATCCAACAAATTGCACCCAATAGACTGTTGCAAAATCACCGCAGTGGGTGATAACCGGTAACATGTAATTAACCAACAAATAAGAAAAAAATACCCTCATAACAACCGGTACCACCCTCCACACCCAAGATACAAACACATAATCCATCTAGGGTTAATGATTGGCCCAAGACAAAAAAACGGTAAATTTAAAACAAAACTTTTGTTTAGTTCATTAAGTTATTGAATAATAATAAATCATGATGTAACATGAAAGATAAAAATGGTGGAGTGCAAGTCCTCAAAAGGTATCTGAATTAGTTAAATGGTAAAAGAATCCAGAAAGTTGGTTTAAATTTTTGATCTCTAATACAATACAAAAATAGTTTTCATGTATAATCAGTAAGGGCTGCTTGTAACTAAACCAATTATAAACATATATGAATCTTAATCAGGGGTATAAGAACTGGAGGGATCGGGAGGACCAATTCCTCCTAGATTATATGACCAGGGGACACAACAATATTGCAAAACTAAACTTAATAATGCATTACCAGATTTGGCACTATGGAGCAGGATGCAGTATATATATATGTAATACACACACACACACATATATATAATTTTAAATTACTTGGAGGGCAAATGGGTGGGTGGGGCCCCCAGGGTCATTGAACATTTAAACAAAGAAATTGGCAGTTGATCTGCCCCTGCTGCCTATCCTGGGAGTAGAGATGAGCTGCATCACTCGGACACTCAGGGGCACATTTTTTTGTCTCTTTAAACTTCATCCCCCTCAGATTTTTTTTTTGGCTCCTACACCCATGATCCTAAGTACCAAAATGCATTCCATCAGTATTATTAGTATATTATTATATTCCATCAGTATATTAGTAACAATAATTATCAAATTTAATACAGCTAGAGAAATCTCACATAAATAGGGCCATTAAATGTAATAATACCACTTGAAAATTGGTTAACAACTAGCACACTCTGCTTAGTAACAATAGGGAGCTCTATTTCATCTTTATGTAGCTTAAAATGTCACATAACCATATTCATTGGAGACAGTGATACCAATTAAACATTTTAAACACACTCTGCTTGATAATTAGAAATAAGAAAAGTCCCACTGTTTCAATAATTATAGCACAATCTTATTTTAGTTGTCATATAAGTATGTCCATTAGAGGTAGTAGTACCACACTGCTTGATAGCCAACAATAAAGACAATTGTCTTTTTTTTAAGAGCCCTTAAGACTTTGCAACATACTATGGTTTACAGTTGACAATAAGAATAAAGATAGTGGTCTTACTTTCATAATTGTGTCACACACTGCTTAATAGCAGAATAAAGATAGTAACCATGCTATAATACTTAAAGCATAAAATGTTTATGTTTGTCATATTGATATGCCCCCCTTTCTGGATGGCTACTTGTCGTGGTGAAGGACCCTCTACCCCCCCTCCCACCCGTTGCCTACTCCTTATATATTATCAGCCTTATTAAGTTGCGATTCGGCCAATTGAATAGGGCTCTATTTAAGCACGTAGCATATTTTTTTACAAACATTTTTAGTTAGTGAACTTCTATCTAAAAGCAAGGTCTTCACTAACTAAAAACTTCTGTAAAAAAATATGCTCTGTGCTTCAATAGAGCCCTATTCAATTGGCCGGCTTGCAATTTAATAAGGCTCTCATATAAATATTGACACACATACATATGTATTTAATATATATATATAGGGTCGAGTCAAGTCATTATAAACACCTCCTACTTTTGAACATCAGCAGTTTTAGCGAATGAATTACGGCACATGTGTTGAGCTGGTGTGTTTTATTAAAAAGAAAGGTATTGTGTGAATATACATTTTCATACATTATCCAGCTATTCCAAGTGAGGGGATATTAAACCAAATCTGAGGCCTAATGTGTAGAACTAGTACTTGCATTGGTTAAAGTCCCAACAGAAGTCCATATTGTTACAATAAACTTGGTCAAAAAAGGATCAATTTGGCATGGGGAGGATGGATGTCTAGAAAGCACTGCTATGTGTGATCTGTGTGAATAGTAATGTCACTTTTCATCAATACTGGTGGCCAGATGATCTCTCTAATGCCCTCTTCGGAACTTTGTTCCACAACTTAGAAATTCCTAGAGAAGTATACATGATGGCGAGAGAAGCCCTAAGGATCATTTGTGTGCGATAAGAATATTGCACCAAACACACTGAAAATATTAAATCAAAAAAAGGTTGAGAGTGCAACAAGATGGCTGCTGCTGATTTTGGAGTTTCACGAAAGTGGAGATGGCTGCTTCTGGCATTTGGGAGGAATAGCATAATTATTGGGCTAGATGAAGTGTAAAGCAAGCTTATATCTGGACAGTAGAATCAAGGCAGCTAAAACAGCCAGTACTTTGTAAGGACTAATGGAAAACACAAGCTCCCCTGGGCAAGAAGCCCAGGAAAGAAAATGGACACCTGCACTAAAGAATAATTGTATATAAAAGTATGTAAAAATCATTTATTGATGCTACTGAAGCTTAATTTTTCTTAAAAAATATCTTTAAATGGACCAGCATTTCTACCCTTGCCACTGTTTTAATTGTACCATTACATCCCTTAGTTTGCACAGTGCCACATGGGAGACTATTGTGCAAACTAAAAGATACAGGAATTGCAGTAAATATCTGCGCATGGATTGGGAGCTGGCTAAAAGACAGGAAGCAAAGGGTTGTTGTAAATGGAACATACTCCGATTGGACTAAAGTGATAAATGGGGTTCCTCAGGGCTCAGTATTAGGTCCTCTCCTTTTTAACTTATTTATTAATGACTAAGAAGTAGGACTGGAAAGTATTGTCTCCATTTTTGCAGATGACACAAAGTTGTGCCATGTAATTAAATCAGAAAATTATGTACTTTCCCTCCAAATTAGAGAAATGGGTAATTAAATGGCAGATTAGATTTAATATGCATAAATTGTAAGGTTATGCATCTGGGAAGGAAAAATAACCATGCAATGTATAAACTTAATGAAACAAAGCTAGGGCTATCACATTGAATGCTAAGCCAGCATTATTGCTAATGAGGTTTGTAAATATATTTCTAGGGTTCTGCATTAACCACGTATGATTTAGCATTTGTTAGTGTTTAAATGTTTGAATAGGTATTTGTAATTGAAATTGTGGTTTAACTAAGTGTTTTTTCCATATTTCTTGTTGTATTAGGCTGGGTTAACCATTAGAAAGGCTTCTTTTGTGCTTCATTAGGCAGTTTTTTTCGGGAATTAGAATCCTAACATCTCTTGTAAGTGTTCTTGTAAAGGGTTTAGTTGCTCTTATGGGAGGTTGAGGTTACACGGAAGGTTTTGGTTCACACCAGGCACTCACAAAGACTTCCAAGAACATGTAGCATTTTCTTTGTGTTCCTATGTGAGCCATGTAATCACACTTTAGGTAAAACCTCCCAGAGAGAAGAGATCAGTTCACATGAAGCCATCCCCTGTTTATAAATAAGGGTTCAATATGGACAGAGTATATGGACAGGGTATATGGAGAGGGTATAATGGCTACATTTAATGCTTACTAGAACATTTCACCATGAGCTTTTTATTGCAGATTTAGGCTTTGAAAGTAGACCAGGAAAGAAAGAAAATAAAAGGTAGTGGAGAAAGGAAAATATTTGACCAGCTCAATGCAGAATTCCAAGATTGCAGGAGTTGATGGATTCTCAGCTGAAATGTCCAAAATCATACAAGATGAGGCTGTGAAAGTGTTACTTGCCTTATACCAAAAAAAGTGGAAATCTCAACATAACTATGGTGTTCCCAGTAGTAACATAAGGATATGAGAGCTGGACCATAAATAAGGCTGGGCACTGTAGAATTGACACCTTTGAATTGCGGTTTTTGAGAAAAATGCTTGGAGTCCCTTGGATCCAATCAATCAATACTACAGAAAATCACTGTTCACTAAAAGGTATGATCATGAGGCTAATAGTCAAATATTTTGGCCATACAATAAGAAGACATGATTCCTTTATGCTGGGAAAGATTGAAGGCAAGCTTAGAAGGGACAGAAGAGGCAGAGATGAATAGATGATGTCATTGAAGATCTAAAGGGCAGTTGCTGACAGATGTTCCAGGCATGCTATGGGCCAAAGGAAAGTTGGACACAAATGAACAACTAAATAACAACAAGAGCTTTTGACTTGCAAAATGTCCTATGGGAACCATGTAATTGAGCCCTCAGTAAGCCACACGTTTTAGGTAGGCAGACTAGATGGGAATTTGGTTCAAATTGCTCATCAAATCTAAGTATCTATGTTGCGATTAAGTTTTCTCATGAGCAATATAACCTGCACCTCTATTCTGCTTTACTGCTCTGTTGGCTTTATCTTTGGTATATATTTTCCTCATGGTGTTTTTAGATAATATTTAAGTAATCAGATACATGGGGGTTTAATCAGCTACACTACAAACTTAAAGGTAGATACCGAGGTACTTTTTGTCTATTCTTAGTATTTTTGTAAGTCTATTAATTGTGGTTTGTAGTTTCAGTTTTAGCTTTCAGAGTCACGTAGCATGTAGCATATTAAAGATTCAAAATTACCAAGTAACAGGAAGGAGGACTCAGAGTAAATAGACCAAATCCTAAGAGAAAACAAGTAATATCCATTTCACCTTTGCAGTACATACTTAATTAAAGTCCTGGCTTGGCTGTCGCAACAGGTAGTTGAGATGAAGAATGTGAACTCTTAGCACTGAAACTGGGTGCATTTGTAATAGGTATCAAAATACAAAATGAATATTTAACAATATATATATATATATATATATATATATGTGTATATATATATATATATATATATATATATATGTATATATATATATGTGTGTGTGTGTATATATATATATATATATATATATATATATATATATATATATATATATATAGTAATTACTTGAATGCACATTTCAGTCATTTGAGGTGCTTAATAAATCCCCCATTATGTCTAGTGCTAGGATCTCCACCAGCTAGTGTTGGTAAGATAGTCTTGTCACCCACCATATAAACAACTAAATCTCAAATAAAGTAGAAAGGCCTGTAATTTGGATACAGGACAGATAACCCTAAGAGATTGCATCCTTTTGAAGTTTTTGCAATTTGATAATGGTTATAAATTGCATATTCTTTAGAAAAATCACGATTCTGAAACAGCTCTTTTAACCTGATTCAGCTCTATTAAGTTCTAGACAACAGTACATACGGGGGCCTCATTAAATTGTGATTTTGCCAATAAATAGGGCTCTGTATAAGCACAGAGCATATTTTTTACCAAAGTTTTTAGTTAGGGAAGACCTTGCTTTTGGATAGACGTTCACTAACTAAAAATGTCTGTAAAAAAAAATATGCTCTGTGCTTATGTAGAGCCCTATTCAGTTGGCCAAATCGCAATTAAATGAGGCCCACAGACTGCAAGCAAAGCTTTAGCCCTATATTTAAGAACTACACTTAAAACTAAGCTAAATGTTTTTAGAATTATATATATATATATATATATATATATATATATATATATTGCAAAAGTATTCACCCCCTTGGCATTTCACAACCTGGAATTAACATGGATTGTTTGAGGATTTGCATCATTTAATTTACAGAACATGCCCACAACTTTGAAGATTTTTTTATTTTATTTTTTATTGTGAATCAAACAACAAAAATGACAAAATAACAGAAATAGTCAATGTGCATAACTATTCACCCCCCTAAAGTCAATGCTTTGTAGAGCCACCTTTTGCGGCAATCACAGCTCCAAGTTGTTTTGGATAAGTCTCTATTATTACTTTTATTATTATTATAATTACTAGCGAATTGCCCGAATTGCCCGTTTTTTACCGTGAGGACCTTTGGCGCTTATCGCATGCCTCGCAATGAGCACTTTCGCCCCTGGTGTATTTTGTGTGGTATGAGCAGCGTTGTTGTTCGTTGTGAGGTGCGCGGTGAATGTGTTTTGTGTTTATTGCGATACATTTTTTTTAGTTTTTTTTAGTGTATATGTATTTTTGGATGCCAATGAAATAATGAATCAATTAATAAATGATTATACTTTACCTATTTTTAAGTAATATATGCAGAAAGCATTGGGCTGAAGAGCTGACAATCTGTTTTGATGTTCCTGCAACATACAATGTAGGTTTGGAGTGTTGTGGAGCTGAGGTGTAAGTGTCAGCAATGTGTGCAGTGTGTAGTGTAAATATGCTGCGTGAGCGATGGGAAGCCGTTAGTGTAACTGTGTCATTCCGCATTGTGTAAGTTAGTGTTGTGAAATGGCGGCCAATGTGTATGTGGTACGCGGGTGTGGATGATTTAGCGTCCTTGCTAAAAGTGTATCTTTACCTCGTACGGCTTTCTTGAAAATCCGTCTGTGCTTGGTGTTGTTTTGCGGCTTTAGGGTCGTGTAGCCTCATTTTAATTTTTTTCAGCGGCCATTTTTTCTCTCGCTAAGGGGATTTTTGTGTGTCTAAACTCAGGAATTTGGACTTAAATTGAGGTGTAACTTCCCTTGCAGAGGTCCTGGGTGCCCCCCCCCCCCCCTCGCTCTGAGTAAGCTCTTTATGGGCCTCATTCAATTACGATTTGGCCAATTGAATAGGGCTCTTAATAAGCACATAGCATATTTATTTAAAGAAGTTTTTAGTTAGTGAAAACCTTGCTTTTGGATAGATGCTTACTAACTAAAAACTTCTTAAAAAAATATATGTTATGTGCTTATTTAGAGCCCTATTCAATTGGCCAAATTGCAATTGAATGAGGGCCTATGTATTTTGTGTGTGTATTTATTGTGTTTTTAATGTTTTCAGGTGCGCACTGTTTGGCCGTTAAGGTCGTAATTTTATGAGTTTGTAATGTTTTTTTCTGTAAGTCCCGCGTCTCGTAATTATTTTATCTAAGACCAGAAATTTTGTGTTGTAAGAGCCGCGGGTTCGTATTTTGGCACTTGTGTGTGGTTTGTAACCGCTTGTGAGGCGCCGTAGAGCCTCTACCTCTGCAAATGCGTACCCTCGCTTTGCGAGGGTCCGCATTTGCAGCCTGCAATGAGCCTTCGGCTCATTGCAGCCACCGTTGGAGCCTCCACCTTCTGCTAATGAGGCCGTTGCCTCGCTAGAGTCCCCATTTGCGGACTAAACTGCATCCCTCGTAGTTTGACAACTATTATATGTGATTATAGTTTATTTATAACGACATATTCCGCCGACATATTCCGTAGCGCTCTACATAAATTAGGTTCAGACAATGATAAATACAGGTTAACATTTAGCGAAGGAAGGAAAGGTCTGTCTTGGAGCTAGGAACCCAATGTCCATGGTAAATTCCCAAAGTACTTAGGATTGAAACTCGCAGACTTACAATCTAAGGTATAGTGAGTGGTAAAAGAGGGAGAGAGAGAGCTTGCCACATCTTACCACTGAGATTTTTGCCCATTCCTCCTTGCAAAACTGCTCCAGCTCATTCAAGTTGGATGGTTTGCGCTTATGAACAGCAATCTTTACGTCTGACCACAGATTTTCTATTGGATTGAGGTCTGGGCTTTGACTAGGCCATTCCAACAAATTTACGTGTTTCCCCTTAAACTATTCAAGTGTTGCTTTAGCAGTGTGTTTGGGGTCATTGTCCTGCTGGAAGGTGAACCTCCATCCTAGCCTCAAATCACGCACAGAGTGGTATAGGTTTTGTTCAAGAATATCCCTGTATTTAGCACATCCATCTTTCCCTCAAATCTGACCAGTTTCCCAGTCCCGGCTGCTGAAAAAAATCCCCACAGCATGATGCTGCCACCACCATGTTTCACTGTGTTCTTTGGGTGGTGTGATGTGTTGGGTTTGCGCCAGACATAGTATTTTCTTTGATAGACGAAAAATTTAATTTTAGTCTCATCAGACCAGAGCACCTTCCTCCATACATTTTGGGAGTCTCCCACATGCCTTTTCGCAAACTCAAAACGTGCCATTTTGTTTTTTGCTGAAAGTAATGGCTTTCTTCTGGCCACTCTGCCATAAAGCCCAGTTCTATGGAGTGTACGGCTTATTGTCGTCCTATGTACAGATAGTCCAGTCTCTGCTGCGGAACTCTGCAGCTCCTCCAGGGTTACCTTAGGTCTCTGTGCTGCCTCTCTGACTAATGCCCTCCTTGCCCGGTTTGGTGGGTGGCCGTCTCTTGGCAGTTTTGCTGTTGTGCCATGTTCTTTCTCTTTGGTTATAATATATTTGATAGTGCTCCTGGGGATCATCAAAGATTTGGATATTTTTTTATAACCTAACCCAGACTTGTACTTCTCAACAACATTGTCCCTTACTTGAAGAGTTCCTTGGTCTTCATGGCATTGTTTGGTTAGCGGTGCCTCTTGCTTATGTGTTGCAGCCTTTGGGGCCTTTCAAAAATGGTGTGTGTATATGTAATGACAGATCATGTGACACTTAGATTGTACACAGGTGGACATCATTTCACTAATTATGTGACTTCTGAAGGTAATTGGTTGCACCAGAGCATTTTATGGGCTTCATAACAAAGGGGGTGAATACATACGCATAGGACAATTTTCTGTTTTCTATTTCTAAAAAAAGTTTTATGTATATATTTTTCTCATTGCACTTCACCAACTTAGACTATTGTGTTCTGATCCATCACGTAAGATTCAGATGAACAAAACATTGAACTTAAGGCTGTAATGTAACAAAATAGGTAAAAAGTCAAGGGGGTGAATACGTTTGCAAGGCACTGTATATATGTGTGTTTATATATACATATATATATACTGTATGTATATACAGGGAGTGCAGAAGTATTAGGCAAGTTGTATTTTTGAGGATTAATTTTATTATTGAACAACAACCATGTTCTCAATGAACCCAAAAAACTCATTAATATCAAAGCTGAATATTTTTGGAAGTAGTTTTTAGTTTGTTTTTAGTTTTAGCTATTTTAGGGGGATATCTGTGTGTGCAGGTGACTATTACTGTGCATAATTATTAGGCAACTTAACAAAAAAAAATATATACCCATTTCAATTATTTATTTTTACCAGTGAAACCAATATAACATCTCAACATTCACAAATATACATTTCTGACATTCAAAAACAAAACAAAAACAAATCAGTGACCAATATAGCCACCTTTCTTTGCAAGAACACTCAAAAGCCTGCCATCCATGGATTCTGTCAGTGTTTTGATCTGTTCACCATCAACATTGCGTGCAGCAGCAACCACAGCCTCCCAGACACTGTTCAGAGAGGTGTACTGTTTTCCCTCCTTGTAAATCTCACATTTGATGATTGACCACAGGTTCTCAATGGGGTTCAGATCAGGTGAACAAGGAGGCCATGTCATTAGATTTTCTTCTTTTATACCCTTTCTTGCCAGCCACGCTGTGGAGTACTTGGACGCGTGTGATGGAGCATTGTCCTGCCTGAAAATCATGTTTTTCTTGAAGGATGCAGACTTCTTCCTGTACCACTGCTTGAAGAAGGTGTCTTCCAGGAACTGGCAGTAGGACTGGGAGTTGAGCTTGACTCCATCCTCAACCCGAAAGGCCCTACAAGCTCATCTTTGATGATACCAGCCCAAACCAGTACTCCACCTCCACCTTGCTGGCGTCTGAGTCGGACTGGAGCTCTCTGCCCTTTACCAATCCAGCCACGGGCCCATCCATCTGGCCCATCAAGACTCACTCTCATTTCATCAGTCCATAAAGCCTTAGAAAAATCAGTCTTGAGATATTTCTTGGCCCATTCTTGACGTTTCAGCTTGTGTGTCTTGTTCAGTGGTGGTCATCTTTCAGCCTTTCTTACCTTGGCCATGTCTCTGAGTATTGCACACCTTGTTCTTTTGGGCACTCCAGTGATGTTGCAGCTCTGAAATATGGCCAAACTGGTGGCAAGTGGCATCGTGGCAGCTGCACGCTTGACTTTTCTCAGTTCATGGGCAGTTATTTTGCGCCTTGGTTTTTCCACACGCTTCTTGCGACCCTGTTGACTATTTTGAATGAAACGCTTGATTGTTCAATGATCACGCTTCAGAAGCTTTGCAATTTTAAGAGTGCTGCATCCCTCTGCAAGATATCTCACTATTTTTGACTTTTCTGAGCCTGTCAAGTCCTTCTTTTGACCCATTTTGCCAAAGGAAAGGAAGTTGCCTAATAATTATGCACACCTGATATAGGGTGTTGATTTCATTAGACCACACCATTTCTCATTACAGAGATGCACATCACCTAATATGCTTAATTGGTAGAAGGCTTTCGAGCCTATACAGCTTGGAGTAAGACAACATGCATAAAGAGGACGATGTGGTCAAAATACTCATTTGCCTAATAATTCTGCACTCCCTGTATATATATATATATTTTGAGGTTGGATGAGACTTTGAATGCAAAGGAGGCAAGGATGCACAGTGGAAATGAGGCATCTAAACTACCAAATCTTTCAACAGTAGTTGACAAAGGTATGACAGCCTGAGAAAGTAACAGAATAAAAATGTATCCCAGCAGTAAAAAAAGTAATTGATTATAAAACTAAAAAATGTAAATCCTGTGTTAAAATTTTTACATTCTAAAATCATTCTGCCTATTATTCTGCTCAGTACTTAGTAACCTAAATATTAATTTAGTGATTTAATGATGAAAAGAAGCTTTAATTCAATAAGATTAAGTAAAACATTTGTCTCTTTTCCTTGCTCTTTGGGTCATATAATTGTGTTGGTTATCCTGGAATATATTAAACTATTGTTTCTTAAATCTAGTCGTTATGGATCACTAACCAGACTTTAAAGATATTTTTGTTTAAACCCATGGCTATTTAACTGTGTTCAAATAGAATTATGCCTAAAATAGGGGCTACTAAATGACACATACAGTATACTGGCTAAATGCATATTTCAATGCAGTCAGTTTATTTTTAAAGAGACACTGACAATCATAATTTCTTTAACTTAAAAATACTTATAGGCAGCAGACAAAAATATTCTTAAAAATAAAATGGATATGTTGAATATTGATTTTAAAGATTATCTAAATAGCATGGAGGGGAGTGTATCACAAAGTTTTATGAAAACTGGGGCGTTTACTCAGTGGCAGAGTGAATGGAGGGCACGTTGCAAAAAAAATTTGGGGCCACCCCGGGGGGATGCAAAATGTTTTTTTGTGTGGGCGCTCCTCACTTTAGGCCTCTCTTCCCTCCGGTGCCAACTCATTTATATACAGTGACATCACGTGTGTGTGAAATCATGGGATTTCCTGTCATAGTTTGAAGACACTCAGCCAGAATGGGAATAGAAGTACAGAAGCTTGTGAGGAGTGGTTGGGGGGTTTGGGTGAAAGATTATGGGTACAGATCCTATCCTATTGTTTAATAGTCTTAAAAAATTGTATCCTGTTCAAATTTGAAAATAAACTAAAATATGAAAAAGCACTGCGCAGTCACAGCAAAATGTTCAATAGTATATATATATATATATATATATATATATATATATATATAAATATATATATATATATATATATAGTACATTTGTGTGTCTAAAACAAGTTAAAAAACTTGTTGCCTGCTCAGAATTCCAAGAAATACAGTTATTATTCTGGGAAGCTGACAAATGTGGCAATAAATGTGTGTGTGTATATATATATATATATATATATATCTATATATATATATATATATATATATATATATAGTAAATACAGTATCTCACAAAGGTGAGTACACCCCTCACATTTTTGTAAATATGTTATTATATCTTTTCATGTGACAACACTGAAGAAATGACACTCTGCTACAATGTAAAGTAGTAAGTGTACAGCCTGTATAACAGAGTACATTTGCTGTCCCCTCGAAATAACTCAACAGGCAGCCATTAATGTCTAAACCATTGGCAAAAAAAGTGAGTACACCCCTAAGTGGAAATGTCCAAATTGGGCCCAAAGTGTCAATATTTTGCGTGGCCACCATTATTTTCCAGCACTGCCTTAACCCTCATGGGCATGGAGTACACCAGAACTTCATAGGTTACCACTGGAGTCCTCTTCCACTCCTCCATGATGACATCACGAAGCTGGTGGATGTTAGAGACCTTGCACTCCCCCATCTTCCATTTGAAGATGCCCTACAGATGCTCAATAGGATTTATTTCTGGAGACATGCTTGGCCAGTCCATCACCTTTAGCTTCAGCTTCTTTAGCCAGGCAGTGGTCATCTTGGAGGTGTGTTTGGGGTCGTTGTCATATTGGAATACTGCCCTGCGGCCCAGTCTCTGAAGGGAGGGGATCATGCTCTGCTTCAGTATGGTAAATGTTGGCATTCATGGTTCACTCAATGAACTGTAGCTCCCCAGTGCCGGCTGGACTCAAACTAAAATGAACACAGTCAATATGTCCTTACAATATTTGAAGTTTAACGCAAAAAATTGTAATACTATGTATTCGGACATGACTAGGGTCAGCAGTGCAAATCACTGAAAATATTTAGAAGAAAGAAATCGCACCTTTAAATCTGACCTCAACAGGACCCCTGCCTAGCATCCAGAATGTGTAAAGGTAAGGGTAAGGAACCAGTGACACGCAAAAGAAGATTAAAAAAATAACTTTTATTAACCAAAAATATATAAAACATACAATTTAATAAAACGTGGACATATAAAAATACCAAAATAAGAACAAAAGACTGTCCCTAGCATATATTTTCAATACACCATTGGCTTGAATATGCAGTGGGAAAAACCTTCACACACATTTGAAATATGGTTGCTATAAATATGTACCTCCTTTAGTGTACAAAATTTCCACAATTGTGACAGATGCTGTTGATTACACCATAAAATTAAACCAGAAAGTACATACATTTGTATAATTCTCTAGATGTGAGAACTGGGTGGTCAATAGGTATTGAGCACTCTGCTATGAAAAGTCATGTTGTCAGTATCTCCTATGTATTGTCAATATCCTGTAGTCTCACAGGTAATATGTACGACAATGTTGTATTATCACCAACTATTAAGATGTGTCTAAAAACTTAGGGTCCTAAATTATTCAAGGCACAACTGACATAAGTATAAGCTTGAGAAATAACATATAATATTATAACATGTAAACACAGATTGTGTTTGTGGAAGATACAGAACCAATAGGCACTCAAGCAGAGTATTAGATAAAAAATGGGTACATATGCGGTGAAGTGGATGATATAGGGGACAACACAATTAAAGAACTGTGGCCCTAGCTAACGCTGGTGTAGTGGCGGTAGGGACCCACTACTTACCCCCTAAATCTACCTAGATAATCTAGTCTACCCTACGATTTCTGGGACTAGTCCCTCTATACATCTACTTACCTTGGTAGCAAAGATCTGAGGACGTCTATCCATGCTTCAGAAGTAAGCTGGTGTAGCATGCGTCCATCCAAAAGCGTGTGACGTCATCAGCCAGGGACAGTCTCAGCTGATCTGACGCGCACGTTTTTGCTTCTCCAGAGATCATGATGGACTCATGCAGGCCCAGACCATGACACTCCCACCACCATGCTTGACTGTAGGCAAGACACACTTGTCTTTGTACTCCTCATCTAGTTGCCACCACACACGCTTGACACCATCTGAACCAAATAAGTTTATCTTGGTCTCATCGGACCACAGGACATGGTTTCAGTAATCCATGTCCTTAGTCTGCTTGTCTTCAGCAAACTGCTGACTTTCTTGTGCATCATCTTTAGAAGAGGCTTCCTTCTGGGATGACCATGCAGACCAATTTGATGCAGTGTGCGCTGTGTGACTGACCCCTTGACCTTTCAACCTCTGCAGCAATGCTGGCAACATTCATACGTCTATTTCCCAAAGACAACCTCTGGATATGATGCTGAGCACATGAACTTAACTTCTTTGGTCGACCATGGCGAGGCCTGTTCTGAGTGGAACCTGTCCTATAAAGCCGCTGTATGGTCTTGCCCACCGTGCTGCAGCTCAATTTTAGGGTCTTGGAAATCTTCTTATAGCCTAGACCATCTTTATGTAGAGCAACAATTCTTTTTTTCAGATCCTCAGAGAGTTCTTTGCCATGAGGTGCCATGTTGAACTTCCAGTGACCAGTATGAGAGATTGTGAGAGTGATAACACCAAATTTAGCACACCTGCTCCCCATTTACACTTGACACCTTGTAATGGCTAATTGGGCCCAATGTGGACATTTCCACTTAGGGGTGAATTCACTTTTGTTGCCAACGGTTTAGACATTAATGGCTGTGTGTTGAGTTATTTGGAGGGGACAGCAAATTTACACTGTTATACAGGCTGTACACTTACTACTTTACATTGCAGCAGAGCGTCATTTCTTCAGTGTTTTCACATTAAAAGATATAATAAAATATTTACAAAAATGTGAGAGGTGTACTCACTTTTGTGAAATACTGTATATATTTATATAGTAAATAAATAGTACATTTGTGTTCACATTTGAACATCTAAAACAAGTTAATAAACTTGTTTCATGTCTAGAATTCCGAGAAATACAGTTATTACACTGCATTCTGGGAACCTTGGCAGGGTCATGCAAATGTGTCCACAAAGGCTTCGGTCTTGCAATTTATAAACATTTCAAACATGGTTCCCTTAAGCCAGGGGTGTCCAAACTCGGTCCTGCTGGGCTGCACACAGGCCTGTATTCGTGGATATCCTTGCTACAAGCAGGTGAGACTATTGCTTCTTCAGTTATCCAGATTGACTCACCTGTGCACAGAAAGGAAATCCTCAAATTGAGGCCTGTGTGCGGCCCTCCAGGGCCGAGTTTGGACACCCCTGCCTTAAGCATATGCCCACTGTATCACACAGCTTTGAGCAAAGCTAAGCTTGGATTATACACAAGCCAGGAATCCCACCCATGTACAGCTGTTTCAATGTTACTGTCCATCATCAGCGTGGGGCTGGTTCCCAGCTTATGTAATAGATTTTGTGGGAAGGTAGTTTACAACAATCATTTAATTTATGGTGGGCAAAAGAGCGACAGAAGCCCTCCACCGTACAGTATTACAGTAAATAAATACTGTAGTACATCTGAGTTCACATTTGAATGTCTAAAACAAATTAAGAAACATATATGAAAGAGCAGATAAAGGAATCAAAATGCTGCCAGAACTTCACAGCTACTTGCACTTACAAAGAGTTTGCTTAAATAATGTATATATAAAAGTATAAAAGTTTTAGCATTTGCTTTTTATTTCTACAATACGTCTGAATGTTAGGTTAAGTGAGCTGCCCCCTGTTTTCAGCCTTTTCTAATCTAAGA
Source organism: Discoglossus pictus (assembly GCA_027410445.1). Taxonomy (NCBI): domain Eukaryota; kingdom Metazoa; phylum Chordata; class Amphibia; order Anura; family Alytidae; genus Discoglossus; species Discoglossus pictus. The sequence goes on along the minus strand of CM050167.1, from coordinate 365,552,310 downwards.
AATGCTGTTTATATAAAAACAGACACATTACACTGATTCATTGCACAACAAATTGTGAATTTTATGCTAATTGAGCCTGGGTTTTCATTGTTCCTGCTCAAAATCAACTGCCAGAAAACTAAAGAAACTTGCAAATGTTAGTGTAAGTTTATTAATGTTTTTGGGGGATTTTTTCGTTCAAAAAAATGTTGTCCTACACTGCTGATTCAATTCCATGAACCTTCTATATACATTTTAGTACAAAGAAAAATGTATGTAACTTGAGCAGCGTCCTGAACATTTTACACAATCAGCTCAGTATTCAGAGTGTAAGTGAAAAAAAATAAACTTAAAAAGGCAACTTCTGGTCTGCACAAACATGGATGAGTCACTGGCAAACCAGACAATCTTCATAACTTTTACATAGAACGTTGGACTGTTCTTTAATTTACCTATTTTACTCTTGTTGTCTGCTGCTTTAATGGCTGATACATTTTTTTTTTGCATAATTATAAGACCAGATCCAAAAATGTATAAACTGCCATGGCGCTGCCATAACTGTTATTCACCCATCCAGAGTAAGCCCTGCTGCCATTCTGGACAAAACAATGGATGTAGTAGTTGCTGGAGGGCAGAAATATACCATCCCCTTGCCCGTGTGGAGTTGGATTGAGGCCAGGGCAAAGAGATCTGCGAGGTGGGGGTAATGGAAGGATTGCCTACCGATGTGTTGGTGGGGAATGACTTGGGACCCATGGAAGGTCACAATTTGAACATTGTTACCCGGTCTTAGTCAGCAGCCCTGAGGTCTGGATACCCTGGAGGAGCAAATGAATTAACCAGCCCAGGGGACCCTAAGATGAGCTCTTTATCTGCTTGGGGTTTTGGGTTACCAGGGGCCAAGCTTGAGGAGTTGAAGGTAGCTCTAGCAGAGGATAGTACCCTAGAGGGTATCAGGAAGAAGGCAGCTCAGAGGGAGCCAGGCTCTCATTAGGGGAGTTTTCTCTGGGAGAATGGGCTAGTGTATAGGGTGACTCATGGGGATGAGAAGTTAGGGCATGGGGTAGGCCTAAGGCAGCTGATAGTCCCCAAAAGTTTCAGGCCACAGTTACTTGGACTAGCCCATGATGTACCCTTAGCTGGCCATATGAGACATAAAAGGACTAGGCAGAGGTTGGCCAGGGTGTTAATACTTATTGTGACTCCTGTGATGCAATGTCAGAGATATGGACATGCTGAGGAAGCTGCCAGAGTGCCTCTGCAACCCCTCCCAGTGATATATACCCCCTTCTAGAGAGTAGCCATTCTCTAGGATGGGTTTCCCTCAGGAGATTTTGTCTGATAGGGGTACTCAGTTCATGTCTGCCCTGACCCAAGATCTATGGGAGCTATGCAGGATTAAGCACCTAACTTCCTCTCCCTACCACCCCCAGACCAGTGACTCATGTGATATTTAAATGGCTTATGTGAGACTCTCAAATGTACTACCATACTACCTTCACTAGCCACGAGGTACTGACTGCGGATTGCCCTCCCCTTAAGCAACCCCCATACAGGGTCCCAGAGTCAGTGAGAGCCAGCATCAATAGGCAATTATCCAGCCCTCTAAGAGCCATTGGGCATCCCCTGTGGTGTAAGTCCCCAAGAAAGATGGCACAACTAGGTTCTGTGCAGATTATCATAAGCTCAATGACAAAACCAGAACTGATGCTTACCCCATTTCTCGTATGGACGAGTTGTTATACCGGTTGGGGGCTGCTACTTATGTAATTGCCCTAGATCTGTCAGAAGGCTACTGGCAGATTCCCCTTGCGTAGCCTGCCAGAGAGAAGTTGGCATTTGTAACTCCATTTGGGTTATACTTGTTCCTGGTAATGCCCTTTGGGATGAAAAATGCCCCTTCAACCTTTCAGAGACTAGTGGATCAGTTGCTGAGTGGTCGCCCGGAGTATGCCCAAGCCTACTTAGATGACATAGCAATATTCAGTGCTACCTGGGAAGAACACCTGACCACCTCAGACAGGTATTAGGGGCTATTCAGGAAGCAGATCTTACTATTCGCCCTGACAAGTGTCAATGGGCATGGGCTGAAGTACAGTACCTAGGGCATAGAGTGGGTAGGGGCCAAATTAGACCTAAGCCAGCTAAGGTAGAGAGGATAGCTGCCTGGCCTACACCCAAGACTAAAAAGCAGGTCGGATCTTTCCTGGGAACTGCGGGGAAAATGTGTTCCTCGTTACAGTGTCCGGACAAAAGCCCTGACTGATCTCACCAAGAAGGGACACTCCAAGGAGGTGGTGTGGACCCCAGCCTGTGAAGCCATTAAGAAGGAATGTCCGGCAGTAAAACTTAGATAAGATGCTAGATCCTGTAATCTGGGGTAGAGGCAGCAAATACCCGATGGAATGATCAAACAAGTATAAGCAATAGGAAACCATCTGCCGAAGAGGGGGTGGGTAACCGTAGTAAAAGTGGGAAGAGGGCCATGTGTTTTTTTTATTTCTTTTGGGGAAAATGTGTCTGAAGGGTGTATAAAGTTTCAGTTGCTCTTGCTGCTGAAAAAAAGTCAGAGGTTACTGGGGAGTGTCTGGCTAAGGTCCTGCTGACTTACAGAGGGGACTCCAATCAAACTCAAACGATACTGTGGGGTACGGTCAATTCTACTAAGCATTCCCAAGCCCCATAAGAATATCAGATTGTTCAGTATCCACTCAGGCTTGTCAATTTCATATAGTTTTTGTCTCTATAATCTAGTCTGTGGTGGCCTCCTCCCCCTTCACCAGAATTTAGTTTATTGGTTTTCGCCACATTCGTTTTATACCCTCTATAAACATTAAACTATTGATTAATCTAGGGACATATATAGCAAAAATCACTAGTTGATGGATTAAATTGATCCAGGCCTTGGACACATGTTGTGGTAGAGTAGGTGTCTTCATATCCTCATATGTTATGATGCACTTTATCATTCTTGTATTTCACAACATCTCATGTTGTTGACTGTTTTCTCGGATCAGTCCCAACCTCCTAATTATACATATTAGCTTCTTCAACATATATCACTACGTCTTTCTCCAAAATGTAGAGACAAAAAGAAGCCCCACTAAATATATTCAGCTACCCATGAATTGTCTTCCCCAAATCTTGGTGCAATTGAGGTTTGCACTATCTATGAGCAGGGATGTTGGTCTGGCCATAAACTTCTTGGGGTAAAATTCTAGCTATATCTTTCTTTCTTTGGTGGAAAATGGAAGATATACCAAGTTTTCCTTTAAGGTTATATTCAACAATGCTAGCACTGCTCGGGGGAAAAAACTCTTAAACACTCAGGACCTCATTCTATTATTGGCCGTAAAACGGCCGCAAAGCTGCGATTCCTTGCGGCCGTCTTACGGCCCAGTGTAGAGCTACCTTTACCTTGCAATTCAATTATACGGCGCCGCAAGGATATCCCCTTCCGGCCGGCCACATATCATGCAAACGGCCGGAAGCTTTTTCCCAGCGCCCGTGAATCTTGTTTTCCGGCCGCAAAGTCCAAAAACTGAAAATGCAAATATAAAATCGAGAATGCACTGTAAAGCTCCGTAAATGCTAGGCATCATAATGGGGGACATGAGGATTAATAGCAACACCCTCTCAAGCTTGCACATCAGCCCAAATCCGATATATTATTTACGGATTACTTTACGTCCCGTAGTTCCGCGGGCTCGTCCTTGTTAAAACCCGTACGGGTTCGGAGATGGAGGGCCGCAAACCAAGCATTGTAATAGCCAATATATATTCAATCCAGCACTGCAAAGCACTGTAAATGATGGGGAACATAATGGGGGGGCATGAGGATTACTAGCCAAACATTCTCAAGCTTGCACATCGCCAAATTGTACTTTGATTTTAAAATCCGTACAAGTCCCACGGACTTCAATGATCAAGCCCGTAGCTCCGTATTCATGCCCGTGCGGGCTGTCCTCCAAGCCCGCAGCTCGTTTTGAAAGGCCGTACGTGCTTGGAGGTTAAAGGTATCCATTTTGTTACGGTTTTTGCAGTCTGCATGGTTTAAGCCTGTAACCCTAAAATGGAGGCCCAAGCATTACAGCCTCCAAATGAACAATAGTTCAAATTAGTTTAATATTCCTCATATGTTTGATTGGTCAACACACATACAGGTTCCATTGTAGCCTCTAAAACAGCCCTATAACAGAATATGTCACCCCAACATTGGCGCGCACAGCAAATGTGTTTTGACAACATGTAGCTGACATGAGCGGTCCCACATCATTGCGCAGTTGTAATATTTTTGACTAGTGCGCGTCGATGAAAGGGCGCAAGTGATATGACCTAATGCCATAAACCCTTCTAACCCTTGTAGCCGCAGCCTAATCCTAACCCTTACACCCCACAGCCTAATCCTAATCATTAGACCGCTAGCCTCCTGTCGGGCCTGCTGTTGTTGATGCGCGCATGTGTCGGTGCGCAGATGACAGCGCACATTCGATGCACGCTATATGGTTGATCAACGATAGAATACACATCTCGCTCATCACATCTACATTAGAGAATACAAATAGTGGCCAAATCAGACCGCCACTTGGCATATATCAAGTACCAGGGGAATATTTCATTATATGTGGTTAAGTTCTTCAGTTGTGTCCGACTCTCCGTGACCTTATGGACTGCAGCACATTCAGCTAGGTCTCTGCCTGTGCTGTTCTCCAAAGTTAGAAGGCCAAAGAGATTGGAGTGGGTTGTTAGTTCCTCCTCTAGTGGATTGGGATTTGTCTGATCTTTCTGCTATGACCTGCCCACCTACAGTAGCTCACAGCTTCATTCAGGTACACAAGCTGCTTCACCACCACCACCACTTAGCAACCCTCACCCATGTAAATTGATAAATAGCAGAACAGTTTGGAAGTTCACAAAATGGGAATAACTAGACACCTGAGACATGGCTCCCACCAGAATGGGCGTAGCAGAGATTATGCCTGATGGCGGTGAGTTTGCTGTCGATCCCGGAGCTTGCGGCCTTTCCTGATGGGTCAGAGTAGATATGTGTGGTGTATGTTCCCCTGGTCCCCTTCAGCATTGCTAAGTGGTGTGAAGGGGCTTGTGTACCTGAATGAAGCTGTGAGCTATAACATGTAGGGCCACTGTAGGTGGGCACATCATATCAGAGAGATCAGACAAGGTCCAATCCACTTGAGAAAGAACTGACATACCACACCAGTATATTTAGCTTGGAAACCGTGGATAACAGCACAGGCAGAGACCTAGCTGAATGTGCTGCAGCTCATAGGGTCACAGAGTGTCAGACACAACTGAAGAACTGAACAACATACATTACAATGTTTCCCTGCTACTTGATATATGCCATGTGGCGGTGTAATTTTAAAAATAATTGTGTTACCAAATGTAGATGTGATGAGCGAGATGTATATGCAATGAGATCGAGATTTAAGGGATCCCAATAGAGCTCATGTGCGTGGCAAAGGGTTCATATGACCTGACTCATGTTTTACTCTTGCTATTGAATTGGGTAGTGTGGCTTCAATCATATTATGCATGTTGCAGCATGGTTTGTCATATTGGTATGTGCATGACCATTACAACATATGATAACCAAAGGATATTTAGCCAATGCATGTTCATTATTGGGCAACTAACTGTATTCACACATATGCTAAGTGATGTGGGTGAAGGGGTTTGTGTACTTCAATGAAGCTGTGAGCTATACTACATAGGGCCAGTGTAGGGGGGTACGTCTTATCAGAGAGGTCAGACTAATCCCAATCAACAAGAGAAGGAACTGGAATAGCACTCCAGTGTCACCTGTCCTATTCATTGTAGGCCCTCAGGGGAATGTTCCGTATCGTTAATCAGACTTGTCATGGGTATTAACCCTATATTAGTAGTAGATATGATATTTGGGATCATATGATATCTAAAGCTATTCTGACTCCTCAACAGTTTTAGATGTATTGATCTATTGCATGTTAACTATGGCTCATCAGTTTACATTTATAGGAATGTGACACTAATGTAATGCATGTGGATTTCACAGAACCAAACATATTCATAACACATGGACACAGTCATAAAGGTCTAACAAAGCTTTATTTTTTACACAGACCACAATCAGCAGTGGTCAAAATTGTGCATTCACATAACAGTATAACAAAGCTTTATTTTAAATTCAAATGTGGGCCAGAATATTAGGGGTTACTAATTAAAATGGCTAAACCAATCCATAATCAGGGAACTTCATAACATGATGAAGCTTAGATACACCAGTGAGCTTTTTCCATTTGTGAAATCCACTCGGATAATCACATCTGGGGTAATTAGCAAGCTATATAACCACATCATTATCCATGAATTAGCAAGTCTGAACCATCATGGATAGCAGCAACCTGAGTGCGGCGTATAGGTATGTGAGTAGAGCGCAGCGTCGTAGGAATGGATATTTGTTTCGAATGTTGCAGAGTGGAAACCGGGCTGTCAGGCGTGCAACTGAGGAGTGGCTGAGGCGTGACAGAGAGGGGCGGCTGGGAGTGAATGTGGGTGAGCGTGCTGATGCAATCCATGGTGGTCCGGAACCAAGCCAGGCAAGTGGCTCATCACAGGATATGCCTAGGGTCATGGTGGGGGGTCAGTTAGGGGAGAGAGCTCCAGTGGCACAGGGACAGGGGGATATGAGGGCACCTGCAGACAGGGAGGAGGACCTTGATGTGGGTGATCAGCTGATGGGGGGGCCAGATGAGAGACCCCTAGAGGGAGTGGCACATGAAGTGGGGGCTCCTGCACAGCCAGACCCACAGGGGGGTGAGCAGGCCCAGGAGCCTGCCAGGAGGATTCGTGCACCCAGGGTGTAGAGGGAGAGAGTCACATTAGAGGGGTTAACTGATGTGGAAGTGTATGAGCGTTTTAGGCTAACCCGTGCCAGCCTGGAGGAGCTCTATGCGGTCCTGAGGGAGGAGATGGAGCCTTCCTCACGGACCAATAGAGCCATCCCAGGCATGACACGGATGTTAGCCGCCATACACATCCTATCATCTGGTAGTTTTCAGAACACTGCTAGCATAGTAGGAGGAATGTCTCAGGCAAGCCTTTCAAGGTGCCTGAGCACATTCCTCCATGCTATCGTTCCGAAAGCTGCCAGATACATCAGTTTTCCCCATACTGGGGAAGAGATCTTGAAGGTGAAAGCAGATTTATTTTGAATGGGAGGTATCCCCAATGTGCTCTGTGCTATAGATTGTACACATGTAGCTTTGATACCTCCTAGAGAGCAAGAAGCGCTGTTCCAAAATCGCAAACACTATCATTCCATCAATGTCCAGGTTGTTTGTGATGCAGACATGCGCATACAAAATGTGGTTGCAGGCTTCCCCGGAAGTACTCATGATGCCCATATCCTGCGTGAGTCATCCACCCCTCTTTATTTTGAGTCTGGACAAGCTCCACCTGGGTGGCTACTGGGTGAGTACCCATAAAGGATCCCCTAACATATACATCATGTTCCATTGTAATGCTATTCCACTGTTGCGTGAAAAATGCGCAACAACGCATGCGCCAACAGACAAAATAGAGTCCCTCAATAGCGCGCACAACATCTGCGCGCAGCAGTTGAGATAAGGATTTAAGGGTGGACTTAGGGGTTTTAGGGTTAGGGGTCTTTGGGCTAAGGCTTTGGATTATGAGTGTTAGTGTTAGGCATGGGGTCTCAGTGGTTTGGGTTAGAGGGTTTTGGCCCATTAGACAATAGATTCTACAACTTGCGCTCTTTGATGGACGCACATTTTGGCACACAATTTCCAACAGTGCGCTACTGTCGCCGGCTTCAGGCAGCGCCGTATTGTCCGCGCTCATTTGCTGTGCGCCATAAAGAAGGTGTGCCGACTGAGCCATTGCATCGTAGCTTGTTGCTGTGCCTAACCCGATGTGACGTGGTCATAGGAGTATGAAGTTCCAAGCCAGAGATCCCTAAACTAACGTCACATTAATCATTGCGTATATTTACAGATGCTTTAACGAGCAGCACAAACTCACATTCATATCTACATCTCCCATTTTTGTTTCCTTCAGGTGATGCAGGATATAGGTGTTTGCCGTGGTTGTTGACCCCTGTGAACAATCCACGCACAGAGGGGGAGGAGAGGTACAATGCGGCCCATGCCAGAACCCGGAATGTAATAGAGTGCACCTTTGGACTCCTGAAGATGCGCTTCAGATTTTTACATTACACTGGCGGGGCACTACACTATACACCAGGGAAGGTTTGTCACATCATCATGGCCTGCTGTATTCTGCACAATATAGCAGTACAGGCAAACTGTCTGGGGAACATTGATGATGCTCCGCTTGAACCAGCGGAGCGTCCAGTACCTCCCCCTGGTGAGGATAACGTTCAGGGGTCACAACTACGTGCCCACGTCATTCGTGAGTACTTCCCATGTAAGTCTGAAACAATTACAACCAACTATAATGTACCTTGATTATGGTTACTAATACATCTCTTTTCTCCTTCCCCATTGTCTTCCAGAATATCCAAAAGTCCACAGTAGAGGATAGCTTTGTGATGTAACATATGTCTCGTGACGCATTCTTCATACTGGATCAAATACAGCCTGCTCTGATATCCGTTAATGGTAAGTATGCGCACATTCCCATACACATCATATATATTGATATCTGCCAACCTCAAGAAGCTAAGCTAAATGGATGGTCTGATGTATTCCACAATGTCAATGGATATAGGCCTCACAATCGTATTTGAAAACATCTTCCCAGAACAGTAATGTTCACATTGTCTGATCATGCTATTCCACATCCCATGGAGGTCAATGCAATTCCTAGCAATCTGGATATATGAACATACCAGCATATTGTAAACCATAATAAATGTAACTCATATGATGCAAAGAGGGGATGTCCCCTGTTCTTTGTCAGCGAATGCTGGTAAAAGCATTCTCAGTCAGATAACAGGAATAGTCTCAAGGATGTGTTAACTAGGAATCATTGTGCAATATATCATATGGATTGTGTTACTCATCTCATCATATTGCCATTACAGAACTGTTGCCGTGTGTCAACACATTGTTTACCCACACAGACATGGGAAACGACCTTGCCAGCAACAGAACATCAGCTACATCAATGGCGTCTACATTGTAAGTGAGTATTTGCGGGAAACATGTGCATGTATGCATTAGAGGAAATGACTAATAACTCTATTAATGTAGGCCTAACTTTCGTTTTCCCCAAGACATCCCCTATGTATTGCTGAAGCGGTCCGAAATGTTTATCGGACCATGCAGACGTGTCCTGGGGGAACAGATCTCTTCGTTGAATACTCCACTTGATCTATCCAAGGTAGAGAACCACATGTGGATGTCCGAACATGTATCAATGTGTGATAGTTGTGATCTTCCCTTTATATTACAGGCTGCACTGGTCTCTCTCTCTCTCTCTCTCTGTCTGTCTCTCTCCTCATCCCACCCACCCCTGTTTACCCTTAATTTATTGAGTCACACAAGTCTTCTGCTAACTATCCCAATTAACCCTTTCCACTATGTTTTCTCTTGTCTTCTTCCTCACATCCCCTGCATTTTCCTCAGACTCTTCTTTACTTCTCCCCTCTTTGTCTGCATCATTTTCATTTCAACTCTCATGCCCACCTCTCTCCTTTTATTCGCCCATCAGCTAATCTTACTCAAGCTGTGGTTAAACTATGTGTCTCCTGACTGTCCCATCTGCAGATTACATTATCTGTCCACATGGGGCAGATACCTTATTACATAATAGTGCATCGCACTTTACATCTGATCCCTTTCCTCTCCGACTAATGCATATCTTTCTACTTGACACAACCTCCTTCCTATGTATCTCTGACTTACTTATTAACCTTGCTATTCCTTATCTACTCTTCCCCATGTCCATTACCTTTAACTTGGAAGTGGTGATTTTCGAATCTTGTGTGGGCCTTTGGGAACAAATCATTTATCAACAGACTTTACGCTCCAAACAGGGCCCTCCATTTTCTTGTGTTGGCAATATTACATACTGTATATTTTCTGGTTCTTCTCCCCTGTACAGCGTTACGGAATATGTTTGCACAATACAAATAAATGAGAATTAAACTAATCCTAATATTCCCACATCAGGACAAATTAGTCTGGGCCATCATTATCATCGGACAGATGGTTAGCTTGTACGAGATCCCAATGCCTAACATGTGTGCCGACATACCTACATCTGTTGGTGGCTGCTCATATGGCATATGTAAGGTTTCCACTAATATATTATTTGTGTGTTTGTATTCCAGATCCCGGTCAGAACAAGGCATGACGATAAACATCCTGACATTCCGTGGCCATGTCAATGTCCTCATGTATGTGCATGTGTCCGTTTCATTGCTTTGTTGGATCCAGTTTGATATTTGATGACCTTGACTGAATAGCCGATATGTGTCACGAGACAATTTCAATATACAATGCAGATGTGATGTGACATCTGTCAGCTGATGTTCCTGGTATATCCACAGCATGTGTATGCTCATATAGTCTATCTCGATTCATAGGTACCTATTGGTTTAGACATTCTATCCTCTCCTCTACTTGGACTGTTGTGAAGCCTGCAGCACCAACCCTTCAAGATCTTTTCTTCAGTGCTGATGTGACCATCCCTGTGCATATGGGGAAGAGTAAATCCAGGCTTGGGACTTAACAGTTAAGGAGGTTACGTTAATCTTCAGTTATGCATATGCAACAACAGTGAGTATAGATGCTCAATCAGAGAACAAACTATCCTTGATATTGCCTGGTTTGTTGTGAGTTCTCTGCAATAAGTAACATCTGACTGATATGGTCCTGGTAAGGTTACCATCTTTTTGACCAAGGTTATCTATGTGCTGCTTATTGTTGCGTGAGAACTGACGTTATGGGCTCATAGCATTCACTGATTGAGCACTTACACTTCTGATGTGGCATCAGAGTGTCCGTTTAACACCCAAGCATACATTTTGCTCTCCCCATATGTATATCACCTTATTCTGGATTATTATGGTCTTTCCTTATTGACTGTTATATATATGTCGTAACAATAATGAGATATATTATATTGCCTAATGTTGGTTGATACACTGTACATCCCATGATCATCTATATCAATGTAATTTTCCCTGCCTGCATTCTGCTCTCATATCCCTATTTCCCTGTGTTACTTGGATTTTGTATTGCACCCCCCTCCACCATGATCCTTTGCATACCTGTGTTGATTAGTCAACCTGTGGCTTTGTGGCAAGCTTGCGTTGTTAATTTCTGTAAATAGTAAATATGATTTATCCGAGATGTTGTTTGTGTCTGCCTCGTCAATGTTGATACCATAGCATTTCCGTAACATCAATGAAAGGACCTTCAGACTCCACATCTGTGCTCTGCACCATCAGTTAGGGGTGTCAATAGAATTCTCACAGTGTGTTTGCATTACTGATTTCAACCATGAGGGAAGGTTGTTATTAGCAATCTATATGACACAGAAACAGACAAATGAGACAGGTGTCCGTAAGTGGCTCACATCCTAATAGTGAACATACAGGGCCTCATTCAATTGTGATTAGGCCAATTGAATAGGGCTCAAACTAAGCACAGAACATATATTGTTTCCAAAAGATTTTAGTTAGTGAAAACCTTGCTTTTGGATAGATGTTTACTAACTAAAACATTTTTTCCAAGAATATATGTTATGTGCTTATTTCGAGCCCTATTCAATTGGCCAAATTGCAATTGAATGAGGGCCACAGTATCTAACAGAAGTGAGTACACCCGTCACATTGTTGTTAATATTTTAGTATATCTTTTCATGTGACAACACTGAAGAAATGACACTCTGCTACAATGTAAAGTACGTTTGCTGACATATCAATAACTCAATACACAGCCATTAATGTCTAAACCATTGGCAACAAAAGTGAGTACACCCCTAATTTGAAATGTCCAAATTGACACTAAATGTCAATTATGTGTGGCCACCATTATTTGCCAGTACTGCCTTAACCCTCATGGCCAGGGAGTTCACCCGAGCTTCCCAGGTTGCCACTGGAGTCCTCTTCCACTCCTTAATGATACATCAGAGATGGTTGATGCTAGAGACCTTGCACTCCCCCACCGTCAGTTTGAGGATGCCCCACAGATGCTCAATATGGTTAAGGTCTGGCGACAAGCTTGGCCAGTCCATCACCTTTACCTTCTTTAGCAAGGCAGTTTCGTCTTGGCGGTGTGTTTAGGGTCGTTATGTTATGTTGCCCTGCGGCCCAGTCTCCCAAGGGAGAGGATCATGTTCTGCTTCAGTATGTCACAGTACATGTTTGCATTCATGGTTCCCTCAATAAACTGTAGCTCCCCAGTGCCGGAGATAAATGGATAAGTCACAACGAACACAAAAACATTGATATGAGATGAACCCATCATTTCGAACCTAAACAGTGATGCAGAGAGAGGGGAGGCAGCATCTGACAACATTAGGTAAATGCATATAGGGGGAATCCACACAACATATTATCGAAAACATATATAGACATGCATATATGTTTGGTCTGGGCCTGCATGCATGCTGCCAGCACTGAGGAGCTACAGTTCTTTGAGGGAACCCATGAATGCCAACATGTACTGTGACAAACTGAGAAAGAGCATGATCCCTCCCTTCGGAGAACGGGCCGCAGGGCAGTATTCCAACATGATAACGACCACAAACACACCTCCAAGCCGACCACTGCCTGGCTTAAGAAGCTGAAGGTCAAAAGTTGATGAACTGGCCAAGTAGGTCACCAGACCTAAACCCTATTGAGCATCTGTGGGGGCATCCTCAAATGGAAGGTGGGGAGTGTAACGGAACCATCACTGTTTTACCCTGTTTTATGGTTATGGTTAAAATATGATCATACTGTTATACTGTATGTATGTTGGTTTATGCTCTGCAAAATCTTAGCCCAGACTATTGCAGACCTTGGCATAATAGATAATCCTAGTACAGAGACTCCTCATAGGATAAGGAAGTCTATTGTATAAAGTGTTTTCATTATCAGACATAACAAAGAAGGATGATCTAAGCAATGTCTGATTGTATCAAAGTAGCCAGGTAGCCTCCGGGAGGTGTGACCCACCTATTGTCCCTCTATGTGTATTGTGTGGCCAACTATGGGGGATGTGTGTATTGCCTGTGGGAAGAGATGTGTATATATATATTTCTGCCCAACAAAATAAAGTCAGTATTCATTTGACTCCCAATTGAGTGTCGTCCAATATGGGAGGTTGGGAATGGTGAGACTGTAGTGCTTCTTGGATATTGTACCGTATACCAGCGGAGATATTGGACTGCGTGTTCCAACTCCGTTACAGGGAGTGCAAGGTCTCTAACATCCACCAGCTCCATGATATCATCATGAAGGAGTGGAAGAGGACTCCAGTGGCAACCTGTGAAACTCTGGGGAACTCCATCCCCATGAGGGTTAAGTCAGTGCAGGAAAATAATGGTGGCCCCACAAAATATCGACAATTTCACTAAGGGGTGGACTCACTTTTGATATTTACCCTGAATTAATCTCTCCATGTGTCAGAAACACGAATATCATGCATCACCGTTACTGGAATCAAACTCAGGAATATTACCTCCACCCTCAGCTGCACTAGTGGCTGTTACCCCAACCCTACATTAACACAGGGCTGGTATATTGAAGGAAGATGTATGTACTAATCCAATAACGTTGGTGTGTAGCATTCATGTGGTGTTCACCAATCATAGTACAGTACAAACGAAAACAAACAATGATAATGTAAGCAATACATAATCTTTAATCTTATGCTTTCAAATGATATAAAAAAAAAAGAAAACTGGAGGCATAAATTCCGTAAATTCCATAAATTGGAACCTAAAGAGATAAGAACAAGACATCAATTAGAACAATATATGCATTGACTGCAACACCTCAACATCAATAGATCTTGCACATCAATTGCTTCTATATGCAACATGAACATGTTCTCACCTATTTCCACTTTCGCTTGTGTGTTTTCTGGCTCTCCTGGCCTTTGGCAAACGTTGCCCTAGGCCGGCCCCGACCTCGGCGAACGGTTGGCGGCTCTTCCGGCCTGGATGCTGGTGACAAGGTCTGGGAGGTTGAAGGGGTAGCCCGGTCTTGGGGATGGCCTTCTCGGGCCATTTCGCCCCTTCGGGCATACTCCTCCATCCCAAGGTTATGCCGCCTCACCTCTTCGAACATCCTTTCATTGTGGCGTCTCATCTTCTCGAACATCCTTTCATTGTGGCGTCTCATCTCTTCGAACATCCTGTCATTGTGGCGTCTCATCTCCAGCATGACTGTTGATTTTGCTCACCCTCATGCTGGAGATGTGCCAGGAAATCATGGCACTGGGCCGCTGACAGCGCCGGACTAACTGGCGGCGACCCAGACCACTGTGTCCTCTGGGTGGAGGCATGGCTGAGTGGTGTGTCCTGCCTGACCATAGTCGCCTGCTGGGCCTGCGGGGCCGGAGTGGCCAGAGTCGCCTGCTGGGCCTGCGGGGCCGAAGTGGCCAGACTCGCCTGCTGGGCCTGCGGGGCCGGAGTGGCCAGAGTCGCCTGCTGGGCCTGCGGGGCCGGAGTGGCCAGAGTCGCCTGCTGGGCCTGCGGGGGCCAGAGTGGCCAGAGTCGCCTGCTGGGCCTGCGCGTCCAGAGTGGCCAGAGTTGCCTGCATGGCCTGCGGGGCCGGAGTGGCCAGAGTCGCCTGCTGGGCCTGCGGGGCTGGAGTGGCCAGAGTCGCCTGCTGGGCCTGCGGGGCCAGAGTCGCCTGCTGGGCCTCCGGGGCCGGAGTGGCCAGAGTCGCCTGCTGGGCCTGCGGGGCCGGAGTGGCCAGAGTCGCCTGCTGGGCCTGCAGGGGCCACATGCCCTGCCGGGGGCCCATGCTCCAGGGCACCATTCCTTGGGGATCCATACTGTGGGCCCAACTGGGATGGGACCACATTGTGTGGCCCCACATTTGTCCAGCCCACATTGGCTGGGAGCCAGGCGGTGCCATTATCCTGGCTGGAGGGGCCATTGCTGGAGGCAATTGGTGGCATCTCATGGATGGCCCAGGTGGACTTTGGTATGACGGTGTTGCTGCCGGTGGTCCTGCATCTTCGCATGGTGCAGGAACCTGAGGAGGCAGGGGACGCCTGGCTGGTACTGAAATGATACAAGATTTGGATTTGAGTATTGTTGTTTTCATATCTCTGAGATCAGAGTGACTTGTAATTGGCTGTGAATGTTTGACGAAAATCAAAATTGATCTGCATCATTAGTATTGTGGATCCTGGCTGGGATCTTTTCCTGTTATGTGACAGCGAGTGCTGGCAGCAGCAGTTGGACCAAGGGGCAGATAGATGGCGCTGCCGCTGTTATATACATCATTTTCACCTTACACAGAAGCCCAAAAGCACTAGCCCTCACACTAATCCGAACCCCTTACCTTAACACCACCATAACCCACTAAATATGCATGATTATATAATCTCCAGGAAAATGCTGTGACATGTAGAGGCTGCTCACTGCTGCTACCAGCAGTCACGGTAAGATAACAGGAAAGGGCCCATGGCTCATATGACTATATGTAATGCTGGTGCGGTGTGCCAACTGCAGTTAATTAGGACACGTGCTCATCTGAATCTGTTGGCCAGTGTGTGAGACAGACCAATCTGTGATCAATCCTCAGCAATGCGAGTTAACATGTTAATGTAACATGGTCCAGATTATGCTGTTACACAACACAAACTTGAAGTCCATCAGAGTCTGTATCCGCATATGCTGCAGTGTGCACATCCATACATGTAGTCTCATGGGGATGTACCAGCTAGACCGAACCTATCCTGTTGTATGTGCGCATCTCTGGAAGTGCACCGCCAATGACTCTAGCTACGCCAGCCCAGCAGGCCAGGTAAGTGGTTATGGGTTTCGGGTTCTGGCTACAGTTAGGGGGTATGGGTTAGAGTTAGAAAGTGGGGTTTAGGGGGTAAGGGTTAGAGGGTTAGGGGCTTTGGGTGTACCAACTATTTTTGAGGGCTACATGGGGACGCAAGCAAAGCCGCATCCCTAGAGTCGGCGGCGGCACTCTTCCAGCACATACTGAAATGCCCACATAAAACAGGATACATCCGCTATACCTAGTTTCAAAATGTACATGAATTCTAAGCAGTAGGAGGGTTAAGCCAAACAGCTATGGATGGGCCAGTTTAACATGGAGTAGAGTGTGACAGGGGAACTCATGACAATAAACAAACAATTGCAATGGAGTTGGCATGTATGCTTTATATGCACTGGGAACCAACAGCAAACATAACAGTAACATCAATAGATTTGCAAAACGGTATCATAATTAGTTGTGGGAGGAGGGATTGGACATATATTTCATTGCTAACAATTCTGACGAGTATATTTCTTTACACTGGATTTACATGATTGTTGCGGCCTCATATATCTGTAATCACAACCAGATATCTTACAGTGCAATTCAATGTCAGTTATCTATCTGTGTGGGGTACATGTGCGTACATATGGGGGTGTTACGGTGGACATGGTACTCACGTTGCAGGCTTTGTGACTGACCCGAGTCCACCAGGCCAAGGAGGCCCACGACTGATGCTGGCTGGATCATGTCGCGGACTGTGGCCTCCCAACCGGAGTATGTGAAGGTTTCTGGCGGCCCACCACCGGTTCCACGTGCCGCATTGGCCTCATTCGCCATCTTCTTTTTGATGTCAATGCGGCAGTCTTGGTACCGGTGCTGGACAGACTGCCAGGTACGATTCGCATACCCCGGCGAGGAGACCTCAGCCGCGATCTCCTTCCAGGCATCTGTCCTCTGCCTGGGCCTCACTTTGCTCCCACCGGTTAGGATGGAGTGTCGGGCTTGTACTCCTCTAACCAGTGTTTCGATTTCCTGGATGGTGAAATTTGCTGCCCTTTTGCGTGCAGCAGCTGGCTGGCCAGCCTGTGGCTGTGGGGCCTGCTCTCCATGACCTTCACTGCCTTCTCCCTCCATCTCTCCTCCTCTCACAGCATACAACACAGTCAAAGATTTACGAATTTCCCTCCCTTTTAAACTATTTGTGCCCTTGATTGTCATCTTCCTATTGGTTAATTGATTTCAGGTTTGATTTCAGGATTACGGGCTTGAGACTTGGCCGTAGGTTCTTAGTGAAGCACGTACGGGTTTGGCGGATGATTGCCCTCCAAGCCCGTAGCTCGTTATTCAAACCCGTGCGGGCTTGCATGATAGATAAAGTTAAATATCTTTATTTGCGGATTTGAGAGTAGGGGAATGTTGAGCTATTAATTCTAAAACCAAACATCACTTTCACTTTTAATAAAAGTACAGGATGGCTTTTCTATGCTACGACTTGTAAGTTAGTCCTTTACGACCCGTAGGTATATTTTACCCATTTACGGACTTGACGGAGGCTAATCCCGCAGCCTTTGCGGGTCTGAGGTGCTCCAAGCCCTCGGGACTTTGTCCACGGATATTTGACAAGAATTTAAAAATACAAAAATTACGGATTTGAGTGTAGGGGAATGTTGTGCTATTTTTGCTAACACCTACAATCACTTTATAGTCTCCTCAGAGTGCAGGATGGCTTTATTATGTGCTTATTTGTGTGCCTGCTGGACCTTTTTGGTGCAAGTAAGCTGCAGCTCGGTTTTAGCCTTGCAGAGAGGTTTCCTGTAGCAATTGAATAGCAACCGGGGCTTTCTTGCGGCCGAAACTCTTGCGGCCGTTTAAGATCAAAGGCTTTCCTCCGGCGCGAGCGGCCGCAAGGGATAGCAAGGCGCCGGCCGCAAGCCTGCCGGAATCCCCGGCCGGAAGGGAATAGAATAGGCAAATAGCTTGCGGCCGGTCCTTGCGGCCCCGCATCTCCTACGGCCGTTAATAGAATGAGGCCCTCAGAGATTATGCAGGGACCAATAACTCTCTAAAGTAGGTTTACGGTCACCATATACTAGAATGCTTTACTCTAAGCCTTGTCCCTACATTTCCAGAGAGTTGCTTCCAGACACCCCTGTTAGGAATTGCTGGGATACTCCATTACACAGTTGTAGTGACAGTCTTGAATTGTGCAATTTAACCAGGTAGGAGAAAGGGAGGCAATTCTTAACCACTGTCAAAATGTTCTAGTGGTTAACCCTAGGTTTTCTTGAGGCATTGGCATGTGGGGTAAAATAATGAGCAATGACATTATTTAGAGAGCAACAAAAAAAACTAAATTGCGACAAACATTTCGGTAATTCAGACAATCGGATGAGCTTTGCATTATCAGTTGCCTAATGCATCTTTTAACAGCAAACATTTTAATTACATTCTTTTATATGCCACTGGTACAGTGGATATAAAAAGTCTACAGCTCCCTCCAAAATTGATGAAAAGACGAGAAGAAAACTGGTCTAGGAGGCTACCAAGAGGCCTACAGCAACATTAAAGGAGCTGCAGGAATATCTGGCAAGTACTAGCTGTGTGGTACATGTGACAACAATCTCCCGTATTCTTCATATGTCTGGGCTACGGGGTAGAGCGGCAAGACGAAAGCCTTTTCTTACAAAGAAAAACATCCAAGCCAGGCTAAATTTTGCAAAAACACATCTGAAGTCTCCCAAAAGCATGTGGGAAAAGGTGTTATGGTCTGATGAAACCAAGGTTGAACTTTTTGGCCATAATTCCAAAAGATATGTTTGGCGCAAAAACAACACTGCACATCACCAAAAGAACACCATACACACAGTGAAGCATGGTGGTGGCAGCATCATGCTTTGGGGCTGTTTTTCTTCAGCTGGAACTGGGGCCTTATTAGGGAGGGAATTATGAACATTTCCAAATACCAGTCAATATTGGCACAAAATCTTCAGGCTTCTGTTAGAAAGCTGAACATGAAGAGGAGCTTCATATTTCAGCATGACAACGACCCAAAGCATACATCCAAATCAACAAAGGAATGGCTTCACCAGAAGAAGATTAACATTTTGGAATGGCCCAGCCAGAGCCCAGACCTGAATCCGATTGAAAATCTGTGGGGTGATCTGAAGAGGGCTGTGCACAGGAGATGCCCTCACAATCTGACAGATTTGGAGTGGGCAAATCTTGCCAAGTCAAAGTGTGCCATGCTGATAGACTCATACCCAAAAAGACTGAGTGCTGTAATAAAATCAAAAGGTGCTTCAACAAAGTATTAGTTTAAGGGTGTGCATACTTATGCAACCATATTATTTTATTTTTATATTTTTTCTTCCCTCTACCTAAAAGATTTCAGTTTGTTTTTCAATTGAGTTGTACAGTTTATAGGTCACATTAAAGGTGGAAAAAGTTCTGAAATGATTTATCTTTGTCTCATTTTTTTTACAGCACAGAAACCTGACATTTTAACAGGGGTGTGTAGACTTTTTATATCCACTGTAAGAAGAGTCATGTGCCTTTCTTAGTCGGTGTTGTTATATCGAAAGATGTGTGCATATTTACTTTAACTTCCCCTTTTATATTAATTTCAAGAAATCTCTTCCATCATGCACATTTACAATATATGCTTTAATTGTTCTGTACACTTATAACCCTTATAAGGTACTAGCGACTTGCCCGTCAAAAATGACGGCAATAAAAACTGAAGCCTGGCAATGCTGTTTGCCACACAATGTAAGCCTCTCCCCCTCTACTTTACTGGCCTTTGGAGCTCATTGCGAGTCTCTCCCTCTGTCTACTTCCTCCCTCGTGTCTTATTTCCCCCCTCCTCTCCCTCCCTTGTGTCTCCTTCCACCTCGTCTACCTCCCTTGTATCTCCTGCCCCCCTGTGTTTTTACCTCCCTCTCCCTCCCGTGTCTCTAAACCCCTCCCCTGTGTCTCTTTCCCCCTTCTCCCTCCCATGCATCTCTTCCCCCCCCTGTGTCTCCCCCAACCCTCCCCTGTGTCTGTTCCCCCCTGGCCTGTGTCTCTTTCCCCCTCCCCCTGTGTCTGTTCCCGCCTTCCTCGTGTCTCCATTTCCCTCCCTTGTGTATCATCCCCCCTGCACTCTCTCCCCTGTGTCTCTTCCCCCTCCTCTCACTCCCCTGTGTCTCTTCCCCCTCCTCTTTCTGTGCCTCTTCCTCTCTGTCTCTTCCCCCTCACCCGCTGTGTCTCTCCCCACTCTGTGTCTTCCACCCCTCTCCCTCTGTGCCTCTTCCCCCGCCTCTCGCCACTGTGTCTCTTCACCCCTTCCTCTGTGTCTCCCCCCTCTGTGTCTCTTTCCCCCCTCTCTCTGTACCTCTTCCCCCTTTCCCTCTGTGTCTCTTCCCCCTCACCCTCTGTATCTCTCCCCCCTGTGTCTCTTCCCCCTCTCCCTCTGTGCCTCTTCCCCCGCCTCTCTCTGTGTCTCTCGCCACTGTGTCTCTTCACCCCTTCCTCTGTGTCTCCCCCCTCTGTGCCTCTTTCCCCCCTCTCTCTGTACCTCTTCCCCCCTTTCCCTCTGTCTCTTCCCCCTCACCCTCTGTATCTCTCCCCCCTGTGTCTCTTCCCCCTCTCCCTCTGTGCCTCTTCCCCCCTCTCCCTCTGTGCCTGTTCCCCCCTGGCCTGTGTCTCTTTCCCCCTTCCCCCTGTGTCTGTTCCGCTCTCCCCCCCCCATTTCCCTCCCATGTGTATCTTCCCCCTGTTCTCCCTCCCCTGTGTTTCTTCCCCCTTCTCTCACTCCCGTGTGTCTTTTCCCCCTCCTCAACCCCCCGTGTCTCTTTCCCACCTATCCCTCTGTGTCTCTCCCCCCTCCCTCTGTGTCTCTTCCCCACTCTCCCTCTGTTCCTTTTCCCCCCCCCTCTTCCCCACTCTCCTATCTGCTCGCGCCACGCTGTGCGCATGCGCGGCTCGCGCCGCACTCTGTGCAAGCGCGGCTACTGCGAATCGCAGTTTGACAATTATATTATGTGATAGGATAGGTGTAGTAAAAGAATTAAAAAAAAACAATGGTGATAAGGAAGCAGATACACAAGAGAAGGACAGAGATGCGATCATAACCTTTTTATTTTATTTTAAGTGCCAATATTTCAGTTATCTTAAAGGACCATTTTAATGTAGTTATTAACATAAGCTTGTTCATGGGGCATAGTCTGTTAAAACGGTAAGTAGTTTAAAGTGATGAAAAAAAAAGCTAACATGTTTTCTTCCCCTTCTGCATCGTTACCTTGTCGTCACAAAGTGGCTTGTGTACTTCAGTAAAGTCATAGCAGAGAGGCCAGACAAATGGTGGCCCACTGGGGAAGGATCTGGCAACCTAATCCATAATCTTTTGTTAAGAAAACCATATGGATAACCATAATTTGAATTAATTTAAACTGCATACTTTACTGTGATATGCTTTACAATGATCCTTTAATATTATGGAAGAATCTAAAATGTCATGCGACATTTTTTTCTAAATACATTTTGAGTGCATTGTAAATACTTTTCCCTTCAGTCTCTCAGGCACATGCTGTCAAGGAGTGAAGCCACTCCAATTCCTCTATGGAGCCTCCTATTCAAATTTGTGAAATGTCTTGATACTTTGGCTAGGTTCGATTGGATAACATGAACATGAGATTATTCTTTCCCTTTATTTTATGAATTTAATGTTTGATGAAACCATCGTATTGGTATAATGTGCATTATATGGGAAGTGTGGAACTGAATGTGACTTTTTCTACTTATGTGGCTGAGATGGAGCACGTGTAGAGAGTGACAGGATGTTATACAGACAACTTTACTGGGGAGTTAAAGTTACTGAATCTTCTTTGCAATATTGACAGCTTTAAGAAAAACACTTCAATGGTCATTTAACTTTGATGCTACATAGGTTCTCTAAGTGCCTAAACACGCTATCACCAGGTTTAGAGCTAAGCAGGGAATTACAGGAAAAAAGAGAGTATACCTTTATATCACATATATAGTTGTCAGTGTATGTAACGTTTGTGATGTTGGTCACGCAGTTCCTCGCTTTGCGAGGTGAGCAAACGGCACCGTCACACAATTGCGAGCCTCGCAAAGCGAGTCGAAGCAGCCGTACAGCATTTAGGCTGCAATGAGCGCCAAAGGAGGCACCGTCACACATGCGAGCCTCGCAGCCACCAGCACCGTCACACATGCGAGCCTCGAAGCGGCCCCATTGCAGGCAGCGGCGCAGTACTCAGATGACCCTCGCGAAGAAGCACTGTTCAAGTGCGTAACTCTAAGAACCCACCAAAACAAAAAAAAAGTCTGTGAGTGACGTTGCAAGCGAATTAACACGCCAGGCATGCAGAACTTTGAAAAGAAAACCAACGGCAGTCACCGCGCGCCATGCAAACATTCAGCACACACACAGAGGAGAAAGACACAGGGAAGGGACAGGGGGGAGATGCTGAAATAGACATGTGGCATTCCCAAGCACAAACTTGCAGGTTAACGAACCCTGCAATGAGCGGCCCGTACAGTAGGCAAGAGGAAAGGCTTGCAATGAGCGGCAAAGACGCTCATTACGAGCCACGCGATGAGCACCCAAGGCGCTCATTGCGGGGCTCACGATGAGCACTGTGAGCGGGAGAGGCTTGCAATGAGTGCAGGCGATTGGAAAGGCTCGCAATGAGCGCCGCTGAGCACTGAGAGTGGGACAGGCTTGCAATGAGCGCCGAAGGCGCTCAGCGTGGAGCTTGCAATGAGCACCGAACGTGATCAGTGCAAAGCAGAAAACTTGAAAACTTGGGGTGAGATGAAGGCGCTCATTGCAAGCCACGAGATAAATGTGGCTCATTGCAAGCCACGCGATAAACGTGTTCCAAGACTATTACACCCCTATAGCATTGTGTTACTGGTACACTGCCCCCCCCCCCCCCCACACACACACACGCTACTGTATATTATACTATTACACCTCTATAACATTGTGTTACTGGTACACTGACCCCCCCCCCCCCCACACACACACACTTCTGTAAATTATACTATTAAACCCCTATAACACTGTGTTACTGGTACACTGACACCCCCCAAACTACTGTATATTATATTACACATGTCGGCGGCTCAATAACTTTGCCACTTTGGTCTGCAGAGAGCTTCCCTGGGACTCCATGACTGCAAGGACATCGCAAAGGATTGTGGGTGAGAAGCCTGTGCAGGCACGCCTACTCGTCTGTACCGTCCACTCAGGTTGCGTAGTTGAGCCTAGGACACGCTCCAGCATCCACTGCTCTTAGTGTAGCTCAGGCTTGGACATGGTGGGAAGGAAATGCCTACTCGTCTGGACCGCCCTCATAACGCCTCTGACACGCCCCCAACGTTGGTGTAGCTCAGTCATGGGTATGTGGTGGGAGGGAGAAGGCAACGTCTGTACCGCCCACTCATGTTGCGTCATAGCGCCTGGAACACGCCCCCAGCCTCCAGTGCGCTTCGTGAGGCCCGCAGTTGCTGAGGTCCTTGCCAGCAACTGCGTCCCTTCGCGAGGGCCGCAGGCTCGCTACGCGAGCCCGCAACGTTAGCAACGACTTTTGTGAAGCCGCAGTGCTGACAACTATATATGTGATAAAGCAAGTATATAGTACATTTGTGTTCACATTATGAACAATCCAGGGAAAACTACCCACAGACAGCACTGTTTCGAGGTTACTGCCTCTCATCAGAGTACAGAGCATACCCAAGGTATTTGGACACTATCTACAGCAGTCTCATCTTCAGATGTAATGTCTGAGGTTGTGCAATGACAGTATGGTTCACAATTTGCTTTTGTAATACTGTTTAGTTAACAATATATAGGAAGTAATGTAACTTAATGGTAGTCACAGTTACCAAGTTGAAAAAAAAATCATTTGAATCTAGAAAATATATTTAACTCCAACTGAAAAAAATAAAGATTTCAACATGAAATGGTCTTGTTTTTAAATTAAATACATTCAATTAAATTCTAGAACAACAATAGAATCGGCAATCCTCTAACCTAATATTAAATTCCAAAGAAAGGACAGAATGATCTGTGTAGTTTTAAGCAAAGCACAAGTGACAGGTAATCAACACATTTTATATTAATTAAATCCAACAGAAATTAATATTATGTGAACCCGGGGAATGTAACGCCAACACTGCCCTCAGTCACTCGTGCCTGTCTGCTTCCTGGTAAAACTGAATTGCAGAGACAGTGGATGCAATCTAGGTGCCTGTAAGCATTTTGTGACATGACAACCTGGCTATTTAAAGTACAGTATTACAAAAAAATGTCTGGTTGCTTGAGAGTTCTGGTTAACTGAGAGTCTGCTGTATTTAGGATTTGTAGAGAACTTGTTTGATTAGCTTATCTATTTTTAATTGCTTTCTCTTTATTATGTATTGTACTGAATAAAATAAAATAAGTATTAACAAAAAAGAAAGAAACACATTCACTCACGCTTGGACAGAGTACACAGGTAAGAGATAATGTAATATAAGACCGTAACCTATGGGAGGAAGAATATTGATACCAGTCTAATAGAGAGTAACAGTGCAAATATATTGGCACAAATATAATACAGCAAATATTTCCCAAAAAGTGTTTTTTGGTAATTCAGACAATCCGATGAGCTCTGCATTATCAGTTGCCCAATACATCTTCTCACAGCAAAAGTTTTAATTACATTATTTTATATTCCACTGGTAAGTAGAGTCATGTGCCTTTCTTAGTCAGTGTTGTTATATCGAAAGGTGTGTGCATATTTACATTACCTTCCCCTTTTATATTAATTTCAAGAAATCTCTTCCATCATGCACATTTACAATATATGCTTTAATTGTTCTGTTCCTGTACACTTATAACCCTTATAAGGTATAGGATAGGTGTAGTAAAAGAATGAAAAACAATGGTGATGAGGAGGCAGATACACAAGACAAGGACAGAGATGCGATCATAACCTTTTTATTTTATTTTAAGTGCCATTATTTCAGTTATCTTAAAGGACCATTGTAATGTAGTTATTAACATAAGCTTGTTCATGGGGCATAGTCTGTTAAAACGGTAAGTAGTTTAAAGTAATGAAAAAAAGCTAACATGTTTTCTTCCCCTTCTGGATCTTTACTTTGTTGTCACAAAGTGGCTTGTGTACTTCAGTAAAGCTGAGTCATAGCAGAGAGGTCAGACAAATGGTGGCCCACTGGGGAAGGATCTGGCAACCTACTCAATTATTTTTTGCTAAGAAAACCATATGGTAACTATAATTTGAATTAATTTAAACTGCATACTTTACTGTGATATGCTTTACAATGATCCTTTAATATTATGGAAGAATCTAAAATGTCATGCAACATTTTTTTCTAAATACATTTTGAGTACATTGTAAATACTTTTCCCCTCAGTCTCTCAGGCACATGCTGTCAAGGAGTGAAGCCGCTCCAATTCCTCTGTTACTCTATGGAGCCTCCTATTGAAATTTGAGAAATGTCTTGATACTTTGGCTAGGTTCGATTGGATAACATGAACATGAGATTATTCTTTCCCTTTATTTTATGAATTTAATGTTTGATGAAACCATTGTATTGGTAAATGGGCATTATATGGGAAGTGTGGAACTGAATGTGACTTTTTCTACTTTTTCTACTTATATGGCTGAGATGGAGCACGTGTAGAGAGTGACAGGATGTTATACAGACAACTTTATTGGGGAGTTTACTTGACTGAATCTTCTTTGCAGCCTCGCGAAGAAGCACTGTTCAAGCGCGTAACTCTAAAAAACCAACAAAACAAAAAAAAAGTCTGTGAGTGACGTTGCAAGCGAATTAAACCCGTATTTGTTGTTTTTCGTCACTGGAAAATCGCCTAAGCAAGGGAAAAAAACGAGGCTCAGCAACGCCAGGCTCGCAAAACTTACAAAATACACAACGCTGAAAACCGTAAAACACGCCAGGCATGCGGGACTTTGAAAAGAAAACCAACGGCAGCCACCGCGCGCCACGCAAACATTTAGCACACACAGACACAGAGGAGAAAGACACAAAACTTGCAGGTTAACGAACCCTGCAATGAGCGTCCCATACAGTAGGCAAGGGCAAAGGCTTGCAATGAGCGGCAAATGCTGGGCTCACGATGATCACCGTGAGCGGGAGAGGCTTGCAATGCGCGCCAGCGATAGGAAAGGCTCGCAATGAGCGCCGCTGAGCCCTGAGAGTGGGAGAGGCTTGCAATGAGCGCCGAAGCCGCTCAGCGTGGAGCTTGCGATGAGCACCGAACGGGATCAGTGCAAAGCAGGAAACTTGAAGTACACGGGGGGGAGAGATAAACGTCAAAGGCGCTCAGTGCAGGGCTCGCAATGAGCACCGGAAATCCTTAGAGGACCAAAAGCATCTCATTGTGTGGCAAACAGCATTGCCATCCTTGCAATTTTAATCCTGGCATTTTTGACAGGCAATTTCCTAGTATATATAGTAAAAAAAGTATGTATAAAGTACATTTGTGTTCACATATTGAACAATCCAGGGAAAACTACCCACAGACAGCACTGTTTCGAGGTTACTGCCTCTCATCAGAGTACAGAGCATACCCAAGGTATTTGGACACTATCTACAGCAGTCTCATCTTCAGATGTAATGTCTGAGGTTGTGCAATGACAGTATGGTTCACAATTTGCTTTTGTAATACTGTTTAGTTAACAATATATAGGAAGTAATGTAACTTAATGGTAGTCACAGTTAACCAAGTTGAAAAAAAATAATTTGAATGTAGAAAATATATTTAACTCCAACTGAAAAAAATAAAGATTTCAACATGAAATGGTCTTGTTTTTAAATTAAATACATTCAATTAAATTCTAAAACAACAATAGAATCGGCAATCCTCTAACCTAATATTAAATCCCAAAGAAAGGACGGAATGATCTGTGTCGTTTTAAGCAAAGCACAAGTGACGGGTAATCCACACATTTTATATTAATTAAATCCAACAGAAATTAATATTATGTGAACCCGGGGAATGTAACGCCAACACTGCATCCACTGTCTCTGCAATTCAGTTTTACCAGGAAGCAATCTAGGTGCCTGTAAGCATTTTGTGGCATGACAACCTATTTAAAGTACAGTATTACATTTTTTTTCTGGTTGCTTGAGAGTTCTGGTTAACTGGGAGTCTGTTGTATTTAGAATTTGTAGAGATTTTGTTTGATTAGTTTGTGACGAAGTGCCCTTCGCCACTTTGGCTTGGAGAGGACTGTTGGCCAGCCTCCTGCCCTGCGACTATGGCCCTGGTACATGTTGCCCTGTAAACACAGTATTCGGCCATACCAGAGTGTATGTCACTCATTCTGGCCCTTTACATACAGGGGGGTCATTCGGTACTTGCCCTGTGTGAACCATGATACCACAGAAAGCTATGCCATGGAGCCCATTCATATAATGAAAGACTATGGGAAAGACTTTAGCTCCATGGCAATTGAACTGTGTGAAAAGGATCTGAGCGCTATTCGGTAGTTTTATGCGCTCAGACCCCAGCTGTAACGGAACTCATCACTGTTTTACCCTGTTTTATGATTATTTAATTCTTGGTTAAAATATGATCACATTGCTGTATTGTAGAAATGTTGTTTTATGTTCTACAGAGTATATTGGCTCAGAATATCAAAGCGACTAGGCTAATAGATAATCCTGTTACAGATAAGAAAAGTCGATTGTATAAACTGTTTTCATTCTCAGATAAGAACAAAGAGGGCTGATCTAATTAATGTCTGATTGTATCCAAGTTGCCAGGGAGGTGTGACTCACCTATTGTCCTATATGTGTATTGTGTGGGGATATGTGCAATGTCTGTGTGTTATGTGTAAAAACATACTTTTACTAACTTTTGAACCCCTGGTCTGATTCATGCCATTTTTGTATATGTTGTTCCCCTGGGTGAGAGATATTGAATGGTGCGGGACTTAAAGGTGTACCCCCTGTATTTGGGGTACATCCAGAATGTGGTTAAAATTGTGTCTGTTTTAATTGTGTTACCTGTTATCTGAGGGGAGGAGACGTGGGGGTTGAACCATGCAGATAATTGGCTGTTGTGATAATTATGTGGGTGTAGCCCTTCAGAGGGCAACATTGCATAAAAGGAGATTCCCTGTCATTAAAATATAGTTCCTCTTGACCCTTCAAAACGTAGCCTCGTCTCGTTATTTGAGGGGATCACTATCATACTGGGGATTGCTATGCTTCTGCATACTCCCTTGAGCTGTAACTACTGAACGCTTGTTCCTGATGTACTATCCTTGGAGTCTGGGGTGGTTTTGGTGTCCGGTGCGGTGCTTGTAGGCCTCGACGCAAGCTAGGACGCATCCATCAACGGAGGTACCCGGTCGGGGTGCCAGTAGATCCGTTACATTGGTGGCAGTGGTGGGATGGCGTCCTAGTAAGAGGAAGAGCAGCCCGGAGACACTGGTAACGTTTGGAGTTACAAATTGAGGGCAACGCTAGTATCTGTACAGCGCCCCTGGCTACAGCAGGATGGAACCGGCTAGTTTTCGTACAGCGTTCCATGATGAGGATGAGGAGGAGGCCGCGGACTACAGGGATGCAGACAGAAAGGAACTCTGGTATGATGCCCTGGAAGATGCCCAATGGCGGCGAGGTGAGAGTCTCCCCAGTGATGAGCAGCGGCTACAGAAGCGTGTGGCGATGCGGATGTATCTATTGGGAGAACAGCCCCTGGATGAGTGGGTGACAAGACTAGAGACCCTGGTACAGCGAGAGATCTGGCTAGACAACGCATACCAGGCCCTCTGGTGGCATACCATTCGACTTACCCCCTGGACGGCTGAACACGACTTACCGGAGGGAGATGACTATGATGGCCCGGGATTATTATGGGATGCCTTGGAGGACGACATTGATCTTGGCAGCACGGAGGAGTCTAGGTTTTGGGACATCTACGACTACCGGATGGGCATGTATGTCTGGGATGACGAAGGCGAGGTGAGCAAAGACATGACCCACCTGGTAACAATAGAGTGGGAGCTGGAGCAGGACTACCAACACCTGCTCAGCTTCATGCAGCCCCAACCTACTCGACAAGCAGAACCAGACTTCATTGACTGGTCCTGGGATGACCTCCAGATGGCAGGTAGAGATGGGACCAAGGTCTCTCTACCGGCCCTACAGGGGGCAGAAGGTGTCATCCTTCCCCCCCAGCGGCAGTGTGAACTCCAGGGGGCAGAAGGTGTCATCCTTCCCCTCCAGCGGCAGTGTGAACCCCAGGGGGCAGAAGGTGTCGTCCTTCCCCCCCAGCGGCAGTGTGAACCCCAGGGGGCAGAAGTTGTAGTCCTTCCCCCCCAGCGGCAGTGTGAACCACAGGGGGCAGAAGGTGTCGTCCTTCCCCCCCAGTGGCAGTGTGAGCCCCAGGGGGCAGAAGGTGTCATCCTTCCCCCCCAGCGGCAGTGTGAACCCCAGGGGGCAGAAGGTGTTGTCCTTCCCCCCCAGCGGCAGTGTGAACCCCAGGGGGCAGAAGTTGTAGTCCTTCTCCCCCAGCGGCAGTGTGAACCACAGGGGGCAGAAGGTGTCGTCCTTCCGCCCAAGCGACAGTTTACCCTGACAAGGGGAGACACCAATCTCCCAGACGGCGCAGATGGGACCGTGGTCTCTGCGCCCACAGCCTGTCCAGATCCCCAACTACCCTCACTGGGACAACCGGAGGAGGGGGTAAGTACAAATTCCCTTCCCCAGCTAACTTCTAATGTGGCCCCAGGGTTAACAGAGGAAATGTTAACCCCCACTGACTGCCACGTTTCCCTGGCTACTGAGCTGGAATATGTCCCAAGTACCCCAGCAGAAGAGCTGGCATCAGGGCAGAGTGCCGCTGGCCTCTGCCCCTCAAGTCCCCTCAGTGTGTTGCCCCATCACCACAGCGAAATACCCAGGTGCCGTAACTGTTTGTTGTGGGTGGGCTGCTCTTGCACTTTGTTGTTGTGGGGGGGCTGCTCTAGCACTGGTTTATTGTGGGTTGGTGGATCGTCTAACGGAGGCACTGACCGGCAGAAGGTCAGGTGCCTGGTTAGACTTCCCCCCAAAGGGGAGATGTGTGACGAAGTGCCCTTCGCCACTTTGGCTTGGAGAGGACTGTTGGCCAGCCTCCTGCCCTGCGACTATGGCCCTGGTACATGTTGCCCTGTAAACACAGTATTCGGCCATACCAGAGTGTATGTCACTCATTCTGGCCCTTTACATACAGGGGGGTCATTCGGTACTTGCCCTGTGTGAACCATGATACCACAGAAAGCTATGCCATGGAGCCCATTCATATAATGAAAGACTATGGGAAAGACTTTAGCTCCATGGCAATTGAACTGTGTGAAAAGGATCTGAGCGCTATTCGGTAGTTTTATGCGCTCAGACCCCAGCTGTAACGGAACTCATCACTGTTTTACCCTGTTTTATGATTATTTAATTCTTGGTTAAAATATGATCACATTGCTGTATTGTAGAAATGTTGTTTTATGTTCTACAGAGTATATTGGCTCAGAATATCAAAGCGACTAGGCTAATAGATAATCCTGTTACAGATAAGAAAAGTCGATTGTATAAACTGTTTTCATTCTCAGATAAGAACAAAGAGGGCTGATCTAATTAATGTCTGATTGTATCCAAGTTGCCAGGGAGGTGTGACTCACCTATTGTCCTATATGTGTATTGTGTGGGGGATATGTGCAATGTCTGTGTGTTATGTGTAAAAACATACTTTTACTAACTTTTGAACCCCTGGTCTGATTCATGCCATTTTTGTATATGTTGTTCCCCTGGGTGAGAGATATTGAATGGTGCGGGACTTAAAGGTGTACCCCCTGTATTTGGGGTACATCCAGAATGTGGTTAAAATTGTGTCTGTTTTAATTGTGTTACCTGTTATCTGAGGGGAGGAGACGTGGGGGTTGAACCATGCAGATAATTGGCTGTTGTGATAATTATGTGGGTGTAGCCCTTCAGAGGGCAACATTGCATAAAAGGAGATTCCCTGTCATTAAAATATAGTTCCTCTTGACCCTTCAAAACGTAGCCTCGTCTCGTTATTTGAGGGGATCACTATCATACTGGGGATTGCTATGCTTCTGCATACTCCCTTGAGCTGTAACTACTGAACGCTTGTTCCTGATGTACTATCCTTGGAGTCTGGGGTGGTTTTGGTGTCCGGTGCGGTGCTTGTAGGCCTCGACGCAAGCTAGGACGCATCCATCAACGGAGGTACCCGGTCGGGGTGCCAGTAGATCCGTTACATAGTTTATCTATTTTTAATTGCTTTCTCTTTATTGTGTATTGTACTGAACAAAATAAAATAAGTATTAACAAAAAAGAAAGAAACACATTCACTCACGCTTGGACAGAGTACACAGGTAATTCACTAAAAAACATGGTGGTCCTGGGATTCTCTAAAAAACATGGTGGTCCTGGGATTCACTAAAAAACATGGTGGTCCTGGGATTCTCTAAAAAACATGGTGGTCCTAGGATTTAGCTAAGTTTTCTGAAGCCTATAAAAGTATACAGGGCTTGGTTAGTATAAGAAACAAAAGAACAGAATAAGTTAGTCAATGGTCTTTTTCAATGCAATCATATGTCAATCATATTAAATATGTCAATTATACTCAATTGTCTTGTACTACATAATGCAAACTGATTTTGCCAAAAGATCAATAATAATTTTGTATGGATTAATAAATCCTAATGACACAGTATAATGCCGTGGCGTACTAAAGCAAGAATATGATCCTTATGATTTTACAATGATGTGATTAAATAAATATAAAAATAATAAAAAAGACCAAGAATGTGATTAGCTACATAATTTGTTACAGGAAGTTCTGAACATTTTCTCATTGTGCAATAGTATTTATTTTTCTATATACAATGAATGATATGTATATATATATGTTATACAGAAAATATACAGGCTTACAGAGGCATTTTATTTACAGGCTGTGTTTGAAAATATAATTAAAACATTTGTATACGGCATATTTGATAGTTTTCAAAAAGTATAGAGCTCTAATCCGAGCTCTTTTAAAAAATGATTTCTTGGAGTTGAACTTGCATGTTTAGGGCTGGTCTATGAGTTTTTAATTTTTGGAATCCATCTAGTTAACAGTTTGTAGAATAACAGCTAATGCCTAAAGGGACAAAGAGGATTTTCCAAATTATGGTAGAATTTAAAACTCTAGGTAACAACAAGTACTATTTCAGCTGAATGTTATTTAAAATATGCGTAGTAAATCTACATAGAAGTTATGTTGAGCTGTCACTCGGACTT
This sequence comes from Discoglossus pictus, assembly GCA_027410445.1. NCBI lineage: Eukaryota > Metazoa > Chordata > Amphibia > Anura > Alytidae > Discoglossus > Discoglossus pictus. Next base: position 365,520,068 of record CM050167.1, on the reverse strand, counting down.
TCTGATTCACCTACCGTGATACTGTTTCATATAATTACAGGACTCTTTTTTTCTGTCTGCACTCAAGACAATAGACTCAGTGCCTCAGAGGATAATAAGTATTTAATGGTGATGATCTCCCATTAACATATATAAGTACCTTTGTTTGTTGGGGGGGTCAAAAAGGCTGACTAAGGGTTTAAAAGGTTAAATGTCAATGATTGGTTTTTAAATAATATTTAGTTGATAAAGTACTTGTTCTTAACTAAAATATTAAACGATAACACATTTGGAACCTCTACTGTGTCAACTAATCAGAGAATAACAGAGCATACCAGCAAAAGTATTGGTTATCTAGCACTCCCGAATAGTCTGTGGATAACCAACAATTTATAGGCAATTTGTATGTACCAGAAACATGCAATTATCACCCCTCTCAAAATGGAAATGACTTAAACGACGGGTCCCCGAAGGTTGGATTGTAAGCAATCAACATCATTGTATAAGATCATGCACAATAGAAAAATAAAATTTTCTTGAATACATTTAGTTATAAAGAACATACACATATAATTTGTAAAATACCTCAATATAATCAGTTTGCTTTTTTTTTTTTATACGTTTTTTAAATTAAATTTAAACTTTAAGCAACATAACTAAATAAAAAACACAATCACGTGAACACTTTCTAAACTAAAATATGCATCAATAATAATAATTTCAATATTAAACTATACATTTTATCAAAATATAAAACATGATCAAGATGCCATCATCACATTCAATCACCTTGTTCATGTTTAAAGTGCAATTTTGCTCACCCTTTAATAAAGCTCTTCTCATGCTAAGTACTGATACATGAACAGCCATTTTACTTATAAACCAATTATATTTCTTTTACATCAAAATGCTTTAAATAGCATTATAAGTAAAGGTCAAATGAGTCCTCAGGGATCAGTCCAATATCTGGATGGTACCAAAACCAATTGTTGAACCACAGATCATGACTTGAAGTTAATATGCTTTCTTCCTCCTGCTGTTCTTAAATTTAGCAATAGCAGAATACAGTAATACAGTAGTTCCATCTTCTTGGTTCTAGCATTCCCCAAATACAGCATATTCAAAATCTGAAAAAAAGATGTTTGTTATTGAAAAACTAAACTAAAAATAAAGACAGTTCACATGAGAACTACACTCTTAACTACGCTCCTTGATTAATAAGATAGTAAAAAAATGTGACATAGGTCCCAGTAATTGTGGAAATGAACGTCCACCTATAAAGACATATAAATACATATAATTGCACTTGTTTGCTATAAAAAAAAATTGTGAAAGTGGTAGGTAAATTTGATTGAAAGGTGGGTATTTTAACCATAAAGTACACCAAAAAGTCCTACCACTCTACTAATGACTTTATTTCATATAATTCATTCGCTCTCGTAGAGAGATGATAAACCAATAAACATCCCCAGATGAATAAATAGTCTTAAAAGACATTGAAGTGGTAAAGTATTCTCATTTTTGGCATTGGTAGCAACTGATCAAATTGATACTCTTGTGGTTTATCACCCCCTATCGTGAGATATAATTAATCACAAGAGGTAAAGTCTTTAGGAAGGTGTGAGGACATTCAAGCTCAGTTACCTAACACTTCAACTCAAAATGTTTAATAAAAAAAAAAAAACACCTGTAGTTACATCTATTTATGTGTGATTGTAAGTCTGTGAGTTTCAATCCTACAAGGTGCTTTAGGTAAAGTGCTACGGACACCGGATTCCAAGCTCAAAGACAGGGCCGTCCATTCCTTGCAATGTGTGAATCTTGAACTTGTCATTGCCTGTAACTAAACTTATGTATAGCGCTACGGAATATGTTGGCGCGTTACAAGTAAATAATAATAATAATAACAACGTGTACTCTTCGTTCAAATTGAACATTTGTTGTGTTTAACTTCAACTGTATCATAAAGACTTACCAGAAATATATCAGTCCAAGGAGAGTCCTCTCAGTTTATCAGCCATCTCTTGTCTTATTTCAATGTGTGTTTTTAGGTTTTTAACTTCATGTGGAAGGTTAGTATCCCAAACAGAAAGAAATGACTGGATTTCTAAAAAAACATAAACATTTACTAAAATAGTCATTTTATCTGATCATTTCCAAAACTTTTCTCCTAGCCCACCAACAGGTTGCACTGTAAGATCATTCACAAATAAAGCACAATATATCCTGATTTTGTTTTTATATAGTTGATGTTAGTTTCAATGTCTGGACAATGTCTGGACATCACTTCAATGTCAATTAATGTTAGGTTTCATTTATTGAAATATAAAAAGTTACCTTTTTGAGGTGTACACCGGCATCCCAAAATAAGCAACACATTCTTTACACTTCCTTTATCTGTAAGGAAAATATCACAAATGAATATGTGTAATACACCTACGGAACAAACTATAGACACTCATTACAAGTACATCATGTCCATAAGCACAATTACCTAATTGTGTTGGTACTATACTACGTATAGAGTCACAGAAACTTGAGATGATTCTTATTGGACAACGTGTTGATAGACCAATAAGTAGGATGTGACCTCCTCCAGTGCCCACCCAAAGGGCTGTATTCTTCTGAAGATACAAAGCTTTGACACGTGCAGTATAGGCGTCTTCTAGCTTTTGCTTTCTTCTCTTCAAAAACTCTTCCCTAGAATAGGCAACAACCATAAACAAAAGCATAAAAACCAATAATAGTAACATAATTCAACTGTTACATTTAGCTATAAAAGCAACACATTTTGAGAAAAGAAAAAAAATACTTTAGGAAGTGAGCACAGTCAAGTATCTGACATATGTTTTCTGTCTTCTTATCCCAAATTTCCACATAGGGACTGCATTTTTTTGACACATATAGGTATGTGTCAACTGCAAGGCAAGTGATGTTTGACTCACAAGACGATCCATGAGAAAATCTAGAGAAATAAAACAAATGAAAATAATAAAGTATTAACAAATATTATTAGCATTATTACTGTGATTATTATTATTATTATTGTTCATAATAATAATAATAATAAAATAATAAAAATAACAGCACAATTGCACACGTATGTTGGCTAAAGGCTTTGTGAGAGCATAGAATCAAGGTTGGGTTTGGGCTGGAGAGGACAACTTGGTGGCTGCTATTAACAATTTGGGAAATGTCAATTTCAGAGGAGATCACTATAATCAGAGAAAGAGAGATGAGCCAGCCAGTATAAAAAAGCTTTGGTTGTGGTAATGAGTGGGAATATAAATACAAATTGTATTTAGGTTATTGAGGTCTTACAATTCTACAAAACTGAAAATAATAAACTAGTTAATGTTAATTTACAGACAAAAAAATAACATAAACTCACATGGCAGTAGCTTTGGTGTCAATGGTCTTATGGACTGAAAAGTCACTGGACAGAGACACAATCTTTGTACCACAGACTCCCCATACAGCATTCTTCTCTGATGAGTATGTGGATTCACATAAACACATTACAGGGGTGCTGACATCCCCTATGCTTAGTGTCTTGAAAGGAGCAGCATCCTTACACTTAAAGAGAAAGAAAAGACATTTAGAATTGACATTTAGTCAGCTTTCGTTACTTTTAAGTAGTAAAGATCAGAATTAACAATGTTTCATTTGATTGAGATTACAAAAAGATAATCCTTTGTAAGGGAAGACAATTTACACCGAAAATTGCTTGTTCAGATAATTTTAGAGCTGGAGCTCCTCTTATCTTTTTTAAGTTGAAATATAACCTGCAGCAGACTTTGTTGTTGAAATTTCATCATTTTGTAGTGCTTTTTGTGCTATACTTTAAATGCTTCTAGGAAACTCCTTAAAGGTTTGAAAAACGGTTGCGAGTGGTCTTTAGTACTCGTAAATCTTTCTTCTGCTTTTTGCATTTACAGCAGTGCTCTGATTTACGAATGATCTGTAAAGTCTTATTAGCATAGGGTTCGGGTGTCAAAGTCTAACAGAGTAACTCATAATTTATTTTCAGTGCAAAACTCAATGGAGATTTATGCTTTGCTTTTCAGCTGTGTTGTGAAGTTCACTCGGAGCAGTGACCTGTAGGAGTTCTCTTGCTATGTTTTAGGGGAGGGGGATTAGCATGGCTGGGTAGGATTTACTGTGCTGCTACGGCACTCATAATTGCTTTTTCAGGCATTAGCATAGGATCCCATAATTACTGGACAACTGTAGTTTGCCAGCAAAGCAACTCCCAAGGGTCTTCTCTCCTAGCCCACCACTAGCCCACAATTAATCAAAAAACAGAACACGGAAAAGTTATTGGTTATTTACCTTGATTGCAGAGGCATCAAAAACTGCTATTTGACCATTTGCAGTTCCCACTAGAACAAAATTCTTCTTTTGGCTGAAATATATAAATTACAATAAATTCACCTATAGCAGCAGAGAATTATTGGTTGAATGAGGAGAGATAGAAGGGCAAACCATAAAATGGAGAGAAACGTATGGTTATAAGTAAAGTTTTAAGTAAATGTCTTGTAAAAAATATAAACAAAAGTAGTAGTCCTAAACAACCAACAATACCTTTGAAAGATAGATTCTGATCCAATCTCTTCTCCAGAGATCGAAATAGACATGTTTCAATATTAAAGTTTTTTAATACAATATTTTGTAGACCACTTGGAAACCGGTCACAGACAAGTTGTGCTTATAGTCAATAAACATAAAAAGAAACTTGGAGGCCAGTTCAATCGAGCAATTATAAGTTAGTGGAGCCCGTAAGTGAGGCATAATTTGCTATTCAATTGGTGGATTTTTGCGAGCTAAAAACTGCTTACGTGTAACGGGCTTGAAATCTTTGCAGTGGTTAAACCCGGAACTTACAGCCTCCCGAAGCCTTTGATCTTTCCGCAAGAGTTACAATCGCTAAAATCACAATTGTTATTCAATTGCTGCAATTCCCCAAGCCCGCAAATGTTTTTCACACCCGTAAGCGGCAAATGTAGGAGAAAATCCTAAGAGTACTAGAGAGGACCCGCAAAGGGGTTACATCCCTGTCCGTAGCACTGTAAATTCAAATAAAAAATCAATACTGCACTGTAAATAACAGGGAAAGCGATGACAGACATTAGAATTAATTGCACAACAATCTCAAGCTCGCAAATCGGCAATAAAAAAAAAAAAATGTTATGTGTCATTTCGGGGGTTATATCGATCATTGAGAATCAATGAGTTAATACATATCAGGCCACCCACATGGACTAGAACAGTATTTGCATTCATTTTTATTATTTTGTATTTTGCGAGTCCGGTCGCATATCAGACCCCAAATCGCTAATTGATTGACATGTAACCTCCATGTTTTACTGCAGTAATTATGATAGTCTAATTTTCTATTGGCTGTTTCTAAATGGGTAGTTACGGCCTTGCTTAATTAATCATGTTCCCGCCTTGAAATTCTACAGAGTGCATGGTTTACGGTTTACGGTTTCGTCCCCTACCTTGCGGGCTTGTTCCATTGAATAGCACCGGAATTGTAGCAGAGTTCAAGACATACGGCTTGTATACAACAAGATGCGGCCTTGCAATTGAATCTGGCTCTTGGTCCTTACATATTATATTATAGTACAATGTATAAACAGAAGAGGTTAGATGGCTACTGTCAGTATCATTTTAGCTTTTAAGTAGCCTGTTTTGGTACCTCAACTTCAATTCTTTTTCACACGTTTCCTTTGTTTAACAGAGATAATACATTTTTTTTTTCTTTTAGGAATAGAAGTAATAATAACTCAATGAGTGAAATGTGATGTGATATATTTGCATACATAATGCCCACAGTGATGTCACTGCTCCCTAACAAGGCAGCAACAAGCCCCAGCTGTACAGCTGAATCATCATTTAGCTGCTCTGTATCTCCAATTTGGTTCCAAGGAGCTGCCATGACACTATATAAGTGATGGTCATTTTCACGGATACTTTCCTTTAGTGGATTAGCAATATTTTCTGAATGTTTTAATATCTTCTGTAATCATAAATATTTAGTTAAACCGTGGTATACTCATAACTGGGTGCACTGTGTCTATGGCTTATAATAAGTTATTTACATAACTAGAGCAGGATGAGTAGACACGTATAACAGACAGAATCTTTAAAACTATTACTGAATGTATTAAATGTCAGTATAACTCACCCTGCATATCACATTGGATCAAAAGTCCACATTGGATCAAAAAAGTCCACATTGGATCAAAAGTCCACATTGGATCAAAAACAGAATGTATTTTAAATGTCACATTATTTCGTCCCCTTTTAAAATAAACTTCAACATTTGGGGTTTCAAAAACTCTGTCCATGAATAACTGTCCTTAATTTAAGAGCCAACCTTTGGCAACCTTTAGTCACAGGTGGGCAGTAATGATGTAACAGAAGTAGGTTTTAGAATAAAGCAAACATATACATTCAAAATGTTTGTGTTTTTAAGGAGGATAATTCAGTTCAATAGCACAAAAAAATACACTGAACAAACAAACACTGACTTGAATTCACAATAACATTCTGATCTTTCCCTTCAAGCCCCTGGACAGAATAACATCTATCCTGCCCTCTGCAGCCTGGGCTCAACTGAACCCCACACCGCTAACCTAAGCCCCTGGACAGAATAACATCTATCCTGCCCTCTGCAGCCTGGGCTCAACTGGACCCCACACCGCTAACCTAAGCCCCTGGACAGAATAACATCTAGCCTGCCCTCTGCAGCCTAGGCTCAACTGGGCCCCACACCGCTAACCTAAGCCCCTGGACAGAATAACATCTATCCTGCCCTCTGCAGCCTGGGCTCAACTGGACCCCACACCGCTAACCTAAGCCCCTGGACAGAATAACATCTAGCCTGCCCTCTGCAGCCTAGGCTCAACTGGGCCCCACACCGCTAACCTAAGCCCCTGGACAGAATAACATCTATCCTTCCCTCTGTAGCCTGGGCTCAACTGGGCCCCACACCGCTAACCTAAGCCCCTGGACAGAATAACATCTATCCTTCCCTCTGTAGCCTGGGCTCAACTGGGCCCCACACCGCTAACCTAAGCCCCTGGACAGAATAACATCTATCCTGCCCTCTGCAGCCTGGGCTCAACTGGGCCCCACACCGCTAACCTAAGCCCCTGGACAGAATAACATCTATCCTGCCCTCTGCAGCCTGTTCCTTTAGATTGTAAGTGCAGAGTTTCCAAGCTCAAAACAGGGCCCTCCATTATTTATAATACTTGTCAATATTGTATTTTTCCTAGTTTTTCAACCCATTTTTAGCGCTACGGAACATGTTGGCGCATTACAATAGTAAGAGTAATAACTTTTATTACTATGTGGGTTGTTTTCTTTCTGATGGAAAGCCATTCCTTGCTAATCAACTTAAATTTTCGGATTTATGTAAATGTAATTTATTACAGTGCCTTCTTGCAGAATATAAGCTTATTAAAAGCACATTGTGGAACATTTAAAAAAAAAATACATTTACTGAGGGTGCATGTTTATACGCACATTCATATATAAAGAGAAAAACGATTGATTATGCAAATGTATGAAAATCTATAGCATACCTCTGCCTCACAATAGATGAGTGGAACAAACAAGTGACAGAGTCGGGCATTTTCTGAAGGGAGTGATTTACGGACAGATTTTCTGTATTAGCAGCCAGGAGATCACCAGACTGTGTTCCTGCCAAGATCCAATGTTCCTTGTCTCCAGGAAAAGTTACAAGTGTAAGGCACAAAATTCTGCTGTCTGAAAACTCCTATCAATAAAAGGACAAAATACCACTTTATAGGACATATACAAGCATTTCTATTTATTTCACAATGTTCAGTAAAATACAATTCTATATTCAGTACAAGATTAATGTATAGCTGTACGTGACAACTCAGTGCTGTAAAACCTCAAAACCACTGCGAAAATGTCAGCTGCTACTCTAAATAATAGTATAATTTACTTTGATTGTGCTGCACTGCACAGCAATGAGGCAGCTGCATGGAAGTTAATACAAGTTGAGCGGGAGTCCAGATTAATGATGAGGAAGAACTAAAAAAAAAGCTATATTCAGTTTATGCTTTCACACAAAAGATCACATAAATGAAAAATGCTAATACTGACCCTTACTAATTAAAAATGATGAAGGATAGACAACTATAGTGGACTCCTGCAGCTTATAGATCAAACATCCCCTATCACTCAATATAATATGTATAAAAATGAATTGTAATAAGTCACCAATATTTAGTTACCGTATGTACTCGAGTATAAGCCGACCCGAGTATAAGCCGAGGCACCTATTTTACCACAAAATACTAAGTAAAATGAGTGACTTGAGTATAAGCCGAGGGTGGGAAATGTGCTGCCCCCTGTGTCCCTTTTGTGCCTTCTGTGTCCCCCTCTCTCTTCCGTGTCTCTTCTCCCCTCTCCCTTCCCTGTGTCTCTTCCCCCCTCTCCCTTCCCTGTGTCTCTTCCCCCCTTCTCCCTTCCCTGTGTCTCTTCCCCCCCCTCATCCTCAACCTCCCTCCTCATCCTCAACCCCCTCCTCCTCAACCCCCCATCCTCATCCTCAACCCCCCTCCTCATCTTCCCTCCTCAACCTTAACCCCCCCATCCTCAACCTCCCTCCTCAACCTCAACCGCCCTCCTCAACCGCCCTCCTCAACCGCCCTCCTCAACCTCCCTCCACAACCTCCCTCCTCATCCTCAACCCCCTCCTCAACCTCCCTCCTCAACCTCAACCCCCCATCCTCAACCTCAACCCCCATCCTCAACCTCAACCCCCCTCCTCATCCTCAACCCCCCTCCTCATCCTCAACCCCCCTCCTCATCCTCAACCCCCCCTCCTCATCCTCAGGCCCTTCCTCATACTCAGCCCCCTCCTTATCCTCAGCCCCCCTCCTCCTCCTCAGCCCCCCTCCTTATCCTCAGCCCCCCTCCTCCTCCTCAGCCCCCCTCCTCATCCTCAGCCCCCTCCTCATCCTCAGCCCCCTCCTCATCCTCCTCATCCTCAACCCCCTGCTCAACATCCCTCCTCAACCTCAACCCCCCTCCTAAACCTCCCTCCTCATCCTCAACCCCCCCATTCTAACCCCCCTCCTCATTCTAAACCCCCCCCCAAAATACCCCTTTAAATCCCCCCCCCTCCCCTCACTTGCCTGCTCTGGCCTCTGCTCCTTCCGAAGCTTGATGTGGTGCGCATGTGACGTATTTAGAGGGGTAGTATGAGGGGGGGGGTTAGAATGAGGGGAGTTGAGGATCAGGAGGGGGGAGGGAAAGAGACACAGGGGGGTTAGAGAAACACGGGGGGGATAGAGAGACAAGGGGGGGTTAGAGAGACACAGGGGGAGAGTGACTCGAGTAAAAGCCGAGGGGGCCCTTTTTAGCCTTAAAAAAAGGGCTGAAAAACTCGGCTTATACTCGAGTATATACAGTACTTGCTTTGTACAACACTACATAAAATCCTGGAGTTTTATAATTAAAGTTGATTATTAGCCTCTCAAATCGTATTACTGTATATTCCAACCTAGGTAGGCTTTTAAATCCATTTTTACATGTATTTATCTAGGCTACACACACATCTGGTATCACAAAACACTTGCCTCACATGTGTGTCCACCTTTTATTAAGTCCAGACAGGTAATCTGTCCTTTGTCAGTGCTACCATTTCCTATCCATACAGTGGGCCTCTTGAATCGTGGATTAGCAGCCACCAGGCACTCAGCCGTTAATGGACTGAGGATCACCAGACTTCTCATCAAACAGAGCAGCTCTGCCGAGTTTAAGATGTCAAATACCTAAAAGAATCATAAAATGACATGTTTTATAATGCTGACATTGTATATTTCTCATGTAACAAGCAAATATAACTTTCAATAACTCAGTTCTTTTGTTTTATAGTGAGAACAAGATATCGTTGTCATTAGATTAACAGGTGAACATCTACTCAACCATCTTTGAAACCTACCACTGCAGCTCAAGATCAAAAGACACTTGTTAGTCCATCATGTGTCAAACTAACAATATTAGCAGCTGTGTTAAACACATGCAAAACCATTTTTTTTTTTTAAACTTGAATTCTTGATGACTCCGTTTACGAGTTAGGAATCCACTTTGTGTTTGTTACATCACTTCCTAAGAGCGTAATCATATGGTTTTTTTTTTGGCTATCAGTGGAGAGAAGGGTGGTGAAGAAGGGAAGAGTGAGCCTTTGTTAAGATAACTGGATATGATTGAAATTGACACCATATCCCTCCCCCCTCACTGGCCTGGAAGCAAACCTTTGCTTCAGGAAATGCAACCATATCTATCCAGAAATGTAAAAGCACCCTCACATACACAACTTCCACCATTGTATCATGGATTCCACCCATTCAACCAGCACCCTGAAAAAGCATCACCCTCTGCTTAATTAGACTTAGATGTTTCAAACAAACATTTGTTTTATTGTGCAGTGGTCCTTTTTTCAATAAATGACAATGTTTTATAGTTTGGCAACTATTATATGTGATGTTCTCAAAACAAGAAAAACTGACTTGAGTGTTTAACGATACTGGGGGCTTGCCCTTGTAAATCAATGAGCAGAAATATAGATGTATGAGTCATACTCGTCTGCAAATTAAATATATACATGTATGTGAGCATTTCCTGTTAGTTTTAATGAAGTTTAAACAGGTTTTACTAAATATTTGTCATGCTCAACATAATTTTTAATGTTCTTTTAAATGCATGAAATATAAAGAATGGTTTTCCATGTCCCTTTAATAACAAAAAATGAATAAAACTGAGTGGCACCCTTCTGGGAAACCTGAATGTGCACTTACAAGTAAGAGGTCTGGCGACATAAAAGTCAATATTTAACAATGTAATGAAGTGTCATTCACCTTGTAGACATGCTGTCTTTCCATGTTAAATCCCAGTATTAACCCTGGAGTTACATATTATTATGATCTACTATAGCTCTTCTGTTCCTAAAAAAATAAACATTGTCTTCAATGTAAACTTTTAACTGATTGCCCTTTTTGGGGTTCATGCTACCAAGTGTACAACAAGCTACTCTTGTATAGTGTGTGAACCCCTCAACAAACATTATCAGACCAGGTTTTAAGATCATTCCTGTTTGAGCATAGGTTTATTAAAAGGTATATAGAAGTTTCCTGGATTATGAATGCATCTGATAGAGGAGAATCAGTAGTGTATGACAACATATTTAGAGCATGACAAAAAATCCTACAATAAACGTACCTTAAAGTTTGCAAATGTCTTCACTTTTCTGGCAGTTGATTTTGAGAATGTATGCCCCTGAAAACCCTGGCTAAATTAACATAACATTTATAATTAGTTTTGGCCAATCACAGGCAGCTACAGCTTTGTTGTAATATCGGGGTATCAGTCTTTGCAGCAAAGCATCATGGGATGTGTTGTGTTTTGTTCCAACTACAAGGAAGCCGTTTCCGGCAGGGCTGCTCTGGATTTCTGAACTGTGCTGCTGTTGGCTTGAAGATTAGTATAAGGTTAAAACATGTACTTGAATGAAGTGTTTCTATTGGTTAGTGCCATGTATCTATGTAAGCACCTCTGGGAGTGTAGAAACCAATTTTAAGTAAAATAAATCTGTATGTGTATAGATTGAACCAAATGAATTGTGAATTTCTGATATTAGAAGTATATGTTAGATTAGAAAAAGTTAAAAATAGGGAAACTTCCATATACAAAATAACTAAGGCAGAGGTGCTCATCAGAGAGCGAACTAACCTTAATAGGTTAGTACTATGGACATGATAACCCACTCTGAGAGCAACCTCTTTTAGCTCACTTGTGCCCTTCACAGGGTTCTCCCTATCCTGAAGTATATCAGTCTGGTCTCACTCAAAAGAGTGACCCAGCCCCGAAATACCAGGCAATTCTACCCCGAACAGGAGAATCAGCAAACCACAGACACGTTTCGGCCTTTATGGGCCTCGTCAGTAAGGTGCAGCTGGACTCCCTAAGGCACAGGGAGCAAGGGGTCCACATCTGGAGTCCCCTATCACCCTTAGGGTGACTAATCCCCAAGGGTAATTTGCATATACAAAATAACTAAGTCAGAGGTGCTCATCAGAGAACGAAAACTTCCATATACCTTTATTCTTTGGGTCCATCTTGCTGATTAGCTATGTGCGCTTAAACATAAATATTCATGTACATTCGTCTGTTAATGTGTTATGAGAATTTGCATTGGAAAAAAGTGCTGTAAGAAACCTTCCAGGAAACTAAACGTACTCAGAGATTTAAGTATTTACATTGGAAACAGCTGCGCTCATGTGTGGCTTATCTATAATGGTAGATCTACATGTGCATAGTTAAAAATCGGGATCTATTTCGACAGGTTTGGGATCCAATGGTCTAGGTGGCACACAACTCCTGCTTTTTATTACCTTATATTTAGGAGATGGTAGAGCAGGAATGTCCAACTCCACAGCATAAACAGGCCAGAGTTTAATAATTTCACATCCTGAACATGGGTTTTAATCCGTTTCAGACAGAATGATTGATCATGATTGTGTCTCTTGTTCCTTAACAGTAACATTTTTTAATCCAAGTATGATTGTTGCATTTACTAGAACCCTCTGTTTTAGAGTTAGAATGAAGGAAGAGATCAAAAACATCAAGCACAGGAAATAAAAAAAAAGATAAATAGGAATAAAATAAAGCCTTACAAAACACAGTGTTTTTTTTTTTTAGAATGGAGGAATACAAATCTGTACCTTAGCAGACGTGGGGCGTTCCTGAGGATTTTCCTTTAAACATTTCTTAATCAATAGTTCAACCTCGGGCCAGGCAGCACAGTTATATTCTTTGACAGGGTCTAGAAAATATGAATATCAACCTTAAAGTAGACAGTATTTAGAAACAACCTAAAATGGGTTTGAAAACTGGATTAGGTGAATGGAATAAACACAGTCCTAAAGCTTTTTTTCTAAAGAACAACAAGTAAGACCGGTGATAAATGGGGCATTATACACAAAAAAAAGAGCACTATAGTGAACCAGAGCTTAAAGGGGTAGTGTTAAGCTGGGTATAAATATATATATATATATATATATATATATACACACACACATATTTATAGCTACACACACACACACATATTATTTATATATATATATATATATACATACATACACACACATACATATTTTTATAGCTACACACGCACATATTATATATATATATATTGTTGTTTAGTAGTTCAATCATGTCGAATCTCTGTGACTATGAACCACAGCATGCCAGGTAAATCTATCATTATGTCTCTGGTTGTGTTATCCATAAGGTGCACCTGGCAAGGATACACAAAAAGGTTGCCAGTTCCTTCTCAAGTGGAACGTGATTTGTCTGACCTCTCTTCTACTATGAGCTGCCAATCTTGGGTGATCACAGCTTTTTCACCATGGCAAGGTAGTGATCCAGAAGGGAATATGAATATATATATATATATATATATATATATATATATATATACTAGCGAATTGCCCGTCAAAAAATGACGGCAATGAAATTGTAAGGTAGCTAATGCTGTTTAGTGTGTAATAATGAAATATATAATACATTAATAAATGAATATACTTTACCTATTTTAAAGCATTGTGTGGAAGAGCTGTGAATGTGTTTTGATGTTGCTGCAGCATTAGTGGTGTGGATCTGCTGTGTAAGCGTGCTGAATGTGTGCAGTGTAACACTGTGCGTGCGCGAGACCAAACCGTTGTCCTGTACTTCCGCATTGGCGTCAAATGGCGAGTAATGTGTGTTATACGTTTGTATCGGAATATCCGTAGGTGTTTTGTGGTGTTTTGCGAGTTTCTTGTGGTGTTTTGCGAGTTTAGAGTGCTGTAGCCTCGTTTTCGTTTTGTTCGGCGGCCATTTTTTCTCTCGCTTCGTTTTTTTTTTAGTCTCTAAACTGTTTTATTTGAAGTAAAATCGAGGTGTAAGTTGTATTTTTGAGGTGCTGGGTGCTCCCTCTTGGTGTAGGTAAGTTTTTTATGTATGTGGTGTGTGTATGTATTGTGTTTTACATTTTGTAATGTTCGCGAGTTGCGTCCGAGTGTTGCAAGTCCGTAATGTGTGTGAACGTGTGTCGTATGTTGTTTGCGAGTGTCGTAATGTGTGTGTCGTACTGTTTGGGTTGCGACGTGAAGTTTGCGAGGGTCGCAGTTGCTGGCAAGGAGCGCCTTCGGCGCTCCATGCCAGCAACTGCGGCCCTCGCTTTGCAAGGTCCTCAGGTGCTGGCATGGAGCGCCGTAGGCGCTCCATGCCAGCAACTGAGACCCTCGGGCAGTGCCCTCGCTTCGCTCTCGGCGTTTCTTGCAGCAACTGAGACCCTCGGGCAGTGCCCTCGCTTCGCGAGCCCGCAGCGTTAGCAACAACTCGTACGCTCACAACTATATATGTGATATACATACATACATATATACATATGCACACATAAACACAAACACACATAAATATTTAAATAAAACTACACTATAAAAATATGGCACAGCATTCATTTTATTACCTTTCATATGCATTTATGTTGCTATGGAAGCTGCCATGTTGCGGTCTACTAATCTACACTTCCTAAGGTGGTAAGAGACTGTAATCAAATTAGATTTCCATTAGTTTGGTTGAAAAAGACACATCCTCCTGAGAAAGCAGAAGAAAGAATCATCTCAGAAAAGAAAACTGAACCACACTGTCAATTGAACATAGAAATAAAAAATAAAAATAAAGGTTGAGTTTTTTTTTTTTTTTTATATTGTTGCTTCTTAAAAAAATGTTTTGCCCATTATTATGTTTAGTTATTCAACAAGCAAGCAGAAAATAATGTCACCACAGTGGTCCTGTAATAAGTGCCATCCTACACAGTCAGGGTTTGGGAGATCAGTGACACAAGTGAAGCCACAGAGAATGTTTTCCAGTCAGACAAGACACCTTTCATGAGACTTATTGTTTCAATATGAATTTCTGCCAAGATTCCACAGTTTTATTAAATATCTCCCGGACTTTAAACATGATGCTAACATCCCATAAAACAAACACCCTGTACAAGTACACAGTGGCTTTTATTTGTATTTACATTGTCACTTTGGTGTTTGAGGGAACAAGACAGGGTTCAGTAGAATTGTTCAGACGCAGTCAGGCAGCGCACAATGGATTAATAAATATATTAATATACTATCAATATTATATCACATTGATTATTATTGATTTAAAGATGTGGCTCAGTCCTATGAGACATCCATTATAATGTAGAGAGTCCTGTCAGTTCTGTCAGCTTGTGTGAAAACAAGTTTAAAGGGCCACTGGGGGTACTTTTTTACTATATGGTCTTTTAAATAATGACTAATTTTAGAAAGCAAAATAAATAAACAAAGCTTTACTTTTGTAGCTTTTATAGCATACATCCATTTGCTTTTCAGACATGTTAAGCTCAGTGTCTTCTTGTAAACTACTGAGCTTTCCATTAGTACTTTGGATATTGCTGGCACTCGTAGCTGCCACATTCCCATTATGCAGAGAGGAGATCTTATATATTAAAAGTCTCCTCCCACCTCAGCAAGTTCATAAGCACAAATCAATATGGTAGATTGCACCACAACATAATTGCATATAAAAGATAAATACATTTGAGGCTGTTTTATTTTGTAACATTCAAACACAATTTCCCTTTTATCAAGGGCAGTCTTCAAAGTTGTCTAGTTTAAAAACAATATTATGATTGTTCTCCTTTATTTGTAACGTGTCAACATATTCCATAGCAATATACAGGGGTTACGTACAAAACAGCATACAATAATAGCACATGACAAAGAATGGCAACATTTCTTATAATGACCTACAATAAATTTGTTTAATCAATATTGGAGCTTTTCTGTGTCCATTTAAAGAAAACAAGTGGACTGGCAGATTGAATGATTGTGGTTCCAGCAATAGAAGAGATCCCAATTATCGTAAAGAGCACTATATATTGAACTATAAAATAGCTATATATATATATATATATATATATATATATATATATATATATATACTAGCTATATATTGAACTAGCCACTTTATTCTAAAGTGAATCACGCTTGAGTTAATACAGCAGAACAAAGTTTATTCATATGCAAATGAGCAGGTCTCGAATATGATTTAACTGCTTTAATGTGCTAATTATGATTACAGCTAGCTTGTCTGTCTCTGTAATGGCAAAACAATACCTCTCTAAGGTTATCATGCATATAGATCCACTACCCTTATCAAACATCTGGAGCTGCACATTAATATATATTAATGCTGAATATCTTAGGGATGATGTACTGTATAATACATGTATAGACTTTTTTTAATGTTCTTTTAGAACAAACCTGTTGGGGTGACAGTGATCCTTTATCATAACTTTTATGACCCCAAGACATAATATAGTTAAAAAGTTACCTTTTGCGGACTAGCAAATTCTTAACCTGTTCTATTAAAAATACTGTGTCTTGTCCTGATCCAGAATGAGGGAGGAAAATCCATTGTGAAAAGTCACTGAGGTGGTATTTGTTTTAGTGTCGTTCAGTCGTGTCTGACTCTCCATAACCCTATGGATTGCAGAATGCCAGACACAACTATTGTTATGTCTCTGGTCATGCTTATCCATAAGGTTTCCATAGCTAATATACTGGAGTGGGTTGCCAATACCTTCTCTAGTGGATTGCGATTTGTCTGACCTCTCTACCCATCTTGGTTAACCGTATGTGGTATAGCTCACAGCTTCATAGAAGCACACAAGCCCCTCCACCACGACAAGGTAGTGATCCAGAAGGGGTGATATTAGATTTTCTAATACAGTAACTGAATCTGAAACCTGTCTTGCAGTAAGGTCCATGCCATTTTCAATTCTCAATTAAGCAGAGAAGTACAGATTGCCAGGCTCTTCTCCATTGTTTAATAATGGATATGTTTCTCTACATTCAGAGGCCCTATTACCAATTGCAAGAAATTGCAAAGTTTGTACTGTACCACATATCATTGAACTCCAAACATTGGTCCCTATAGCATTGTGTACCAGGTCACCTGGGGTTTCATGGTTTTTAAAACAGCGAGTCAATAAAGTTTATATGTCCTATAGGTTGTGTTGAAATTCAACTGGGTGTTAAGCACAATACTTTCATATATCAGATTGCTATGCTAGTAATACTGGTAACCACCATATACATGTATATATATAACAGTTAATTTGGTCTGTACCCTTTACTTCATACATTACAGCATCAGTGGTAATCCCGCAAATCCCAATTAAAACATAAGAGATGTTTCTAATTCAAACACATGATGACTCTTATCAGATTTTGAATTCAATCCATTGAACCTACTAGATGTAATGGTTGATCCTTATAGAGTCTTGCCATAACATTTAGGAACTACTCTTGTTTTGCTGCAGTTCCTCTAAAGATAAACTAAAATGCAACTAGGATGCCCCTTTAATCCATGACACATCTTAGTACATACCCCATCATCTCACCCTTTAGTCCACTTAACGTACAAAAATAAAACATTGTTTACGGGGTCTTTCTAAAAAAAGTGGGATTTTAGTTCTCTAAGAACTATCATTTGGGTTCCTACAAATCAAAAATGTTGATTATTTTTAGCATGAATCCAAAATTACTTTCTTTTTTGTACATACCCTGAACTGAATGTGTATTTGTCAGAGCACTCACTTGCCTGGAAGAATATGTAGCGTCCTACTCCAGTATAGCCCTCTTCCAAGAAAAAGTGGCCAATTACTTATGCAAATTTCACATATATTATTATTATAGATCATTTATAATTCGCCAAAATATTACGTAGCGCTGTACATAAGTTAAGTTCAGACAAAGATAAATACAAACTAACATTTAGCAAAGGAGGAGGCCCTGTCTTTGAGCTAGGAATCCAATGTCCATGGTCCATTCCCAAAGTACTTAGGATAGAAACTCTCAGACTTACAATCTAAGGTATAGTGAGTGGTAAAAGAGGGAGAGTGAGGTGATAAGTGTGTTAGGGTGGAAGGTAGATGCGTTTTAAGTGAGATTTTAAATGTTTTGAGGCAAGAGGATACTTAGTTGTGCTGTAACAATTTCACAACAGGAGGCTTACCAGGTAACTTTCCGTGGATTGCCAATTCATCAAATTCATTTGGAAACTTCATGCCTTCGATCATTCTGGCTCCACTTGTTAGTATGTCGTACAGCAGTAGACCAAATGAGTAAACATCAGCTTGCTGGTTGTAAATAACATTGCCCCTGGCAACCTCTGGAGCACGAAATCCTGAAATAAAATGTTTAGATGTAATTATATTGAATGTGAGATCAATATTTGACAGCACGAATATGGACATTAATTTCCAAAAACAAATATATACCAAACACTAGTTTTAAGATATCTGTATTTATTTCTGTTTTCTTCCTGTAGCGCCTTGCCCTGTCCCACACTCCATTTTGAAAGTTACTTTAACCATACACACATACACGTTACCAGCTGTTTCTTGTATTTGTTATATCCCCTTCCATCAAACGATACTTCTGGATGATACTGTAAGTCCTCCAGCAACAATAACCTAATTCCCATCGATAGTTAGCTCTTCTTTATAGCCTTTACAGCTAAATTCCCAATTTGTAGGCTGTCACATCTGACAACAGGGAAAAGCAAAACTATGATCTATTAGCTATCCCCAAATTCCCCTGGGCAAAAGTAAAAACAGGGTGAATTACTGGTGATGTCACATATTAGAACATAGTAGTGGAAAAATTCTCCAAGGATTCTCCATCACTTCAAATTTTAGTTCATATGTCCCAATCTCTATTAATTTCACTTACCGTATATACTCGAGTATAAGCCGAGTTTTTCAGCCCTTTTTTTAAAGCTAAAAAGGGTCCCCTCGGCTTATACTCGAGTCACTCTCCCCCCGTGTCTCTCTAACCCCTCGTGTCTCTCTAACCCCCCCCCCCCCCCCCCATGTCTCTCTAACCCCCATGTCTCTTTCCCTGCCGGCACCCGGTATATGCTAATGACGTGACTTCACATGCGTGCCACCTCAAGACGCCAGAAGGAGCGGAGGCCGGAGCAGAAGCTTCAGATGCAAGTAAGTGAGGGGAAAGGGAGAGGGGGAGGTATTTAGAGGGGTAGAATGAGGAGGGGGGTTTAGAATGAGGAGGGGGGGGTTGAGGATGAGGAGGGAGGATGAGCAGGGTGGTTGTGGTTGAGGAGGGAGGTTGAGGAGGGGGGTTGAGGTTGAGGAGGGGGTTGAGGTTGAGGAGGGGGTTGAGGATGGGGGGGTTGAGGTTGAGGAGGGAGGTTGAGGATGAGGAGGGGGGTTGAGGATGGGGGGTGAAAGAGACACAGGGAAGGGAGATGGGAGAAGAGACACAGGAGAGAGAGGAGGACACAAGAAAAGGGCACACAAGAGGGTGACACAGAGGGCACAAGAGGGACACAGGGGGCAGCACATTTCCCACCCTCGGCTTATACTCGAGTCACTCACTTTACCTAGTATTTTGTGGTAAAATAGGTGCCTCGGCTTAGACTCGGGTCGACTTATACTCGAGTATATACAGTACTTATATTTTAGTATATACCTCTCCCCTTACCAGAGTCACCTGCTTGCAACACAACCATAAATCTCTGTAGCACTGCAGAACCCATACAAATGCCTGACTGACTAGGACATATAAATGTATTTTTCCCATCTCCTTAAACTTTTCTTTAACTCGTTTATATTGCATGCTCTTAGGAGTATGGGGAGATTGAGACATATGTACTAAAATGTTAAGTGATAGTGAAACGTAAATACCCCTCTCTCACCACTTCAGGGTCCTACAAAAGCATCAAAATGTATAATTTTCTAATTAAATCTAGCTCCATTACTTTTTTTCCTGCCTAATTATGGTTAGGCATACACAATATTTTCAAACATATATTTTTTCCATTTTTTTTTCTTTCTATAGTAATATCCCAAAACAGAATGAAGGTTCAGTCAATGAATAACTGAAAATCATGCATGAAGCAATAATGTATTTTGTAATTCTAAAATTTAATAATGTCTAACAGAAAATGACAATAGTTTGGCAACCTAAAACTCAAGAGACCAAGGCTCTTTTATTATCAGTACCCAGTGTATTTGGTTATTATTTTTATGTTTATTTGTCTAGCTAACTATTCAACATGTCCTTTTGTAGTACAGTATGACTTCTGAGGTCATATTTCCCAACATGTCTTGAATCCCTGTAAGTAAGTTTCGCATCTTACCAGGAGTTCCTTCTGACGTTTTTATTCCCATTCGGCAACAGTACTGAGCAATGCCATAATCTGCAATCTTAGCAATGACGGCAGAGTTTTTATGGACTGAAAAAAGCAGGACATTGTGAGGCTTCAAATCACGGTAAATGATCATAGCAGAGTGAAGATACCTTTTGGGGGGGAAAGCAAGCATATATTAACAAATTTACATAACAAATGATATACCTGCATGAACGTCCCTTATAATATTTATTGCATTACAAAATGTGTTTGTAATTAGCAGTTTTAGAAAAGCACTACTTTAAAGAGAGAATATTATAACATTTTACAGGTAACTTAAAAGGCTTTTGCTAAGGGTTAAATGTAAAGCAGACCATCTCTTAAATATAACAAAAGTTGTTTTGCATGTTAATAAATAAAATGTGAAACGAACCCACATTGCACAGACCATGCAGTAGCTTGTAGGTCTCACTGGCAGACACATATGACATCTGTGTTACTGCTCATTGGCTGAAAGATGCAATTGAATTTCAGGACAGATTCCATCTTTAGGGTTGTTGCATGAAATGCAATAGACACATATTTAGAGTATAAGTTTAATGCAGGTTGCAGAAAGGTGCATCAACAAGGTGGGAGCAGGAGACGTAACTACTGTCATATTGTTCCCATTCATTAGACTGAAGATGTTTGTATTATTTAAATGGACTCTGAAGTCCCAAATTTGCTATAATTCAAAATGCAGATTTGAAACATTTCAAAAGTTTTTGTAAATTTTTTTATTTTATTTTCTGAAATTGAATTGGCTTTTTTAAAATAGTCAACAACAAATAGTAGAGGGAGCAACTGATCTTCCCATAGAGCTCCATAACTCTTCTGGTGCAGCAGCCCAAATTAGAGTTAGTCAGAAGAAGGGCCTGGGCTTGCGGAAAAATAAATCTGTACTTGGATTAAAAGAACATTAACACCACTATTATTCATTTTCATATACATTCTGCTTTTTAAATGCATGGATAAAAAATGATAATCTCAGGAAGTCACTGAAGTCACATGTATTTATCATTTAATGGTAGAGTGACACTCCATAGGATTACCAGCCTCAAACTACAGATGGATTAGCAGTCTAAAATGGAATCCCACATCTAAATATAATATTTTCTCTAAAATGATTTTATGCTGTGGTCTTGCATACTTGCTAATGTTATTTTGATACATACTTAATAAGCATTTGAAGATTACTTCTGTACTAGAACAATGAACGTCAATGTACCTCAACCCATCAGCAACATGAAGAGCTATCCTGTGCTGAAGAGCCCGGGTGAGGCTGGCACTATCCTGCTGTAGCAGGTGATCCAAAGAACCCTTAGGAGCCAGTTCCATCACTAACATCCTTGGACGAACACCAGCTGCTAATAAACACACCAAGCTAGGATGATGGAGGTGACTAAGAACTGTGAGTTCCTGAAAAACAACCAAGAGTAGATTTAATTATATGAAATCCTTGTTCCTTTTCTGTACACAATATCTCATACAACTGGCAGCAATACAAGGGTAGCTTGAAAAATATCAAAACAGAAATGTACAAGTTATTGAAACTCTTGAAAAAAACATTTCCAAGAATAAACAGTAGTAAAGAATACTTTTATATAATAAACTAGGAAACTGCTCGTCAAAAATGACAGGAGTAAAATTGTAAAGCTGGCAATGCTGTTTGACATACAATGCGAGGATATGGCCCCTCTGTGCCCCTTTGGCGCTCATTGCGGGGCTCACAATGAGCGCTTTTGGCGCTCATTGGGAGCCTCATTCCCCCGTGTAATTTACAGGCCCCATGATGAGCCCCATTGCGAGCACTGCGGCGCTCATTGTGAGCCTCTCCTACCCCGCCCCCGTGTATTTTAGGGGCCTCGAGATGACTTTTATTACTTTGGGTTAAGAGTTAGTGCCTTGGGTTAAGTGTTACTACCTTGGATTAAGTGTTCCTGTCTTGTGTTAAGCGTTCCTGTCTTGTGTTAAGTGTTCCTGTCTTGTGTTAAGTGTTCCTGTCTTGCGTTAAGTGTTCCTGTCTTGCGTTAAGTGTTCCTGTCTTGCGTTAAGTGTTCCTGTCTTGCGTTAAGTGTTACTGTCTTGCGTTAAGTGTTACTGTGTTGCGTTAAGTGTTACTGTCTTGCGTTAAGTGTTACTGTCTTGCATTAAGTGTTACTGTCTTGCATTAAGAGTTACTTGTTTGAGCTTGTTTTTACGTCCTTCAGCCTCATTTTCGCCGTGTTTACGTTTTTTTTGCCCACAATTTTTTTCTCGCTTAGCCGATTTTCCTTCTTGAAAAAACTCTAAATATGCCTTAAATTAACTTGCAAACTTATTGACAGACTCCCTGTCTCTCCCCCTGGGCTATGTGTGTAAGTTAATTTGAGGCAGTAATTTTGTGCACCGCTGGCCTTGACGCTCATTGCCGCCTAAGTCCCGCGTGCCTCAACTGCTCGCCTCGCTTATTGCAACCTAAATCCCGCGCGTAAGACGGCTTGCCTTGCTTCGCGAGGTTTGCAAAGCGTTACCAACATCGTAAGCGTTCTGAACAGCCCCGTAAATTCACAACTATTATACTGATGTAATTTACATTCTTCAACTTTGTATTGTTTCCTTCATCCTGAACATGCTGCTGATAGAGTGTGATATAATACACAATAGCAATTTAATAAGAAGTTTTAAAATCAACAGCATAACCAAAAAATGGTAATGCACTGTACATTCAGGCTAGCCACAGTTTTAAACAATCTTTTAATACTTCTACAAGCGGATAGACTGATAGAAGCTAGTATTATTGGGAGGAGAAAAACATCCAAAAATTTACTTTTACAAAAAAATGATTTCACTAAGAAAGTTGAATTTTTTTTTAAACAAAGTATAGTATATTGAAATGTTATTTACCTTACTGTCGACTACAGCACAATATACAGTGCTAGAGTATTACATTAAAATCAGTTATTTCACAAACAAAATATTAAATAAGTCGGACATTTTTGTGGCAAAAATACAGACCAATTTCATTACCTGTCTTAAAAGCCTCGGGGAGGTATGTTTGTTGAAAATTTTCACAGCTACATCTTCCCCTTTATATGATGCTCGATAAACAGATCCAAATCCCCCATCACCTGTAAAATGTATTATAATTATTTTATTAAATATTTGAAGAGACAGAGCAACACTTTGGTGCGACGGGAGCAAGCCCATAAGGTCATATGTCATTAGTAAATGGTATAGTTTAGGGCCAATATTCAATTTTATGCTATGATTTCCTCTGTTCCTCAAGGCTGTTTCTTCAATGTGAAAACAAATGTTGGTATGCATTCTATAATGTGGGATCTTTGTCTAAGTTGTATACTTGAAACATTGAAAAAAGTACTAACCCAATAAAAACTCAGGTGCCTGGTCAAATTCCAATTCTTCAATGTTCAACATGATATTTCTTGGTAGATCAGCAAGCACAAGATCAGGGGCAATCTGAGAGATGGGAATTGTTGATCTGGGATCGTTTGGATTTACCAACAAGTCTCCTGTTACAGAAAAATTAGGTACATTTAAATAGATTATCATCATTTTGACAAATAGGAGTGTATTCCAATGTTAACATACAACACAGTTTATGTGTTTTTACTTTTTTCAACAAAAGTCTCTTTGTGCGCTTTTTCCGTTAGTAATTCAGTCAGTGATCCAGCTACTAGAGCAGTTGGTCAAAACCATTATACCAACAAAACCCTAATATTAGATATCCTTATTTGAGCAGGTCTGCGCCTCAGTTGTCATTAATGTTAATTGTTACTCTCTGCAGGAATTGAGGACCAACTTTTGCGAGGAATGCACTAGAGAATATATTGCATGAAGCAAATACAGTTTATATAAACCTATATATAGCCTGTAAATAAATAAATTCTAGAAGCCCTCATTCAAAAGAATACTCACCCATTACAATTGTACTAAGGTAATGAATCTTGGAAAAACGTCTTCAAGCACCTCACCTTTGTACATCTAGCCTACTTTTATTTATCACAACAGACAAAATATATTACACTCAATGACTTCTAGGTAATTTGAACACAACTTACCTTCTTCAGCCTTTGTCAGTAAATCGGACAGTAATATTTTTTTGTGTTCTTGACCATCATCAAAGCTGTATAACACCCACTTCTTTAGCAGTGTTTCACCTTCCCCACAAATATCAGTTTCCAGTAAACCTGGGAACCATTCCTCCATTAGCGAGTCTATGTGATCCACAACCTGCCCCAATAAAATGCAGCCTATAAAGAAAACAGGAATAACAACTTACACAATGTCAATTTTACATTGAAAGAAGAAATGTGTGGACAAATTACTTCCTGCATAGAACTAGATTAATTTCTCCAAGCTGATAAAACTGTTTAAAGAAATGTAGATAACATTATATATATATATATATATATATATATATATATATATATATATATATATATATACATATATATGTATACAGTGGATATAAAAAGTCTACACACCCCTGTTAAAATGTCAGGTTTCTGTGCTGTTAAAAAATGAGACAAAGATAAATAATTTCAGAACTTTTTCCACCTTTAATGTGACCTATAAACTGTACAACTCAATTGAAAAACAAATTGAAATCTTTTAGGTAGAGGGAAGAAAAATATAAAAATAAAATAATATGGTTGCATAAGTATGCACACCCTTAAACTAATACTTTGTTAAAGCACCTTGTGATTTTATTACAGCACTCAGTCTTTTTGGGTATGAGTCTATCAGCATGGCACATTTTAACTTGGCAAGATTTGCCCCCTCTTCTTTGCAAAAACACTCCAAATCTGTCAGATTGCGAGGGCATCTCCTGTGCACAACTCTCTTCAGATCACCCCACAGATTTTCAATCGGATTCAGGTCTGGGCTCTGGCTGGTCCATTCCAAAACTTTAATCTTCTTCTGGTGAAGCCATTCCTTTGTTGATTTGGCTGTATACTTTGGGTCGTTGTCATGCTGAAAGATGAAGTTCCTCTTCATGTT
Organism: Discoglossus pictus; assembly: GCA_027410445.1. Classification (NCBI taxonomy): domain Eukaryota; kingdom Metazoa; phylum Chordata; class Amphibia; order Anura; family Alytidae; genus Discoglossus; species Discoglossus pictus. Next base: position 365,494,754 of record CM050167.1, on the reverse strand, counting down.
CAGCTTTCTAGCAGAAGCCTGAAGGTTTTGTGCCAATATTGACTGGTATTTGGAACTGTTCATAATTCCCTTTATCTTAACTAAGGCCCCAGTTCCAGCTGAAGCCCCAAAGCATGATGCTGCCACCACCATGCTTCACTGTGGGTATGGTGTTCTTTTGGTGATGTGCAGTGTTGTTTTTGCGCCAAACATATCTTTTGGAATTATGGCCAAAAAGTTCAACCTTGGTTTCATCAGACCAAAACACCTTTTCCCCTATGCTTTTGGGAGACTTCAGATGTGTTTTTGCAAAATGTAGCCTGGCTTGGATGTTTTTCTTCGTAAGAAAAGGCGTTTGTCTTGCCACTCTACCCCATAGCCCAGATATATGAAGAATACGGGAGATTGTTGTCACATGTACCACACAGCCAGTACTTGCCAGATATTCCTGCAGCTCCTTTAATCTTGCTGTAGGCCTCTTGGTAGCCTCCAGGACCAGTTTTCTTCTCGTCTTTTCATCAGTTTTGCAGAGAGCTCCAGTTCTTGGTAAAGTTACTGTTGTGCCATATTTTCTCCACTTGATGATGACTGTCTTCACTGTGTTCCATGGTATATCTAATGCCTTGGAAATTATTTTGTACCCTTCTCCTGGCTGATACCTTTTAACAATGAGATCCCTCTGATGCTATGGAAGCTCTCTGTGGACCATGGCTTTTGCTGTGGGATGCGACTAAGAAAATTTCAAGAAAGACCAACTTGAGCAGCTGAACTTTATTTGGGGTTAATCAGAGGCACTTTATATGATGGCAGGTGTATGCTGACTCCTATTTAACACGATTTGGAATGTGATTGCTTAATTCTGAACACAGCTACATCCCCAGTTATAAGAGGGTGTGCAGACTTATGCAACCACATTGTTTTTCTTTTTTTTTCTTCCCTCCACCTAAAATATTTCAGTTTGTTTTTCAATTGAGTTGTACAGTTTATAGGTCACATTAAAGGTGGAAAAAGTTTTGAAATGATTTATCTTTGTCTCATTTTTTTACAGCACAGAAACCTGACATTTTAACAGGGGTGTGTAGACTTTTTATATCCACTGTATATATATATATATATATATTTATATATATATATACATATATATATATATACAAATATATATATATATATATATACACACAAACACACACACACGCATATATTTAGTTATTATTAAGAAAAGGAAAAAAGTACTAAAAAGATGCAATCAAATAACAATTACCTTTAAATCATCTACAAATATATTTTATAAAGATTCTTTACCCTTCCTGCAGGATGGAACAGTTACTTTCAGGAAACTGTTGGGGTTGCAGTCCAGACTTGTAGATTCCACTAAGCAGTAGGCTTCAGGAGACCAGTTCAGATAGATTCCCTGCCTCCAATACATTCTGTTAGGACGCTGAGCTCGCTCTGTCAAAAAGTGAAATCAGGTATTTTACATGTACACCTTCTCGTAATATGGACAGATAGTAACAGCAATTGAAAACATTTACCTTTGATGAGATGTGATATATTTGTATTTAGGCTACATACTTGCACTTCAAGATTAATACACTATAGACCAACTGCACAATCGTGTAAAACCTATAATTAACCCTGTAGATGGTGAAGTGTGTGGGTGCCCAGTGGAAGAGATTGGGAGGTCCACCATCACACTGGCTGTGCTGCAGGACATCACACAAAATAAATAAGTTCTCAAAGCCACAGCGACGTCCTTACTGCTACTGCAAATTGGCTTGGGAGGCGCTTATTGAGCATTTAACTTGCCTCGCTCACCATTAAAAAGGACACATAACTCCTTGTATGAAAGGGTCCTTGTGCCTCTGGATGTCAGATGAGCACGGTAGAAATGTCTTTACTATTGAAACACTCAACGGCTTGCCCTATGGTATAATATGTGTGAGGTGAGGGTAATCTTAGGTAGGGGATATAACAAGGGGAATGGGAAAGATTGTACATATTTTTACTGTATACAGTTGTATTTTACATGTAATCCATGTGTTTATTGCATCCCTATTGTTATGAATCTGCTTGTGTTCTACAAATAAAACATAATAATAATAATGTAGCTGCTACATTCAATTCCTGGCCCGTGTAAAATATGAAATCTGTTATACATAGTAATGAGCACATACTTACCTCTTCCTGAAAGCATGTAGGTTGATACTTCCAGAAGCCTGTTTATGAGTCTTGACCAGAATCCCATTGGAAAATACGACATTTCATATAATCGTATGATGACTTCTGAATTCTCACAGTGAGGAAGTTCGATTACCGGTTTGTGATCTGACAAACTAGACATGAAAAATCATGGATACTGTTGAACAAGTCAATTTTCTTTAATAAAACACACCAAGGTCCAAATGTATTTGTGAAAATGATGTCAAGGTTCATAATCCATATCTTGTATGGATACACACACAAATGCTTCGATATAATGGCATTCATAAGAGCACAGAATGGATGTGTTCATAGGGAAGAATCTTATTTAAAGATATTGAAGCTTCAAGAGGGTACCAGGTATAAACGTAGTAATGAAACGAAGGCCTAGAAGAAAGGGCATGGAGGTCCTGATTAAGACACAGGTCCATCTGTTGACTACCCTGTTGTAGAATTTTGTCCAAATGTCTTCTAGTTGTGTGGTCCTGGTTCTGCATAAAGAACCATTATTGTGGCCTAACATCAAACAATTTTTAATTCTGCATTGATCATTATTACAATTCTTGTTTAATTCTTTATAAAAGCAATACTGAATATTACATTAATTTCCAAAAGTTAGGGTGTCAGCCTCCAGTTGAGATCATTTCCTCTACCTTGATAAGATCATCAAGAGGGAGGTATTTGATGGGTCTAAAGAACTATAAGAACAATCTGATTAGATATGAAGCCAAACAAACATTTATAGGCTTCTCCCACCAAAAGCTTGCCAAAAAATCCACTTTAACAGTTTACAGCCACTGGCCAGCATTGTGTTAATATGACTTTGTTTAGCAGTCCTATATTTTTCTGGTGTTAAGCCACCGCTACCCATTGACTTATTGGTTATGCACATAGATCATGTGATACAATGTAATATTTAACATATGGTATAGATCAGTGGTCCTCACACCTCTCCTGAGGACCTATAAGACAGGCCATGATTTCAGTTTAAACAACCACTTGAATAAATATGAGGCAATTAGAGTCTGTTGAACACGATTTGCTTCTCCTGAGTTTACACCGTGTTTCACCGAAATCATGGCCTGTCTGGTGGGTCCCTAGGAGAGGTTTGAGAAAAAGTGTAATAGATTACTTATGAAGCATTTGCTCAATTTCCAAAGTAAAACTGAAACAAATAGTATATTAAAAGTCCTATTAAATTCCCTCAAAGTGTAAAACCATAGCCTGTAAGACTTGCGGCTATTAAATGGCCCCGTAAAGCAACCTGCCAACGACTTGCGGAATAAGGGCAAAAGAACCCTACGGGATGTCGAAAATTGAACTCCGCGGCCGCAAATCCTTTGTTCTGTCAAGCCCGTAACTGTTACGTTCCAATCACGCTATTAAATTGCAATAAATTCACTGGCGTTCAAGCCCGTAACCTGCAAATGGTGCCAAAAAAGCCAACGGGTACTAGAGAGGGGTTAAAGTCCTATCCGTAGAACTGTTAATGGAAATATACACACACTACTGTACTTAAAATAAAAGGGAAAGTGATGATAGGTATTAGAATTAATAGCACAACATTCTCAAGCTTGCAAATCTGCAATATAAAATACTTTTTTTAATGTTTAATTTCCATGTTATATCAATTGCAGCAATCAATGTGTTAATACATATAATGGAACTCGTATGGACTTGAATATCATATTTACTGATTACTTAATATTGCATTATTTCTGGTTTGCTGTTCTGATCGAAACTCGTAATTGAAACCCGTAAGGCTTTGAATTCTAACCTCCATTTTTCAGTTACGTAATGATGACGATCTCATTTGTTCACTACGTAAGTTTCATAGAAACTAGTACAGGACAAAGTGCGGCATTGCTGCCTTCAATCAATACCTGCTTGGAATCAGGAGCTGCTCTTCTCCCAAGGGCAAGGCTATCTGAAACTTTTCCAACAGCTTAAAATACTGTGACATGTAATTTTTAGGAAACTTTCTCTTCTTTGAAAGAAAATTCTCCACATCAGTACAATGAATAATTCCTTTAGGATACCTCTGACATCCATGAACTTTCACAGTCAAAATCTGTACAAAGCAAATAAAACCAAATTAATGCAAAAACAATTATCATCTACTTTATTTAAATTAAATTAAAATATTAATAACAAAATAAATATTCTGAACAAATTAAATACAAAATCGTACCTGTGCCATGATTTTGCAGAGCCACTGTGGATCCACAAAATAAAGGTCTCGTAACTGGAGAGCAGGGTCTTCAAAATGCAGCAATACCCCTGTACGATAAATAAAGTAGCAAATACATTCAGATTAACAACATTGATTTAAATTGTGCTAATTTATTGCAGGTTAAGGTCATACATTAGATTTATATATGAACTGCTAATGCTTAAATTACTGTTTTATGAACATATTTGTACATATCCAAATGGACTAGTCTGAAGTATGACAAATAGTCTCTGGATCATTGTTGCCACAACTGTCTCTTGAGACTCTATGCAGAGTGGAACAAGCAGCTTACATTGCAGAATAAAAAGTCACAAATGGGCAGCGATTCTCTTCCCCCAAAGACCACTTTCAAACTGTAGACCAGGTGGAAAGGCAACCATGTTTACAGGGATGTCAAGTACAATTTCTCCATTTAAGAGTGCCCACCCAAGAAACAGGTTATTCAAAAACGTAGTGAGTGCACGTAAAGGCCCTCACTGCTTTTATATTTGTAGTGCTTTGCAGTGATCATGGCAAAGAAAAGGTTAAACCCTGGTTAAATGTATGGTTTTTGATCACCTACACCCATCTCCAACCCTGCTAACAAAACCCATATAGGGATCCCCTGGCACTCGCTTCACTAATATTGAGTGCCCTACCTTAGTTTCCTCTGGGGTGGAGGCCCATTAAACCCCAAATTCCCCTACTTACCTAAGCCTACTCTGGACCCCAACAGCCCATGTTAGCTAGGTTGTGCCAGCACCCCCACCTCCCTATCTACCCCTAAGTAACCTTTAGCTTACTTGTGGGTCCCTATGAATCACCGAAGTCCCTATACTCTGCATTACATTTGACAGCTAAATCAGCCAATGAAAATCTTAGAATGTATGTAAAAAAAAAGGTAGTTTTTTTAGCTACATTTATTTTTATATTTATTTTGTGATACTTTACAGGGATTTTCTTTCATTCTACTACGAACTAGGACTAAATTATAATTTTTTGTCGTAACATAGAATTTATTATAAATTGCTCTTTTAAGTTCAATGGAGACCCAAACTGAATAATCAGAACATGGTACTGAATAGGACTGAACAGGATGTATTCCCTTTAGCTTATAGTTTCTCTTTTGCAAGATTTGCTTTCAAAGTACAAACATACTGCTAGATTATGTATAATGGTGTGTGTATACAATGTTCAAAGAGATGGGCAGACTTGTTAATTGGTCAAAATCCAAGTTTCTATTTCTATCTCAGATTCAGAGTGCCCAAAATACAAATCCTTTCTGATTATGAGTATGGATTTCCACACATAGTACCGTACAAAATACTAGTAAACATCTTCACAGATGATATTCCCTGCAATTACCTGATTCATTTAGAAAATGTACGGCATGCGGAAGTTCATTTTCGTCCAGTTGTAGATGACTTTCTTCTACAATTTCCAGCAGTCTCTTGTGGCTGATAACAGGAAATTCTATTGGAGCATTTTTTCGTTCATTTAAAATTCTCTTCTCCAGCTCCAGGTAACTGTCTGGAATCAGCTGTCCCAAAACTGGTTGATCTCTTATCTGATCATATAGAGAGTAAAACAGTTAGTAGATACCTTCATTCCTGAACAAATAATTGTACTTATTCTCCCGATATACAACACAATAATGAAACTAAAGCTTTGGTCTTTATTAAAGGGATGGGAAATGCACATTTTTCTATCAAGCATTTAAAAGAGCACATAATATTTGATAATCTCATTTAAACTTATTGGAAAGCAACAGAAATGCCACAGGAAGAGAGTATACATGAATTTACCATTATCAAATGCCCTCTTTCAGATGCTGCAAAGAAAAATGCCTTTAATGACCCTTTAAGAAAGAAGCTGCTATGCAGCGATTCTCATTTACTACTTGGAAGGTCAGGGATCCCTGGTGGTCCAGTGGTTAGGATTCAATGCTTTCACTTGTGTGACCTGTGTTCGATTCCAGTCAGTGAACCAAAAGGTCACACCATCCTGAAGCTGAGCAGGGTTGGGCCTGGTCAATACTTGGATGGGAGACCACCTAGGAATGCCAGGAGCTATATGCTGTGGTCAACCCACTCCAGTATCTCTACCATGAAAACCAAGTGGATCAGCATGACCATGGACATAAAGATGTGCGTGGTGTGTTATGGTCCATGAGGTCACAGAGAATCAGAAACGACTGAACAACACAAAAAAAAAAACTTGGAAGATCAGAAGTGAGTGGCGTTCATTGTATATGCACAGTGATTTATTTATTGATAGGTGAACTAGGTCCAGGCCAAGTGAAGAAAAAAATCCTTTGTTTTTAATGTATACAGATAAATCCCCACTCAACACGGTCTAGAGCTTCTTTCATTACTCATGTTATGAAAGAACCAAGAATCACAAGCTCCTGCAGTTGTTAAAGCACTCTGCTTGCTGCATCGAAAAAGAAAATCAGTATTTTTCCTTTGGCATCCTCAGACTTAATAACGCAAAAGGAAAAAAAAACTGAAATGTATTATTACAAAGACAAAAAAAAAAAAGTTTACTGCAGAATTTCAAAATAATTTCAAAAAGTGAAATGAGCTTTGATTGTTCTACATGATGGTGCAAAGCATTATTCATAAGTCATTTTAAAGAGCATCTGGCACTCAACTAGCACAGAGCCTTTTTAGACCATGCCTAAAAGAAAACAAGATAAGAGAAACATTTGAGGCCAAAGAAAGTATGGGAACGAGTTAAAAATGAAGAGCAAAAGAAAAGATAATGAGCAGGAGGATGGACAGTAATTAGACGTGCCTAAGAAGAAGGAAAATGGTTCCCTGGTGGAGCAGTGGTTAGGATGCAGGTGCTTTCACCAAAGCATCCTGGGTTTGAATCCAGCCAGAGACTAAGAGGTCACACTGGTCAGTACTTGGATGGGAGACCACCTAGGAATACGAGGAGCTGTATGCTGTGGCCCACTGGAGAAGGAACTGGCAACCCACTCCAGTATCTCTGCCATGAAAACCAAGTGGATCAGCATGGTGTGTTGTCCATGAGGTCACAGAGAGTGGGACACGACCGAGTGACACCATTTACATTTACAAGAAGAAGGAACATAATCAAGTCAGCCTGAAATACATCTAACTTGTGGCATATGTAAGTATTACCCTGATCATAACGAGATAAAGGCTTCCACAATCAATCACAATACTATAATGACAAAGAAAGACTCACCTTGAAATTCAAACACTCTTTAATAATAGTTTTCCTAAGCTTTGTCAAAAGGTCGCTCTCTTCAGTGGCATTCACAAAGTGATGCTCCTGAATCGAGGGAATCCCACGCTGATTATACAGTTCACTTTTTATTTTGCTTATGCAGCCTTTCTGACGTTTTTCATCCGACACATCCAAGTGTGTACCAACAAGAATGACAGGGGAAGACGCTCGAGCCTGAAAGAAAACATACATATTTAATTCCAAATATTCGGCAAAACCTGATAAATCTACACACTTCCATATTGATGTAACTCTGAATTGTAATTTTAATCTACTGTAAAGTTATTATATAAGGGAATTGGCCATGGACTTGACAATTAATGAAGAGTTCTGAAGGATGAAGAATGGCTCTATATTTGCTGCACATAGCAACTTCTGTATGAAAGGGCCACTGTAATGGTCATACAATAAGGTTTTAATTGGTTTATTTAGCAACAAAGTAACAATAAAATCCGATTTTGAAGAAAATAAATTCAACGTAGCTTTTAAAATTTACATTTGAACTTTAGAGGCTGTCTAGGAGGTTGTCCTAAAAAAAACTCAGGACAGTCCCCTGGGTAGTTCCTTGTCCATCCCCTGGACACCTGATAGGGGGTAGAGAGAAGCATATGTGCTGAAGTCTGAAACCGTAGCATTCAAATTAAATAATTAAATGTCACTATCTTACAGAAGACACAGCTAAAATTCAAATACACTCTCTCATCATATCTCAACTCGACTACTGCAATTCACTCCTTGCTGGCCTACCCATCTCCCATCTGTCTCCTCTCCAATACATAATGAACACCTCCGCTAGACTCATCTTCCATACTAAACGCTCAGTGTCTGCGGCTCCTCTCTGTCAATCACTCCACTGGCTTCCCATCAAAATCAGGACCCTAACACATACAACAATGCACCCCCTTATATCTCTGCTCTCGTTTCAAAATACTCTCCCAACCGCCCCCTTCGTTCTGCTAACGACCTTCTTCTGTCCTCTTCTCTTATCATCTCCTCTCACTCCCGCCTTCAGGACTTTTTCTCATGCTGCCCCTACTATCTGGAACTCCTTGCCTCGCTCCGCTAGACTATCTTCCTGCCTCAAATCCTTTAAAAAATCACATCTGTTTAAAAAAGCTTATCACTTTCAGCCTTAATATGCACAATTGCACACTCCACAGCCTAATATCACCCACACCCACAATCTACAGCACAACACACAGACACCTTCACTTGATTGAACAAATTGCTTTCCCACTGCCATCTTGCATTTATCACCCTCTTTTATCACACCCAAACCCTTTAGATTGCAAGTTTTCAATCATGTGTCGGTGCTTTGGAAACAAGCTCTAGGTACATTTGATTTTAGGCTCAAAAACATGGACCTCCATTCTTTACAAGGTGTTAATTTTGTTTTGCCATGTACTCAACCCCTGTATAGTGCTATGGAATATGTTAGTGCTTTACAAATAAACATAATAATAAGAATAAGAAGAACAAGAACAAGAACAATAAGAACAAGAACAATAAGAAGAAGAAGAAGAAGAAGAAGAAGAAGAAGAAGAATAGGAAGAAGAAGAATAGGAAGAAGAAGAAGAAGAAGAAGAAGATTTTTTTTTTCCAAATACAGATTATGTTACAGCAGTAATTGGGGATTACTGACCAGCAGCCTCATTAAATTCAAAGCCAGTAACTCCAACGTGAAGCATGTAACAGCTGTGGGCTTGAAATGTGGCCTAGTTACGTTGCTATTAAATTAGAATGGGCTGCGATCGAGAAACTCTATTTCGTAACCAGTTCTCGGACTCTCAAACACAAACAATTAAGCAAGCACGTAGTTACGGGTTCAGATGGAGCCAATGGAAACAGAGATCATCATCATTGCGTCACAAGAAAATGGGGGAGGGACTTTAAAGTCATATGGGATTCAATTAAGAGCTACGAACGAACCCACATTCCAGTCATAATGCAATATTAATAAAGCCGCAAATATGATACATGCGAGTTACAGTATATGTCTTAACACATTGATTGCATGGATCGATATAACACAAAATAGGAACATGAAATAAAGTATTATTCAGGGCCGATTAGGGGGCTTGAGAATGTTTTGCTAGTAATTCTAAGACCTAACATCACTTTGCATTCTAATAAATGTACAGTAGTGTGGTTTATTTGATCAACAAATGAAAGGCCGCTGAGTGCTACGTTACGTAGCTAATTTAATAGCGTAACCCGTAAATTTGGAGATACGAGCTACGTTCCACAACGTAGCCACAATTTAATGAGGCTATAGAAGAAACGTTCAATGTGTGAGCACAGAAAATGATAAAACAGAACTTTTATTATATTTATTTTAGATTTTCATATTTTATATTTAGATATTTCATTATATACTATAATAATAAACTGCCAAGGATATTTCAAGTATATCTACTTTAAGAAGTTTCTGGTATATCCTTACATGATACCTTTTCTTTCAAATACTGTACCCGAGAGCTACAACTGTATATATTTCTTCTGTTTGTTACATTTAAGAAAAAACAAAGCCAAATAATAAGAGTGGCTTCGGAGACTGTACCTTGATGTTGAAAAGCCATGGCTTGATGGCATCAACTTCTGACGGCCCTTTGCTGAGATCATATACAACAAGATACAAAGCCCTTGGGGTCATAAAATGAGGGTGCGTGCTATAGAACTCCTCTTGCCCTGAAAAACAATATGTTATACAAAGCCGTGAAATAAACATATTTATATTAATTGTGTCCTCACACTTTGCAGTCCCACATTTTTTATTGGTCATTAAATCATTTTTTTCTATGAAGAGAGAGAGGGGCATATGGCTTAGAAAATATACATTAAACTGAGAAATTATTCACATTCCTCTTATCCTGACCTGCTAAGTGGCACAGTAGCAAGACGCCTTGGGAGATTTGGTACTTCATAAAGTGTTAAATGGACATAGAGGGTTTCTGGATGTTACAAGGTATGTAATATCACATATTATAATTGTCCTGCTACGAGTCGTCGTCACGCTGTTTGCGTGGTCCGTCCGACTTAGCGGGCTTAGCGATGAGTGCCGCATGCGCTCATCGCCCGGCAAGCCTCGCGTAGCGAGGCGAGCCGTTAATACGGAGCACTTTGGCAATGAGCGTTAATACGGAGCAAAAAAATATGGCCGCAACTCGCAAACAGAAAAAAAATACAAACACAATAAATACACACAGCACATACATAAAAAGCTTACCGACAGCAAGAGGGAGCATCCACGACCTCAAAAAACAAAGTTACACCTTCATTTCGCTAAAAATAAAACAGTTTAGACACTAAAAAATTCTCGAAGCAAGAGAAAAAATGGCGGCCGAAAAAAACGAAAACGAGGCTACAGCACTGTGACCAAGAAAGAGACCTCAAAAAAAAAAAACTATCACCTTCATTTAAATCAAAATAAAAGAGTTTAGACGCTAAAAAAAAAATAAGTGAGAGAAAAAAAGGCGGCCGAACAAAACGAAAACGAGGCTACAGCACTATAGCCACGGAAAACACCTACGGATAATCCAATAAGACGCATACCACACATTACCGGCCATTAAATCACGTACGGATGATCCGCTAAGACGCATACCACACATTACCCGCCATTTTACGATTATGCGGAAGTAAACAACTACGCTAACGGTTTCGGCTCGCGCACGCACACTATTACACTGCACACGTTTTAAACGCTTACACAGCACCTCCACACCACTAATGCTGCTGCAACATCACTACAGATTGCCAGCTCTTAAACACAATGCATAAAAATTGGTAAAGTATATTCATTCATTAATTATTTATTAATTGGACTTATATATTTCAGTAGTACACACAAAACACCATTAGCTACCTTACAATTCCATATGTATATCAATAACTAAACAACTTTCCAAACATACACATCTCATTGCCGTCATTTTTTGACGGGCAATATGCTAGTATCAATATATTCATTTACTTTATGCACTTTGTTTAATTAAAAATAGCTTACAAAGTACTGTTTTTACTGGCTAAAACCATTCAACTAGACCAGGGGTAACCAAACTCGGTCCTGGAGGGCCGCACCCAGGCCTGGATTTGATGATTTCCTTTCTGTGCACAGGTGAGTCAATCAGGATGACTGAAGAAGCAATAGTCTCACCTGCTTGCAGCAAGGATATCCACAAATCCAGGCCTGGGTGCGGCCCTCCAGGACCGAGTTTGGTGACCCCTGAACTAGACCGTGGATGGGTCTGTCCTTGGCTCTGTAGTGTGGGACTAGTACACTACACAGCACATCCTTCATTGCTATTTTTTGCTATATTAATGTTATTTTAATTATTGTAATTACTGTTTAATGAACAGTAAAACAATTTGGATAACTGTTATTTTTTTTTTAAAAACACAATATTACAATAGAAGCAACGTATAATACCTGCAAAGTCCCAGACATTTAACATGATTTCTTTCTTTACTTTTCCTCTTATCAGGATAGGCCAGTCCTTTACATCTATACCGACTGTTGATTTCTCTTGTCCATGGTCTGGACGCCGGCTTCTCATTAGCTGTTGCACCAAAGTCGTCTTTCCACTCCCTGCATTTCCCACTATTAATAGTTTCATTCGATTATAAGGAACAGCTTTCTTTAAACGCTGCTGAAGAAATCTAAAGGAGAAGCACAAAGGACAGTACTTAATGTGGTGAGGGTGCAAGCTGAACCACACATAGCCATTGTTACCTAATGGGTCTCATCAATCTGGGAATGGTTAATGAGTAAATATGGCATACTAAAATAAATACCAAATAGCTAAACAATTTCTATTTGATGTCATTATTTGATTCTTTGAGATATTTACAAAAATTAACATAGTAGCAAAACCACTACCTGAAAGAAAATAAAGGAATCCTATAGTAAAACATGCACTTCACATATTCATAATAAGTCAAAAGCCTACTTTCAGCAAAAATTCCAAAGCATGCAATGCTTCCATAATTCATCATTTTAGAAATAGCCTGGAAATGTACTGACATTCAAATTTTATAAAATTAACATGTCCTACAAATATTTCCATCAACAATTCAAAAATATATTCATTTTTTTTTATCAGAGAATGCTAAATTTACAAGGCCAAGAAATAACTATGAAAAATTAATTAAATTAAAGAGTTGTGTAAAAACATTGGTAAATTGTTTCAATAACCTACCGTAAGCCAACCTTATTTTATCATGTCGGGTTTTAGCACCTCATGTGCCATCATTTTGTGAGAATGTTCGTAATCAAACCGGCTTTTTATCTTGACTTTCAGAGTATCGTATATACTCGAGTATAAGCCGAGTTTTTCAGCCCTTTTTTATACTCGAGTAACTCTCCCCCCCCCCCGTGTCTCTCTAACCCCCCGTGTCTCTCTAGCCCCCCCGTGTCTCTCTATCCCCTCGAGTCTCTCTATCCCCGCGTGTCTCTCTATCCCCCCCGAGTCTCTCTATCCCCGCGTGTCTCTCTACCCCCCCCGTGTCTCTCTATCCCCCCCAGTGTCTCTCTAACCCCCACCATGTCTCTTTCCCTCCCCTCCTCATCCTCAACCCCCCCTCCTCATTATAAACCTCCCTCCTCATTCTCCATCCTCAACCCACCTCCTCAACCTAAACCCCCCTCCTCATTCTAACCCCCCCTAAATACCTCCCCCTCTCCCCTCACTTACCTGCTTCTGCTCCGGCCTCCGCTCCTTCTTGACCCAGCGCGCATGTGCCGCGTGATTAGCATATACTGGGTGCCGGCACCCGGTATATGCTAATGACGAGGCGAGCATGTGACGTCACAAGCGCGCCGGGTCAAGGAGCGGAGGCCGGAGCAGAAGCAAGTAAGTGAGGGGAGAGGGGGAGGTATTTAGGGGGGTTTAGGTTGAGGAGGGGGGTTGAGGGGGGTTTAGGTTGAGGAGGGGGGTTGGGGTTGAGGAGGGGGTTTGAGGGGGGTTGGGGTTGAGGGGGGAGGTTGAGGAGGGGGATTGAGGTTGAGGAGGGGGTTTGAGGGGGGTTGAGGTTGAGGAGGAAGGTTGAGGAGGGGTTGAGGATGGGGGGGTTGAGGAGGGAGGTTGAGGAGGGAGGTTGAGGAGGGGGTTGAGGGGGGGAGGTTGAGGTTGAGGAGGGGGGTTGAGGAGGGAGGTTGAGGAGGGAGGTTGAGGAGGGAGGTTGAGGAGGGAGGTTGAGGAGGGGGTTGAGGATGAGGAGGGTGGTTGAGGATGAGGAGGGAGGTTGAGGAGGGGGTTGAGGATGAAGAGGGAGGTTGAGGATGAGGAGGGAGGTTGAGGAGGGGGTTGAGGTTGAGGAGGGGGTTGAGGATGAGGAGGGAGGTTGAGGAGGGGGTTGAGGATGAGGAGGGAGTTTGAGGATGAGGAGGGAGGTTGAGGATGAGGAGGGAGGTTGGGGATGAGGAGGGAGGATGAGGAGGGAGGTTGAGGATGAGGAGGGAGGTTGAGGATGAGGAGGGAGGATTAGGAGTAGGGTTGAGGAGGGTAATAAGGGAGGGGGAAGAGACACAGGGAAGGGAGAGGTTGGAAGAGACACAGGGAAGGGAGAGGGGAGAAGAGACACAGGGGAGAGAGAGGGGGGACACAAGAGGGGGACACAGAGGGCACAAGAGGGACACAGGGGGCAGCACATTTCCCACCCTCAGCTTATAATCTAGTCACTCATTTTACCCAGTATTTTGTGGTAAAATAGGTGCCTCGGCTTATACTGGGGTCGGCTTATACTCGAGTATATACGGTAACCCTACATTACAGAATATTGCATCTATTAAAACGTTGATGTCATTGCCTTTAATTAAACAATAATGAGACAAAAAAAATAACCTTACCGTATCAAGTCCCTTGCCTTGCACCCTACATGTTTTAGGTCAATGTCAAGGTGCAATCCATCAAGAGGAAGGTCCCAAACTTTTGTGAGTTTTCCCATTTCATCAGGAAATGATCTCAAGTCAGAATTGTGACTTACATCAAAAGATGTGATGTTTTCAAGACAGCCAATTTCAGGAGGTATCTGTGTAAAAATAAATACGAATGATGGTTAGTTTCACCTTGTGATGAAGATTCACATTATCTTACAACAGATATATTTACCTGCTTGATCTTATTGTGAGAAAGCTGTAGTTTCTCAAGCCTTGACCATCTGCAGGCATCTCTACTGAGATCCAAGAAGCTAATCTGATTGTAATTTAAGAGTATCTCTCGAAGATTTGTTGATGACCACTCTAAAGGTCCTGGTAGACTTGTGAGGTTATTGTTACTCAGATCCACTGTCCTTAAGCTAAAACAAAAAAAAAATATTATTAGTGTTCATTAAAATTAGGGAATATCTGCATAATTACGATATGCCCATAATGTATATTATGTATTACATTTCTTAACAGAGATAAATACAATCCATCTCTCCAACAGAAATATGGTAAGGTGCAACGTGGATCAAAATGTATCATATTCCCATTGCAGGAATAACCTTTATTTTTCTTAGCCAGAACACGTCAAAGATTCATCATCAAAAACAACGAACATATACATAATAGCAAAACAGCAACAATGTATTCAATAAAGTTTATTCTGAATATATGAATTTCTAACTTACTGAGGAAGTTGTAGAATTTCTTTTGGAATATGTGAAAATTTATTATGAGATAGTTTTATTACTGTTAATTTTGCTGGTAGACCAGGAACTGTATCTTGAAGAAAAAATGGGAAACAACAGGTTACACAACCAAATAAGACAATATGTATGCATCAAAATAGCAACTTGTGGGACAACTTGGAAAATGAATGAAGAGGAATAATGTAATTGTGTATATATTTAGTACTCAGCAGAAGGATGGAAATAAATTAGACATAATAAAAAAATGGACATTTTTGGAGTTCATGGAGGATGCAAGAAACAAATACAATTTTATACAATGTTATTATTAAAATTATAGCAAACTACAATGAGATGCAGAAAAGCCTTAATTAGAGGGTTGTTAAAAGTCGTCTTATTAAGTATTAATAACAATATATATTTTTTGAACATACTAACATAGCAACTGTGAAAATAATAAGTGCAAGTTGTCCCGGTTGCTCATCCCCTCATACACAATCCCACATAGTATTTCCACAGAAATAAAAAGTCTATATTTTCTTATTTTTTCATTGAGCAAACCTAGCAATAGAACAATTGTGAGTGGGTTCTCCTGCCAATCACTAGAGTAGATATTGTATCTGACAGAGGAGGAGTCTGCGATAATATTAGATTTTACACAGAACTTTAAGCATGAAATAAAATACAAGACGTCATTATCCTTTCCAATGCTTAGATTAGTGTAATGTACCCCAAACCCACACACACAAAATTATCTTTTTTTTTTTTTTTTGTCTCCCCCTCCTCAACCCCCACAAAATTATATTTACCAAGTAGATTGGTTATTGCACAGAACGTCTCCAGCTTTGCACAGTCTTTCAAGAAATCAGCAGCAAGGGAAGATATGGCATTCTTGTTCACATTTAAGGTTTTTAATTCTGACAGGCAAAGTGGTGTATGGATTTCAGAAATGCTGTTTCTACATAAAGAGAAAAAAAGTATTTGCAATGTTTTCAAAAACAACTTTTGCTAAATAATTCTTCCTTATTTAGATATTTAAAATATTTTTTATAAAAGCATTAAGTCAAGTGAAAAACCACCCCATACACAGCATGCTGTATACTGTATTATTATTATTATTATTTTGTATTTGTATCGCGCCAACATATTCCATAGCGCTGTACAGGGGATAAGAACAGGGGAAATACAAGTTTAACCAATTCAAAAGTTGAAGGGCCCTGTTTTGAGCGTAGAATCTTAGCAGAAAGGGCTATATCCCAAAGCACCCTACAAGACTGGAAACTCACTACTTACAATCTATAGGGAATTAAAGGACAGAGGACTGGGGAAGAGTAACAAATAAGGAATTAAAGACAACTGAAATAAATAGATGTAATGGCAAAATCTATGCTCGGCAAAACAAGAGTTAATGATAACCCTAACTGTTGCAAAGCAAAGTTAAAAAAGTTTGGTTTTAAGAGGGACTTTTTTTCTGACATGCAGATGGTGCTGTTGGTTTGAACCAGTAATACATACAAGCTATAGAAGTAGGCAGGGTTAGGGAGGGATTTTAAAATGGCCCTGGGTTTGTTTTGTGTCCATCCGCTAAAATGCAAAGGCAAAGTAAATGCTGCCCTGGTGAATTAACACATACACTTTTTAAAAGTTATGTTTTAATATATTGCAATCACATTTTCTATTTCTATTTTTGCAATTGGATATCTCTTCTTGTGACAAATCCCTCTCTATAAAATACGATTTACTGCACCCCTTATATCCAGCAAAGGAGAGACAATGTAAACACACAGACATATCATATTTTCATGAATAGTGTTTACATGACTACGTATACTGAAGCAAAGAGCCTTCTATTTTCAATTTCAAAGTTAAAAATTAAATTTCTAATTTTTAGCACAATAAAGGCAAACAATTAAAAAAGACCTTCATGAAAGAATTCTAAGCAAAATATTTAAACATCTTAAAATTGGAGAAAATGTCAGTGAACTTGCCCCGGTCAGCTAATCATTACTAAACAGTTGAAGTGTAATGTGAATTATCGGTTCAAAATAAAGCTTAATGATTGTCAAGAAATGTAAAAGATAATTATAACTTCAATAGCACCTTGCTAGCAAGCCTTAAATTGGGACAAAAAAGAATCTGTGACACATTCGCAGATACCCACGGTAAACCCAGGATATCTCACTTCCCTTTGGCAATACATATAGTCTTACCCTTCTAGTATTAATTCCTCTAACTTCAGAGCAACATTCCCAATGCTTTCTGGGAAACGCTTCAGTTGGTTGTAAGAGAGATTCAGCTGCTTTAAAGTTGGACATTTTGTGTTTGAATTCAACTCTATTGCAGGTCCAATTTCATTCCTTGAAATATCAAGTGATGAGATACTGGCTATCTCCAGGACACAGGAAGGGAAGGATTTGAAGTTGTTGCTGCGCAAGTCTAGATGAGTCAAACCCTTTAATGCCTTCAAAGGAAAAGGAAAATATATAACAAATGTAACATATCTATACCAATATATATAAATAAATGAGTTGCTTTTATCACATATATAGTTGTGAGCATACGAGCCGTTGCTCACGCTTGCGGGCTCGCGTAGCGAGGACCTCAGTTGCTGGCATGGAGCGTTGAAGGCGCTCCTTGCCAGCAACTGCGACCCTCGCAAACTTTACCTTGCAACGCAAACAACATACGAGACACGTTACCACACATTACGACCTCACAACACTCGGACGCAACTCGCGAACATTACAAAATTCAA
Source organism: Discoglossus pictus (assembly GCA_027410445.1). NCBI lineage: Eukaryota > Metazoa > Chordata > Amphibia > Anura > Alytidae > Discoglossus > Discoglossus pictus. The sequence continues at coordinate 365,476,740 of CM050167.1, read as the reverse complement.
AACACAATAAATACACAAAGCACATACATAAAAAGCTTACCTACGGCAAGAGGGAGCATCCAGGACCTCAAAAAAACAACTTACACCTTCATTTAACTCAAAATGAAAGAGTTTAGACACTAAAAAATGTGCTAAGCGAGAGAGAAAATGGCCGCCGAAAACAGGGCTACAGCACTCTAAACACGCAAAACACCACAAAAGACCTATGGATATTCCGCTAAGACGCATACCACACATTACCCGCCATTTTACGACAATGCGGAAGTACACGAGTACGCTAACGGTTTGGTCTCGCGCACGCACACTATTACACTCCACACATTCATCACGCTTACACAGCAGCTCCACACCACTAATGCTGCAGCAACATCAAAACAGATTGTAGCTCTTCAACACAATGCTTCAAAATAGGTAAAGTATATTCATTTATTAATGTATTATATATTTCATTATTACACACCAAACAGCATTAGCTCACTTACAATTTCATTGCCGTCATTTTTTGACGGGCAAGTCGCTAGTATATATATATTTGTCATTCAAGCTGTACATCCTCTACAACTACATTATTTTCTAAGCATATCTAGGGCCTCATTCAAATGCAATTTGGCCAATTGAATAGGGTTCTATATAAGCACAAAGCATATATTTTTTACAGAAGTTTTTAGTTCTATCAAAAGCAAGGTCTTCACTAACTAAAAACTTCTGTAAAAAGAAATATGCTATGTGCTTATACAGAGCCCTTTTCAATTGGACAAATTGAATGTGAATGAGGCCTCTAGATTGTAATACTACAGACATTTAGATAGTGCCTACTTTTTGGGGCATTGCTTTTTGTATTTAGTCGAATCCCTTGACATGCTTTATGTCCTGCACCACCTACTATTTACCTCTTTGACAACTTTCTCAGTATGGTCTGCTGCAGAAAACTCACACATGCAAACTATGGCAGGACACTTTAGGTCAGGGGATATTTAGATTCTGATATTCAATTACTTACATCACAAAGAGACTTTGGAAGTGCAGATAGTGAGTTCTGTTGGAGTTCCAGTTTCTCAAGACGCTCCAAGTGACTGGTTAAGCTTGACTTTTTTACTACTAGATCTATACTTTCCAAATCATTTGCTGAAAGATCTATAGATCTAATGTGCTCTTTTTCAGTCAGTGAAGGAAAACTATCGGATCTCTTAACATGCAAAGGACTTTTTGGAGACATACCTAAAGAAAGAGAATAATTAATATAAGGGATAACAATTAATCAGAGGTAAAACAAAGATGAATAAAGAGCAGAAGAAACCCCTAAAGTAGACAAATAGAATATCTTATTTTATAGAGTAAGAACTTGAGTCATAAACAAGTTCTTGCTGAAACCATAAATCACTAGACCGAGACCAAACTCAAGCCAAGGCTGGTAGCAATATGAAATGAAATCATAACCTCACTGCAAAATATGGTGAATGAGTGAACATTTATTTAAATGGAATTAGACAGTAGTACAATTGTTGTTTAATAGGCACTACGGAGTGAAGAAATGACCACTGTCAACGTCAAAGCTAAATGATCTGAACGACTATTAACTTCACTCCACCGTTTCACATCAGAGATCACTGTGATCTCTTCCAATATCATCAGATGATCAACTTTATAAGGTAACAACACTTAAGGATTGGGAATGCTATTCGATTGTGGCCCAGTTCTTTGAAATATATGGCCCTTCTTTCTTTCCTTCGTTTTCATGAGTGGCTAGATAGGAAGGCAGCAGTACACATTATTATTATCCTTTATTTCTAACGCACCAACATAATCCGTAGTGCTATACAGGGGTTAAGTACAAGAAAAAAATAATTTGAACACAATGCAAAAGAATAGAGGGCCTTGTTATTGAGCTTTCAATCAAACGCTTCCCTAAAGCACCTAACAAGATTGAAAACTTGCAAACTTACATTCGAAAAGGTATCAATAATAAGCAAGATGCAGAATACAGCTGTGTATTTAAACCAGTTTTGGCTTGATTTGTTCATTCCGTATTGTCTGTAATGCATATCATGTTCTCCAACATGCTTCTGCACATTCATTCTACTTAAAAAAATAAGTTATGCTATTCTGCAACAACATGTTATTGAAACTGCTACAATATACAAACTGGTAGAGAAATAGTTACTACTACTACTACTACTACTACTATAGAATATTTAAAAAAACATATAAATGTAAATACATATTTATATTTATTTACCTGGGTAATCAATTTGAGAAAAGTCTTTCTTTCGTTGAACCAATTCATCTCCAAATGATCCCTGATAAAAACAAATATATGGAAATAAAGTCAGACTGTTGTGCGTAACAGGAAAATAAATGAGTAGCTAAAATGAATCACTTATACATAGTGGTAGATATTTACATACAGATATCTACAATCAGCGCCATTTATCATTGTATTTTATTTATTGTTTTCCAAATAATTTTTATTGCAAATAACAGGTTAATATATTAACACAGATCGTTCATCAATAACACATCCATAAGATAGATACTGTTCTTTACCAAAAGTAAGATGTATACAAGTAAATAATATTTTAACTTTAATTATTGCAATTTTTTATTTTTTTATTTATTTTTCCCTCTATTCAAACCACTTACCTATTAGAGCACGATCCAGAATATCTATAATCTTATAGAGATCCGTCTGAAGAGGGGAAGAAGAGAATAGAGAAAGGAAAAACAAAGGGAGGAGAGGAAGAGAGGGTGCTAAGGAGAGGTAGAATTTGCTTGAGAGTTGTTCCCCATAAGATCAGCTTAAATTTTATTATTATGTCCCTGCATATTTACCACCCAATCTTGAGGATCCATGAATCCCAACATGAGGCCCATTTCTTATATGACCGATCCAACTCAGCCGAGATAACGCTCATGTCATATATGAATTTAAGTCTGTTTAGAACTACGCTATATGCAGGTACCTCTGATTTCCAGGCCTTAGCTATCGTAATTCGAGTTGCTAAAAATATTATCATTGTATTTTTTAATGATAATGATATGTAACTTTAAAAAGGACCTCAATAGCATCTAAGAAACTAACATACAATAATAGATTTAATTAATATCATATATTTTAGAGAATGTTTATCCTTACTCTATATTAAAAGGGTCAGTTCAGTGTTCTTAAAGAAACTCTCTAAAATAGGTAAAGTCTGATAAAAAAAAAAACTTTATTAAACTTTTTCTGCGCATTTAAACAATTTAGCGGTAGCATGAGCTCCTTATCTCTCCATCTCTTGAATGATGCATAGTCTCTTGAGTGGGAGCTGCCCAGAGGGAAATGCTCTGAAAACAAGAATACTGCACTTGCAGAGGTGACTTAGAAGGTGGATTTGTGTACAGCCCATGTTATACTACTGCCTGATACTAATGTGTTTTTTATACAGTGGTCTCAAAAGGTTTTCAGCTTGGTACTTCTCCCTTAGTGGGTCCCACTCCAGACAATACATTGTTCAGACAGTGGAAATATGTGGAGCATTTACAGCCTGGGGCATGATTTAAAAAAAAACGTTATTAATTGTTTAAATGCACAGTAAAGGTTTACTGTGGTGTATTTACAAGTAAAGCTATATTTTTTTTTTTTTGCAGTGCGTAGACTATTCAAACAGTATATTTTTTTAAATAAATAAAAGTTGAATTTTATAGTTTTCGGTTTTCCACTGATACTGAGCTGCTTAACTACTCCTACCTGTGTACTATCATGGAGCTTGGAAGCAAACTGGAGTGACATCACTGGCCCCGCGCCATGAAATTAACTCCGCCTCCATGGCTCACACAGAAGTAGCCATTCTATTGTAACATGCTTGCAGCTGCAATATAGGCACCTCCAATGACATGTGCATGAGTCACCATAGCCTAACCCCTCCCTTTACTGAGCATTGTCAGTCTGAAGCAGAACCTAAACTTTATATTTAGTCCATCACACAGGAAGAGCTGATAGACACAGGTAGGATTTATGCAACATTGCTCAAGGAGAAAATATTTTAAACTGCATAATGTTTTTCCTAGCCAATGCCCAGAAAACATACCTATGAGCTTTACTTGTAAATGCAGTACAGTGGTCCTGTAATAAAAGATCTTTTCCTTATCAAGCCCCACCCATTCTTGTATAAGATCACTAAAATGGTCCATTATACCTAAAAACTTAATTTATCTGGTGTTTTACATTTTCAATATTTTCTTTGCATATTTTTTCATCTTGTCTGACTTGAGTACTTCCTGATAACTTTCAACCTAAGGGAAACTTCTGCCGACTAATAGCCACATTAAATTCCCAGCTCGTATGTGCAACGTGAGACCCGCAAGGGCTGCGGGCTTGAAATGTTGCCGATTTACAGAGCTATTATAGAAGACCATGCTGCGAGTTACAGGCTTGAGAGGAAAACCCGTAAACCCTTTTTCGCTCGTTGGATGTGCGTCCATGAACGTGATCAATTAGTCAAACTTGTGGTTAAGGTTTTAGATGGAGCCAATGGAAACAGAGATCGTCAGAATTACGCCACTGAAAAATGGAGGGGGGATTTCAAAGTCTTACAGGGTTCAAATACGAGTTCCAGATATAATGCAATACTGATAAAGCCATAAATATGATATTCTATTACATGCAAGTTCCAGTATATGTATTAACACATTGATTGCCGGGATCGATATAACATGGAAATTAAACATTAAATAAAAGTATTTTATTTGGCTGATTTGTGAGCTTAAGAATATTGTGCTATTAATTCTAGACCTAACATCACTTTCCCTTTTAATAAAAGTACAGTAGTGTGTGTATATTTGCATTTAAAGTGCTATGGATTGGACTTTACCTCCCTTGCGGGTCCTCTAGCACTCGTTGGCTTTTTGGCTCCATATGCGAGTTACGGGGTTGAACACCAGTGATTTGTATGCAATCAAATAGCGCAATTGGAACACAGAGGTTACGGGCTTGACAGATCAAAGAATTTGCCGGCTCGCAAGAGGAATTCTAATGTCCCATAGGGTTTTCTTGCTCCTACCCACAAGTCATCGGCTGGCTGGTTTAAGAGGCCAATTTAATAGCCGTAAGTCTTGGGGGCTACGCTACAAGCTACGTTTTTACACGTTAGGGGAATTTAATGTGGCTATGTATAAATCGAGGGGAAAATAGAGTGGCATTTGTTAAAACATTGGACCATTTAGAAATGGACACCTTCCCCCTTCCTCATGCTCAGAACTGGGCAGCTCACATTAACTAATGCAGGCTATGCCCTGAGAGAATGTAATGCTCCACCTTCACACACAACCTTCACCAAAGTGTCATGGATACCCCCCACAGGGTAAACACAATCTGCCTTCTGACACTAGAGCAGATTTACATTCCTCTATATCTGTCTGCAGAAGCAATTTGGTTCTTTTGCCCCACACAGAAAATATATACGTGTTCATCTTTATTAATTCTTCATATGAGCAAAAGTGCTAATATTAATAAATGTTCTCTGGTTTTAATGGAGTATAGTGTCTCTGAAGTATAAGGCACCAATAAAAACATACCACAGAATTGCAATGTCTCTGCCACAGTGTCATCCGATCAAGCTTTGCATGTTCCCTCTGCATATCAAGATTGCCAAAAGAGTGCGATTTTTTCATTTGAAGTGATCCTTCACTTCCTGGGGGGGAAAAAAGAAGCATGAACACTGAAATATTCGCTTTTCTTTTTGTATTTTCAGAAATAACCACATTACTGCTTGATTAGAATAAATATTGGTGTGTAGGAATCAATGTGCAGATTTAGGATTCAATTATAAATGCAATATGCAAAAGATACAATATCTTAATTACACTACTAAAATGAACTTGCTTTTTCCCTGGATGAATATCACACTCACTATTTTGTACTACATCAAAAGTGCATGGTAATGGTACAGGATAAGGAAAAGGAAAAGGGAGAATAAACTTTATTAACCTAAAGTAACAATGCCGCAAAAAAGTGATAAAATATAATCCTGCAAATAGTTCAAGTCAGAAGGAGACAAATAGGTTAACATGGGCCCATAAATCTAACTTATGTCCCTGTGAATACTTTTAGGTGAACAATTGTGTGCCAATAACTTAGGCATATACAGCCATTATTATTCATAACTCTCTAATTGCAGCTTAATTAAAAAGAAAAAAAAAACATTCACACAATTAAAATCAATTCTTGTCTCTCCAATGTCATTATATCATATGGTCACTCAGACTCCTATAGTTTATTCAATAGAAGATCTCTTTCATTATTAGGTTCTTGGACCAAAGAAAAATTTCTAACAGAGAGGATACTACAACGCTAATATTCACTGGACAAATAAACTACTAGCCTAATGATCGTTTCGCCACATCTAAGTGACTTTGTCAAAGGAGTACTATTCCACAATTGTTGTTCTCCTAAAAGTCTTCACAGGGACATTAGGTAGATTTATGGGCTCAAGTTACCCATAGGAGCATACTGATTTGTCCCCTTTTGACTTGAACTATTTGCAGAATTATATTTTATCATTTGGAGCGTTGTTACATTAGGTTATAATAAAGTTTATTCCCCCTTTTCTTTTGTTTTTAAGATTCAAGAATTAGTGTTAAGCAATAGGGATTAAGTGGCACAATTTATTGTAGGATACGAAGAAGCAAAAACGTTATTGTCTTAAATATCCATTGTCATGTACCTTCACTGTCTATGCCATCACTGTAGACATCTTCAAAGCCATCCGGCAAGAACGGGCAATCATCACCTTTATCTTGTAATTCTTCAGTATAACTTAAGTCTCCAGAACATCTGTATCCATCCATTCCAATAATTTTCCTCTGATATCGTAAAACCATTCTTGCCAAAACTGGGCCAGAATCTGTTAGCAGTGATGAAACAAAAACAGAAAATGCTTATTGTTCACACAAAAGTTGCAACGTTAAAACTTCAGAAAGAAATAATTGTTTTACCTACAATTTTTCTTGATGCTATGAAGTTTCACCGGCTCACTAACAGCCTTTTTCCGGTTTGAAATTAATGTCAAACATACACTACATCTAAGGTGAACCAACTTGAGTGGAGAAATGTAAAGGATTTCCAGTAGGGTGCTGCAGTGATTTAAAGAGCTTTTGAAAACATTTGGAAAGGAAGCTGAAAATGAGGAATAAATAGAGTAACAGGAGAGTAAGGATGATTTGAGCATGGGGAACTAACCACAAAAGTGGGTTAAGTGGGCCGAACTACTCTTTTAGAAGAGAAGGGACTCTGATCAATAACATGGCTTACCATTTAGCAAGATCCTGACCAACACTGTTGAATGCTAGTTCATAGCTAAAATCCATCAAATAAGATTAATATAATCACTAAAAAATAGTCGATTTTCTTTTTCTTTCTTGAGGAAGCCAAGTATTCATGTAGTGACCTGGAACCAAGTTATCAAATTTCTGTTTCCCAATCCCAAAAAATGGCACTGCCAAAGAAAGTGACTCATTTCACATGCCAGCGAGGTAATGCTTAAGATTCTGCAAGCTAAGCTCTACCAATATATGTACAGAGCTACCAGAAATGCAAGCCGCAGAGGCACAAGAGATCAAATTGCCTATTTCCACTTGATAATAGAGAAAGCAAGAGAGTTCCAGATTTTTTTTTTAGCTTTGCCTCATTGATTATTCTAAAGCCTTTGAATGTGTTGATCACAACAAAATGTGGCAAGTTCTTAAAGAGATGGGAGTACCAGATCATCTCCTCCGCCTCCTGAGAAATCTTTATTTGGACCAAGAATTCATGCTCAGAACCGAACATGGAACAGAACAGTTCAAGATCAGGAAAGGACTACGACCAGGTTGCATGTTGTCACCTTATTTATTCAACTTATATGCTGAATGCATCATGTGAATGACCAGGCTGGACAAATCTAAAGCAGGAGTCAGTATTGCCTGGACTAATAACAACCTCAGATAAAGTCAGAAAGAATGGACCTATTGATGCAAACGCTGTCCTGCAAACCACAATCTCCATTCCTGTCAAATAGATGGGAAAGAAGTGGGGGCAGTGACAGATTTTGTTTCCATGGGCTCCAAGATCTCTGCAGGTGGTGACATTTGCTTCTATGAAGAAAAGCTATGGCAAGCTAATAAAATAGTAAATATATTACATTATAAACAAAGGTCTTCATAGTTAGAAATTTGGTATTCCTAGTAATAACATACAGGTGTGAGAGCTGGACCATAAAGAAGGCTGAGGGCAGTAATTATGCCTTTGAATTGAGGCGTTAGAGAAAACTTCTTAAAGTGCCATGGATTGAAAGAAGATTCAATCAATCTATACTATAGGAAATCAAGCCACACTGTACACCGGAAGGTATGATCCTGAGGCTAAAACTCCGATATGTTAGCCATATCATGAGAAGACAGGATTCACTAGAGAAGACTCTAATGCTGAAAAAGATTGAAGGCACACAAAGAAGGGAAGAGCAGAGGCCAAGATGGATAGATCAGGTAATTGAAAAAATGAATATCAGCTTGATTGAGCTCAAAGGGGAGTGGCTCAGATATGTGCCTGGCATGCTGCAGTCCAAAGGGTCACAGAGATTCGGACACGACTAAACAACAACTAAAAACATATTATGTTGGTATGTCACAATCAGCAAGATTACTATTAGGACTGCAATGTTTTGATAAAGTAATTCAGTCTTCACCTACACTGCTCGCATGGAAAATGGGAGGTGCGTGTAACTGCAAGAAAAATAGTCAGGGACTCTAAACCAACCTCTTTTCCCCTCTTGGTGCACAGCTGGTTGTTTCTGTGTAAGCTGTTTTTCTGTGAACAGAGGACCGAGCCAGGATGGCTCCACTTTCCCCATATGAAATCCTCCCAAACATATGCTGTTATTGGCTACATCTAAGCCAAGTTTTTTTAACAGCAAGCTGATTATCTGGTTATCACCCTTTTTGATGCTGACATGAAGAGCTTTTCGGGCATCCTGCTCTCGAATACCATAGTTTAATAATAACTCCACCAGCTTGGGGTTGTTGCCTTTTTCACAAACCTATTCAAGAAAAAAAAAAGAAAAAAAAATTAGAAAATCAACAGTCTATACAATATTTTTTATTTTCTTCAAATTATGTAGTTAATACATCAGCTGCATGAAGAATAACATTTAGAAATATTCCACTACACAGTTTATGTTCACTGCGTTTCATATAGCTAGTAGTACAAAAAAAAAGCAAGGTAGAGGTTCCTACAAAATACCAAAGTTCTTCTAATAAAACTGCAGAAAAGATTTGTGTTCGGAACCATGAGGTATTTTGACATCTTCATCAAGAGAACTTGATATGCATCACAACTCTTGATTTTGAAATCAAAATAAAATATTTTTTGTTTTGGTGTCAATATATATATATATATATATATATATATATATATATATATATATACACACATATATATATATATACTAGCGAATTGCCCGTCAAAAAATGCCGGCAATGAAATTGTAAGGTAGCTAATGCTGTTTGGTGTATAATAATGAAATATGTAATACATTAGTAAATGAATATACTGTACCTATTTTGAAGCATTGTGTTGAAGAGCTGGCAATCTGTGTTGATGTTGCTGCAGCATTAGTGGTGTGGAGCTGCTGTGTAAGCATGCTGAATGTGTGCACTGTGTGGTATGAATATCCGTAGGTCGTTTGTGGCGTTTTGCGAGTTTCTTGTGGTGTTTTGCGAGTTTCTCGTGGTGTTTTGCGAGTTTAGAGTGCTGTAGCCTCGTTTTCGTTTTGTTCGGCGGCCATTTTTTCTCTCGCTTAGATTTTTTTTTAGTCTCTAAACTGTTTTATTTCGAGTAAAATCGAGGTGTAAGTAGCATTTTTGAGGTCCTGGGTGCTCCCTCTTGGTGTAGGTAAGGTTTTTATGTATGTGCTGTGTGTATGTATTGTGTTTTACATTTTGTAATGTTCGCGAGTTGCGTCCGAGTGTTGCGAGGCCGTAATGTGTGTGAACGTGTGTCGTATGTTGTTTGCGAGTGTCGTAATGTGTGTGTTGTGCTGTTTGGGTTGCGACGTGAAGTTTGCGAGGGTCGCAGTTGCTGGCATGGAGCGCCTTTGGCGCTCCATGCCAGCAACTGTGGCCCTCGCTTTGCGAGGTCCTCAGGTGCTGGCATGGAGCACCTTGGGCGCTCCATGCCAGCACCTGAGGACCTCGGCCAGTGCCCTCGCTTCGCGTAGCGAGCCCGCAGCGTTAGCAACAACTCGTACGCTCACAACTATATATGTGATATATATATATATATATATATATATATACACATACACACATGCATTAGCGAATCCTTTCCTAGCATATACCAGTCTATAGAGGGTGGAAGGGGACCACACCTTATCAGCTGAGCAACAGCATACACAATGAAACCATAAGCAGGTAAAGCAGGGGATAGATATATTCCACATCATTCCATAGGAGCTGATATAGGCCCCCATTCAACTGCAAGCCTGTAATTACCTTCATACAGGCCACATGTCTGCGGGCTAGAAAACGGTTACAATTCCAGCTGTATTCAATTGACTCAAACCCGCAACTACGGGCTTGCTTAATTGATTATGATTATGTCCTGAAATGCTACTTACAGGTTCATGGTTTACGGTTTTTAGCCCTGTAAGTTACAATTTAGACAGACCCAATAGTAAATGAGACCGTCATAATGACGTCAGTAAAACATGGAGCCTGATTCAATTAGAAGCCCGCATCTTAGGGGCCGAAAGCCCGTAAATCATGCACTAGTGCATATCATTTCAGGGCGGAAACATGACCGATTAAGAAAGGCCGTAACTACGCATTTAGAAACAGCCAATAGAAGATCAGACCATCATCATGAGGTCAGTAAAACACGGAGGTTACATGTCAATCATAATACAAATACAAAATCATAAAAATGAATGCCAATACTGTTCTAGTCCATATGGGTGGCATGATATGATTCCTGAGATCGATATAACCACGAAATGACATTTTTTATTGCAGATTTGCGAGCTTGAGACTGTTGTGCAATTAATTCTAATGTCGTTCATCGCTTTCCCTGTCATTTACAGTGCAGTATTGATTTTTCATTTGCAATTACAGTGCTACGGACAGGGGTTAAACCCCTTTGCGAGTCCTATCTGGTACTCGTAGGATTTGTTCCTACATTTGCGGGCTTGGGGAATTGTAGCAATTGAATATCGATTTGCGGTTATAACACTTGTGAATGATCAAAGTCTATCATACTTGCAATTCAGCAATGTAGAAATCAATACAAATGAATGAAGAAACTGTTCTAGTCCATGTGGGTGGCCTGATATGTATTAACTCCTTAAGTCCTGGGATCAATATAACACGGAAATAAAAAGGTAAACAAATATTTTTTTTGTGCAGATTTGCGAGCTTGAGACTGCTGTGCAATTAATTCTAATGTATTTCACCGCTTTCCCCTTATTTTAAAGTACAATAGTTTGTTTATATTTGCTTTACAGTGATACGAACAAGTGTTTAACCCACTTGCGAGTCCTAGCTGGTACTCGTCAAAATGTTTTATATATTTGCCATTTACGGGTTTAAAGGCGTGCTTTTTGAATTGTTGTAATTGAATCTGGATTTTGCGTCTTTAGCCCTGGTAACATTTGTGGGCTTGAAACATCAAAATAGGGGATGAACGAAGTTACGTTTTTGACAACCGCAGTGATTTTGAGCCTGTAACTCATAAATGGATTGCGAGTAGCAAAATGTAGCCAACTGAATATCAGTAACTTTTACGGGATCCAGTAATTACAATTTGCCCAACTGAATGGGGGCCATAGTTTTTTTTTGTAGGAAACTCAATTCAAACAGCAGCAAAACAGAAATACGGAGGTAACCGGTATAATCAGGCTTTTCATGCTGCAACCGCATATACAGCCCACAATCCTAATCCTTTACTTCTACTTTTCAACACACTAATATGAAATCAGGCCTGGACAGCAGATATGTGTTAGTTCAATTATATACTCCCTGTGAAGGCCAAGCAACCTTTTTCAACACAATATAACAAATAAATTTCACTTCGGACACTGCTATGTGGTTTTGGTGATTTAAGTAGGATGTCATATTTAGTGGCACCATATCACTTTTTCCATGATCATGCCCCTAGAGTTCCCTGGTGAACTACTATCCCAACAGAAAGAAACTATACATATTCTGCACCAAGGCCCTATTGACATTCTTGCATAGATCTCATCAAGATAAGATCCTTAATCTGTCACTTGAATTCACCCAACCTCATGGTCTGATCGTCCAGGGTATCATCTCCAAAGGACTTAAACTCCACCTGGACTCAATCTTGCCCTACTAAATGACGCACCAACACACACAAACTTCTTTTCAACAATTTTCACCTTAAAATCTGGGGGGAAATGGGCCAATTAGGAGTGTGGACAGAACATATAACTGTAATCAGAGGTTTGTTCATTCAAATAAGCTCCCATGCTAAAAAAATAAAATAATTTAAAGCACCCACTACAAAAAAATTGCTCATTACATAGACAAACACAAGCTAAATTACATTTTATGTAAAAAAGCAACCATGGTCCTACAAAGAACTAAAACTACATATTTTTCTTCAACAAACAATCACTTTCTTCATCCTCTTCAAAAGAACCAAAAGATGACAAAATCACCCCCTCTCACATAGTCAATACTTTAGTACAAAATTGCACAGATATCTACACATCCCAAGCATACATTGCTCAGTTGTCACCTACTCTCCGTGACCTCATGGACTGTAACACACCAGCACATCTTTATGTCCATGCTGATTTACTTGGACTGTAACACACCAGCACATCTTTATGTCCATGCTGATCCACTTGGTATTCATGGCGGCATAGATACTGAAATGGGTTGCCAGTTCCTTCTACAGGGGCCACAGCATACAGCTCTCAGTATTTCTAGGTGGTCTCCCAATCAAGTACTGACCAGGCCCACCCCTGCATGGCTTCAGAGTGGTGTGACCTCTAAAATCAAGCTAGTTGATTTACAAAGGACAAAATGTCCAGAGAAAGAAACAGACAGCAGCAATAAAAAAGTATAATAGAAGTCTGCAGTGAAAAATGGTTGCATATAAAAGTTACAATATTTAAAGGTTAATTTTTATTTTTGCTTTACTAAAAACATTTTGTCTATTATCATGTTTAGACATTTAAAAGATATATCGGAACTTTATATAATACTTTTTTTCATGATGCTGTTTATTTATATATGCTGCCTAACAAACTATGATGTTTATAAAAAACGGCTCTATTTATTCTGGGATCATATGTCACTGACACTTTAATTACATAGTTGGACTCCATGCAACACATTATATGACGTCTGAAGACTATTGGCTGCACAAGAGCTTATATGTGGCTTACTTATGAAACCATACTTACGTAATGATGTTGGCCAGTTTTACATTTGTAAAGAATATTGAGAGACAGGTAGACGTTTCCACTTTGACGCTGTAGGCTATGGCATAAAATCCCAATAAAATTAATGTTAATTCAGTTTGTAACGCTACAAAATGTGAAAAGATCCAAGTAGGTGTCCTTATGCAAGATACTCTATACTCTTTTGTAATCTGTGCCTCCTTTCCTTGACATATGTCTTTAATCTCCACTAGGTTATACAATGTGACAAAAAGCTAGATGTCCACAGTCATGCATCTTGTGACAATCGCAGGATAATATTAACTTTTTGGAGTAAAAAGGGCATTCAGGGTTATCATTGATAATTAGAAAGAGGGGGTACTGATCCAGGGAGAAGTCCGATCTCCAGTATTGTCAGAACTTCTGTATGAATAAAGTTCTATCTTATATAAATATTATAGAATAATATGATATTCCAATTATTAACCACTATTTTTATATCCATTGTATTAATATTTTATATGCTGTTATATTTATATATATACCTATGCATGCAATTCTATTACTTGAAAACATCTATGTGAAAGATATATTTTCACAGCTGCTCACCAGTGAACTATCCATGATTTGAATAATCCATTGTTCTATAAGAGATAAATATCTGACTGAACTCATAAGTCTAGGTAATAAAATCACTCCTTAAATATTCACATGTGAAATATTCGCTTCATAGACATTAAGTCTGGTAAACATTATAGTAAATCTGTCAAATTGATAACATTCTTATGACTTCATCTTGTTTATAGGTAAAGGGTCAAAGGGTCATTAGCTAATTAAAAGGGATAAAAATTCAAAGGTCTGAGAGCGCCATCTTATGGTTATAGGAATAAATGTCTCTATAGGAAAATATATTCTTTGTAAAATTTAAATAAATGATGACATCATGAAAAGATTTTATTGGTTAATAGATACTTTAACTGATTTGGGATTCTGATAGGCAAATAAGCAAGAGGTATAATTATGGATAGAGACAGGATCTAAGAAAAAAAAAGAAGGAAAAAAACAAAGAGAGAAAAAGAGAAACAACAGGAGAGAGAGAAAAGAGAGAAAAGAAAGGAAGAGATAAGAAAACTTCTATCTTGTGGAAAAGCCAAAACAACTTTGGAATTAACTAGTGGAATTGTGTCATAATTGGTAATGTATAAATTGAGATATTTTATTTTATGATATAATTGAGAATTATTACCATAATTTCTCTGTTTGGTTTATTTCTTATCAAAAAGTTATTTAGATTTCCTTTTGTCATTGAAATTTATACTCCGGATATAAATTTTGATACAAAATTAGATATCTCATTTTTCTTTTTGACCAATACAGACAAATTGACCTACTTAGCTAACTTGTCAATTATATTATAAAATACTTTACTTATTGTGTGATTTTCAATATATTCCTGTATAGCTGCATATATTTTCATATCATTAGACATGATTAATACATGCCAAAACGTTATTAAGAATGAATTTTATTAATTGATTTATCTGATTTTATTCTATGGATTGATACCCCAGGTTTCATTGTTCATGTGAATGAAATACACTTTTATATTGAGATTGTAGGACTGCATAGAAAATATCATAAATAATAAGTATTATAATATGATGTATTGATTTTCTTTTATTTATCTGACTGGTTATACTGTGTTTTATCTGCATTTGATTTTGATATATTACTATGTTATATTTGCATTTGATTTTGATATATTACTGTGTTATATTTGCATTTTTACTTGATATATTACATTTTTCATTAGACTAGTTGATTTTGGTATTTTCAATAAATGTTATTTTATAAAAAGGAATATGTGTCTATAAATTGATTCTGAACTCAATATTCAGTATTCTATATTATATAGAAAATAATATGTCGTATTAACCCCGACATATTTGGAGGCCCCAGTGAGATATATATCTTTATAGACACGTGGTCAATTATTTAATTGATTTAAAACTTTTTATTGAATAACATTTGTTAAGAAGAAAATAAAATGGCTGAAGGTGTTTTTGGTTCTGAAACAGTAGGAGCATTATCTTTAGATGACATAATTGGTCATGGTAAACAGGGAATGGAGTTGTTAGTTAAAACTTTAGTTTCAAATGTATATCCTGTTTGTGAATACAGGGAACAGTTGTCAGAATATTTGGCTAAAATACATCCTGAAATTGATGGTGATACAATTGATGATTGGTTCAAAGATAAAATTTTGTTAACAACCATGATGAGCACTATAAATGCAATTCAAATTAAATCAGAAAGAAAGAAGCATTTAGCTAGGTTATCTACTGTTTGGATGGAATTAGCCAGAAGCTGGAAATATCAAAATTCCCAAAAAGAAATTACCATAAAAGATTTAAATAATCAGATCCAAGACATTGCTATTACTTGTCAAACTCTGAGAGATTTACATGGAGAAAAAACGCAGCTAGCAGAGCAGCAGTCTATCAAAATTCAAGAATTAAGGAAAACAGTTGTTGAAACGACAGAGACATTTAACGCAGCCCAAAATTTAAATGGTAAATATTTAGAGAAATGCGATGAATTACAGGCAGAAATAAATAAATTGGTAGCTGAGCGTGCAAGGGATACCAGTGAGGAAAGTCAAAAATTAGTTCAATTTGAGGAATTGTCTGAGAAATGTGAATACTTAAATGAGAAAGCTGAATATGCTGATAAACTAGCACAAAAGTATGTTCAGGCTTGTCAGGATTTAAAAATAGAACAGAAGAAATTGCAACAAAAGATTGAAATTTTAACTCAAGAATTAACTGACAAGAAAATTCATGAGGCTGAGATACTTGTAGAGAATAAAAAGATCCAAAAATTACTGACTATAGCTAAGAATGAGATTAAACAATACCAACAAGATGTTGAAAATCTAAAAATGGATTTAAATAGGGCTCAAGATTACGCCTCAAGCAAGATTGTGATGAAGGATTTTAGTGATTCTGAGGAAGAATTAGAAATAGTACCTTCAAGGAATAAACATAAACGATCACCTATAAAAATCTTACATAGCTCTAAAAATGAGACTGACAGTGATGAAGATATACGATCAAATAAAAGACTCTCTTTCCATGAGAAAGCCCAGGCTATAAGAAAATTAATTAAACCTTACACCAAAAATTCTAAATTGTCCATAGAAGACCACCTTGATTCACTAGAAAGGGTGATGGTTGAACTAGGGATAAGGGGGGCTAATGATAAAATATCATACCTCCCTTGGTCATTTGATAGCTCTTATACCTCATTTTTCACCTCTCTCCATGACAGCGATATAAATGATTGGGAGATATATAAATCTGAGGTGAGAAAATACTTTTCTGAGTATAGAAACCCACAGGCTGCTATGAAAGCAGTTCATAATCTAAAATGTAAGCCTGACGAAAGTCCAAAATAATTTTTAATCACCTTAAAACACGCTTATAGACAGACTGCGAAAAAGACAGACCCAGAATCTCCTGAATTTAAGAGAATTTACTTCCATGCACTACCTTTGTACATTCAGAGAAATATGGCGCGTGATTTTGATGACGCCAAGCCTTTAAGTTGGTTGGTAAATGAATGTACTAAAATATATGAGATTCAGCTTGATGATGGGAATAATTATAAGCGAAGGGAAAAATGTAATAATCAAACTGTGGCAGAAATTTCTGTTAAACCTAATTTACAGTATGAGACAGGTACAAAGTCTTACGCAGATGTTGTTAAAAATTCGAACAAATCAAGTCAGGCACAGTTATCATTTAGGCCAGTAAAAATTGCAAGTGAAAAATCTCAAAATACAAATAATGATTCTTTTTATGTTAGTCCAAATTACAGAGGAAACAATCCTATTAAAAATTATGTCTGGAGAACAAAATCTCCTAGTGCAGAAGGGAGATTAACCCCTCCAATGCCTAACACTTCAAATTATTCAGAGAATCAAAGGGTTAAAAGATATAGCCAAAACCAAGATTCTAAACCATCATCTAATTTAGAAGAGCAGGTTAAACTTTTGACACAACAGATGGCTGCATTTATGGCAGGATTTACTACTCAGTCAGTGAGAAATGATCCAACCCAAAATGGTCAAAATTCTCAAAGCCAAAGCCAATGACTAAATACTAATTGTGAAAATAGATTAATGATCAATAACACAAACAGAAGTGATACTGGTGAATCCCCTAATTCAAATAAAATTATAAAAATATGTCCTAAAAAGAATGTTGATAATATATTCCCTTTTCCTTCAGAAATTCCTATTCAGCAAGGAAGGAGTGTTGAACCTTTAAGCTCACATGAGGTAACACAGACTGAACTAGTGTCTACCGGTAAAGGATTAATAGTTGAAATAGAAGAGCATTGCAATGTCATGACAGATGATTTATTACCTGTTCAGTTTATTGAAAGTGAAACAAATGTTAATCAGGAAATTGCTGATAATCCTACAGAAATAGTTATAAATTGGATAGATCATACTCCACAATCTGACTTCTCAAATAAAAATAAACAATGGAAGAAGTTAGATATTTTAAGACATACACATTTCTTATGTGAAATGGAGGAAATACAGAACCGATATTATGTTTCTATTGGTATACAGAATGTTGAAACCTTAAATCATAAAGCATTAATTGATACAGGTTCCCAAGTCACTGTAATTTCCAAAGAGACCTATGAGGAAATTGAGAGTAAAACCAAAAAGAAAACTATTCTGAAACCATTCGTGGGAACTGTTAGAAATTTTGATGGTATTAAAGTTAATACTGTAGGCCATGTGTGGTTAGATATCAGAATAGGGAATAAACAAGTGAAACATCCATTTATTATAGTGGATATTCCTAGTTACAAAATTATAATTGGGACTGATTTACTTAGAAGATTTAGTCCAGTAATTGATTTTATTGATGGTGTGATATGGTCACAAGTTAAATTTCCCATCAATTATGATCAGGTTAAACAACCTCATATGCAAAGGAACTGTCATGTTATTGAGAAAAAGGAGGAATCAGTAGAGATTCACTTCCAAAACAATCGAATACCTGAAATGACAGTACTTAAATGTAAAGACATTAATGGAGAACAAATAAATAATGAAAATGTGATCCAAATTGATCAGGCGCATATTAAAAATATTCAAATAGAGGGAAATGTATTAACTATCTCTTTAAATAAGAACGACTCTAAGCCTTTAAACATAAGTAAACACTCTAGATTTCTAGTGGAAATAGAAACCAATGATGAAGGTTTATTTATTCCTGTTGATATTCCAGGTATGAGAAATTCTCAACAAGCAAAATTAGCTCTAAAACATGAGCATAGCTATGTTAATGAGAGCTTATTAAAACAAATAAAGAATATTAATTTAATCCGAAATACACAACCCGATGATCAATGGGTATGTAAAATAGATCATGAAACTTAAACTCATGCTATTATGGCAAAATGTTTATTACCTCTTTTCATTGGGGGTAAAAGGATTATGCACTTATTCTTAGTTATTCAGGATTCCCAATATCCAATCTATATTGGAAATGATCTATTACATCGCTTTGCATCCCAAATTGATTTAATCAATAATGTTATTTGGTCCAGACTACAGGATAAGCCCTTAGAATTCCTAAATGACTCAGAAGCATTGAAATCTGCACAACAAATGCCTTATGCAGTAACCGTGCAAATGGACCAAAGTGTTACAGTACCAGAGGGGGTGGCACAATTTCCTATTCCTTTACAGGTAAAAAGGGGTCAAAAGATTAAAGGTATTGATGCCTTTGTAAATCTTAGTCATCAGATGCAACAAAAAGGCCTCACCCTCACTCATACACCTCTAATTACTATAACACAGGTATCATTCATTATTCTGGTAAATAACACAGCATCCCATCCAATACGTTTGGAGAAGGGATCCCTAATAGGTATGGCTATAGATTCTGAGTATTTTACTTCTGAGTTTATGAATATTGTTATTGGTTTGATACCAGAGAATTATGTAAATGATGACCAGATTATGGATCAGTGTTTTGACACACAACCTGAGGGATTATTTACTGTCCAGTCTACTTATCCCTTTAGTTTCACTGAAAGTAACTGTGATATTATGGATAACGAACTTGTTTTTAACCAAACAATTGATGAACAAGAATATGAGAAGTATCAGAACACTGAGACGCAGGTAAGTATGATCACTACTGATTTGTCTACACAATTGGAGGAGACTTATGAGATTAGTCAGCCTGAGGTATTCCCTGGGTTTAGAGAAAGAGTTGAGGAACAGATAGCCTTAGCTAGCGGATGTTCTAATGACATTGAACGCCAAAAACTAAGACAAGTATTAATTGATTACCAAGATATGTTCTCTAAGGACTCATATGATTGTGGTTTGACAAATTTACATGTCACTAAAATTAAAACTGACCCAAATATGCCACCTGTATTTGTGAAACAATATCGACTCCCTCTTGCCTCTTATGAATCATTGGCAGATATTATCAAGAACCTAGAGTCTAGGGGAATTATTAGACCGGTGCACAGTTCTTTTAATAACCCTATTCTAGGTGTCTTGAAACCAAATGGAACTTGGCGTTTATGCGCTGATTTGAGACAATTAAATAAACGGGTGTACATGTCTGCATGGCCCGTTCCATATATCGATCAATGTTTAGCACAAATACAAGGATCTAAATTATTTACTACGCTTGATTGTGCCCAAGGTTATTGGACCATTAAAGTAAATGAAGAGGACCAATATAAACTGGCTTTCACCTTTGGGAAACAGCAATATACATGGACTAGAACCCCATTTGGCTTTATAAATTCAGGGCATGAGTTTGCTATATTTTTACATAAGGCAATGCCTGACGCTCAAGAGCGAGGGACATTAACATATGTAGATGATATCTTGATTAAAAATAACGATTTTGATAAACATATTTTTGAAATTAGATATGTTCTAGATCAATTGAAAAATGCAGGAGTTAAACTATCTCTTCAAAAGGCACAATGGTGCCGCACTAAAGTTAATTTTTTAGGCCATGAAATAACTCCCGAAGGTATAAACCCACAGAAAAAGAAAGTGGAAGCTCTTTTTAAAACCAAAACCCCTACAAATTTAAAAGAATTAAGATCATTTCTAGGTGTCACTAATTATTCTCGTAAGTTTATTGATAACTATGCAGAGGTAACTAGGCCTCTCATTCGATTATTAAAGAAAGGAGAGCCATGGCAATGGGGGGAAATTCAAGATCAAGCCGTAAACGAATTAAAACAAAAACTCAGCCAAGCTCCTTGCCTAGTTTATCCTACAATGGGTAAACCATTCTTTTTAGAAACTGGATATACAGATTTTTGCTTGAGCGCTGTTTTATATCAGAAATATGACCAACATAATAAAATTATTGCGTATGCAAGTAAGACATTATCACCTGTAGAAGTAAAATTTAATGACTGTGAGAAAGCTCTGTTTGCCACAGTATGGGCCTTACAGAATTTCCGAAATTTTATCCAAGGTGAGAAAATTATAGTAGAAACCGCTCATCAACCATTACAATACATTCAGAGTGATAGAATTAGAGCCGGTAATTTGTCAAATAGCCGTATAACCGCATGGACTTTATCCTTACAAGGATGGCCTTTGGAAATTAGATATGCACAGAATAAGAGGAATCCAGTGGCCCAAGGGTTAGCTGATTTACATGATTGTACCGCCGAGGATCCTCTTAGAGAAAATTGGTCCGAAGTGGACCTTATGAAGGAATACAAATTATCTCCCCATAAGGTATATGAAGAGGTATTATGTAATACTTTACCCACAGTTTACGTGGATGGATATGCATATCATATTAAGGAGGGGGCAGATAACAAATTGGTGGCAGGAATCGGTAATGTATGGAAAGACAATATCCCGATTCCACCTGAAAGATATAAAATAGGATCTAAGACTAGTCAAATATCAGAATTGGTAGCCGTATATCGCGCTATCCAAACTGCAATAGAGCATGATCTTAAGGAATTAGTGATCATCACTGATTCGGAATATGTCCGTAATAGTTTCGTAGAATACCTACAGGTATGGAAACATAATGAAAAGACAAGTGCCCGGAAGAAACCAGTGAAACATGGTAAGTTAATACATGCTATTGATGAGATGGTAATCTCTAATGGAATGACTATATATTGGAAGAAGACAAAGGGCCACTCAAAGGTAATGGGACAGGATAAAGAAGGAAATGATTTGGCTGATAAGTTGGCAAAACAAGGTGCCCTAGAGGGGGAGCTTGTTGATGTGGATCATCTTTTAGGTCCATTTCAAATTCAGGCTATAACAAGGCAACAAATCCAAAAGAGTACAGAATTGTCTACAGCTCAATGGTCCCAAGATACTCCAAATTCTGATTTAATCAGTAGTCAGAAAGAGGATCCAATCATAGGTATATTTTATAACCATATACAAGATCCAGCTGAATATCCTCTGAATGAGATAGATGTTGTAGGTAAAGAAGACCTGAGAATTTTAATGAAGTCAAAAGCCCAATTTAGCATCTTAGATGGATTGCTTATTCGTACATCTAAGAATGGAATACAGCAATGGGTGGTTCCTACCTCATATAGAGGTCTAAGGTTACAACATGCCCATGATGCCCCAACATCAGGTCACAGAGGGGATAAAATCACCTATGAAATACTGCGAGATTTCGCATATTGGCCGCACATGTTGAAAGATGTCCAGACATATTGTCAGGGATGTTTGGTATGTCCCCAATACCAACCTAATACACCTACACATAGAGCTCCTCTTCAGAAAAGAGGGATGTCTATGCCCTGGTCAGATATCCAAATAGATTTTATTGGCCCAGTAACAACATCATCTAGGGGTAATAAATATATGCTAACGGTTACATGTATATTTACCAAATGGGTAGAATGCCTTCCAGCCACAAATTGTAAAACTGAAACTGCTGCAATATTATTAATTAACCATGTCTTTTCCCGTTTTGGTTTACCACAACGAATTGAGTCCGATCGAGGATCTCACTTTACCAGTGAAGTAATGAACCGTATGTGGAAAATCCTAGGGGTTAAGAGAAAATTACATATCTCTTATCGTGCTGCTTCTAGTGGTAATGTGGAACGGTACAACCAATCCATTGTTAGTATCTTAAAGAAATTCGTGAAAGAATCAGGTAAAGATTGGGATATAAAATTACCTTTAGTATTAATGGCTATAAGATCTACACCTAGTACGGCAACAAAGATGTCGCCATTTGAATTAATGACGGGGAGACGTATGGTACTCCCACAACACCTTATTTACAGAACCCAAGACCATAATTTAGTAAATGCTGCTACAACCCATCAATATATAGAGGATCTGAGGAAACACTTACAGCAGGCATTTGCTTTTGCACAAAGGAATTTAGAGAAATCTGCTGTAAGTACTAAAACTTATTATGATCTTAAAACATCCAAAAAGGAGTACGAGATCACAGATCAGATATATTTGTACAACTTTCAACGAAACCAAGTGAAAGAGAAAAAGTTTTTGCCTTCATGGAAAGGACCTTATACTATTATTGACAAAATTTCACCTGTTGTGTATAAAATACAGATTCCAAAAAATGGTGAAATGTTTGAAAGATGGGTTCATATTAATCAAATAAAAAGTTGTCACCCAAGATCTCAATTAAGGATCATTGATGGTACTCCTGATGAATAATGTGACTTTGAATACCCTGTCTAATAAGGTTATCCTATTTTTACATTGTATAGAATATACTATTAAAACTTTTCGTTTTTATTTCCTAGTAATTGAAAATGAAAGAAAGGAAAACAACTCTGATATGGGTGATGCTGATCCTCTGCCAAGAGGTCCGAATGGAACCTATTGTGGAACCAGGCCCTTCTTCAGGAATCCTTATCCAAGAGGCTCCAGGGTTTATTCTCACCGGAAGGAGATTGACATCGCAAAAGATTTTCGTGAGCGTGGATCCACAGATGATGATTGAAAGGCAATTTAACATATCTAATATACAGATGGAGGAAACCAAAGTGTGGTATCGTGAACACATTGGTCGATCACAAGCTACTGTAAAGGAGATGTTGGAACAATTAAGGAAAACTTTTATTCCTGAGTCTTACAGTTCCAACAGCCGACACTCTCAACGATTTATCAGTTTCCTTATTGGGGCTGCAATAATGATTATACTTGGAGCTATTATAGGTACCACTATGTCAATAATAAACTCTATATTATATGAAACATTAATTAAGGAATCTAGGGAACTTCGGGATTCCTTGAAGATGGTGCAAAGAGAATCGGAACTCCAAGCTAAATGACTTAATAATTGTAGTGAATGAGACTATTGTTACTACAATTTGCATTCCAAGGTTACTTCCCATTCAATTGACTTACATTGGAAGTACAGCATATCCAGGATTGAGTATCTGTTTTTCCGGGAACCACTTACTTCTCATATTTACAACTGTAATAATATCACCTACTTTATTAAAGAGCGATATTATTTCAGAGAGGGGGATATGTCAGAACTTCTGTATGAATAAAGTTCTATCTTATATAAATATTATAGAATAATATGATATTCCAATTATTAACCACTATTTTTATATCCATTGTATTAATATTTTATATGCTGTTATATTTATATATATACCTATGCATGCAATTCTATTACTTGAAAACATCTATGTGAAAGATATATTTTCACAGCTGCTCACCAGTGAACTATCCATGATTTGAATAATCCATTGTTCTATAAGAGATAAATATCTGACTGAACTCATAAGTCTAGGTAATAAAATCACTCCTTAAATATTCACATGTGAAATATTCGCTTCATAGACATTAAGTCTGGTAAACATTATAGTAAATCTGTCAAATTGATAACATTCTTATGACTTCATCTTGTTTATAGGTAAAGGGTCAAAGGGTCATTAGCTAATTAAAAGGGATAAAAATTCAAAGGTCTGAGAGCGCCATCTTATGGTTATAGGAATAAATGTCTCTATAGGAAAATATATTCTTTGTAAAATTTAAATAAATGATGACATCATGAAAAGATTTTATTGGTTAATAGATACTTTAACTGATTTGGGATTCTGATAGGCAAATAAGCAAGAGGTATAATTATGGATAGAGACAGGATCTAAGAAAAAAAAAGAAGGAAAAAAACAAAGAGAGAAAAAGAGAAACAACAGGAGAGAGAGAAAAGAGAGAAAAGAAAGGAAGAGATAAGAAAACTTCTATCTTGTGGAAAAGCCAAAACAACTTTGGAATTAACTAGTGGAATTGTGTCATAATTGGTAATGTATAAATTGAGATATTTTATTTTATGATATAATTGAGAATTATTACCATAATTTCTCTGTTTGGTTTATTTCTTATCAAAAAGTTATTTAGATTTCCTTTTGTCATTGAAATTTATACTCCGGATATAAATTTTGATACAAAATTAGATATCTCATTTTTCTTTTTGACCAATACAGACAAATTGACCTACTTAGCTAACTTGTCAATTATATTATAAAATACTTTACTTATTGTGTGATTTTCAATATATTCCTGTATAGCTGCATATATTTTCATATCATTAGACATGATTAATACATGCCAAAACGTTATTAAGAATGAATTTTATTAATTGATTTATCTGATTTTATTCTATGGATTGATACCCCAGGTTTCATTGTTCATGTGAATGAAATACACTTTTATATTGAGATTGTAGGACTGCATAGAAAATATCATAAATAATAAGTATTATAATATGATGTATTGATTTTCTTTTATTTATCTGACTGGTTATACTGTGTTTTATCTGCATTTGATTTTGATATATTACTATGATATATTTGCATTTGATTTTGATATATTACTGTGTTATATTTGCATTTTTACTTGATATATTACATTTTTCATTAGACTAGTTGATTTTGGTATTTTCAATAAATGTTATTTTATAAAAAGGAATATGTGTCTATAAATTGATTCTGAACTCAATATTCAGTATTCTATATTATATAGAAAATAATATGTCGTATTAACCCCGACAGTATCTGGGAAGGAGGAATTTTCTTTTTCCCTTGAGACAATTGTCAAAGTTTCATTGGGTTTTTCTTTTTCTGTTTGCCTTCCTCTGGATCAATCAACAACTAATCCACATGTTGCAGATCAGAGAGATCTACAGTACCTTGAAAAAGTATTCACCCCACTCAGCATTTTTAGTGTTTTGTTGCCTCAAAACCTGGAATTAAAATGGATTGTTTGAGGATTTGAATCATTTAATTTACAGAACATGCCCACAGCTTTGAAGATGTTTTTTTTTTTTTTGTGAAGCAAACAACAAATAGGACAAAATAAAGGAAAAAGTCAATGTGCATAACTATTCACCCCCCTAAAGTCAATACTTTGTAGAGCCACCTTTTGCGGCAATCACAGCTCCAAGTCACTTTGGATAAGTCTCTATGAGTTTGTCACATCTTACCACTGGGATTTTTGCCCATTCCTCCTTACAAAACTGCTCCAGCTCCTTCAAGTTGGATGGTTTGCGCTTGTAAACAGTAATCTTTAAGTCTGACCACAGATTTTCTATTGGATTGAGGTCTGGGCTTTGACTAGGCCATTCCAACACATTTACATGTTTGCCCTTAAACCACTCAAGTGTTGATTTAGCAGTGTGTTTGGGGTCATTGTCCTGCTGGAAGGTGAACCACCGTCCTAGCCTCAAATCACGCACAGAGTGGTACAGGTTTTGCTCAAGAATATCCCTGTATTTAGCACCACCCATCTTTCCCTCAACTCTAACCAGTTTCCCAGTCTCGGCTGCTGAAAAACATCCCCACAGCATGATGCTGCCACCACCATGTTTCACTGGGGGGATGGTGTTCTTTGGGTGATGTAATGTATTGGGTTTGTGCCAGACATAGCGTTTTCTTTGATGGCCGAAAAGTTCAATTTTAGTCTCATCAGACCAGAGCACCTTCCTCCATACATTTTGGGAGTCTCCCACATGCCTTTTCGCAAACTCAAAATGTGCCATTTTTTTTTGCTGAAAGTAATGGCTTTCTTCTGGCCACTTTGCCATAAAGCCCAAGTCTATGGAGCGTACGGCTTATTGTCGTCCTATGTACAGATACTCCAGTCTCTGCTGTGGAACTCTGCAGCTCCTCCAGGGTTACCTTAGGTCACTGTGCTGCCTCTCTGATTAATGCCCTCTTTGCCCGGTCCATGAGTTTTGGTGGGCGGCCGTCTCTTAGCAGGTTTGCTGTTGTGCCATGTTCTTTCCATTTGGTTATGATAGATTTGATGGTGCTCCTGGGGATCATCAAAGATTTGGATTTTTTTTTTTTATAACCTAACCCTGACTTGTACTTCTCAACAACATTGTCCCTTACTTGTTTGGAGAGTTCCTTGGTCTTTGTGGCAGTGTTTGGTTAGTGGTGCCTCTTGCTTAGGTGTTGCAGCCTCTGGGCCTTTTAAAAAAGGTGTGTATATGTAATGACAGATCATGTGACACTTAGATTGCACACAGGTGGACATCAGTTTACTAATTATGTGACTTCTGAAGGTAATTTGTTGCACCAGAGCTTTTTATGGGCTTCATAACAAAGGGGGTGAATACATACGCACATGCCAATTTTCTGTTTTCTATTTCTAAAAAATTGTTTTACGTTTATATTTTTCTCCTTTCACTTCACCAACTTAGACTTTTGTGTTCTGATCCAACACATAAAATTCAGATTAACAAAACATTGAACTTAAGGCTGTAATGTAACAAAATAGGTAAAAAGTCAAGGGGGGGGGTGAATACTTTTGCAAGGCACTGTAAAAAGGTTGAACTTGATGGACTAAAGTTTTTTCAACCTCAATTACTATGTAACCTCATATTCTTTTTATACTCAAAGAAATATTTATTTGTCCCTTTAGAAATATTATTTCCACCTCTCTTTTCTCTCCCCATCTTAATAACATGAATAAAGGTAATTTTAAAATGCACTAAATCACAGTACCTGGTTGATTAAGGGTGTGTGTTTGATTTTCTTATTGACATCTGCGCCCAACAGAAGTAAGCATTCCACTATCACAAGGTGATTTTCAGCACATGCTTTGGCCAGTAGTTTGTTTTTCAAATCATCTTCGGATGTCATTTCAGCAAAGCATCCATAGCACAAGCTCTGAAACTAATCCGTCAAAGATGACATCATGAAGGACACAACAATAAAAGCAATGTTAGATGACTCGTTTATCAAAACCAATATAAGCATTTTTGACTAAGCGAGTTGGTAGTACTTGGTGATAACATTCAACAAAGTTCTTCTCAGGTGAGTTACAGAACGTTCAAAAGCACAAACAGTACAGGTTATCAACAAACAAAACAAAACAATCTACGGTAGTTAAATACTAATAACTGCTTGTACAAGGATCCGGTCTGAGATCTGACTTAACCACTGGGATCCAGATAAAAGAATAATGTACAACTAAAAACAAACTGACCTTCTGGTCCCGTCTCTTGGCCAAACACATTGATATCTGGTAAAAAAGTACAGCGTCAAATTCCTCTAGTTCCAAAAGTTTTGCAAAACTATGTGATAACTTCATCAAAGTTAAAGCAGTGAGAAACCCCTAAAGAAACAAAAACAAAATATATTAGCAAGTTTGTCCTATCTTACAAAAATATTTACCATCAACCTGGCATTTGTCATTTGATTCGACATAACATACCTCCTTTTGTATTCGGACAACATCCTTATACCGTTGCAATGTAGTAACGAGCTGCGATGATAAAAGGTGCATTGTTGCGATGCACAAGTTTTTTTTGGTGACCAAAGATGACAAAAGCGATAAGCCATAGTACTGAATTTCTGAAAAACAAAAGGCCAAGTAGTTAATACCGGAATCCCAGTGTATCTAATGTAGTAGGATCTGACCACAATGTCTTCATGTGATTCAGAGTTCAGTCACTCAAAATGTCTTAATTTGATAGTAACATTTATATCCTCAACCATAAAGGGCAAAAGGGGCAAGCATCACCTAAACTTATGTTTATTTTACTTTGAGGATCTCTCAGAGAAAATCTATGTATGTAAAACATGTATTGTATGCCAGTTACAACTTCATATTTCTGAACAATGGAAGTAGCCATTTGTTGAAGCATGTATGTCTCACTGACACTTTTTTTAAGTTAACTGGGTCGAAAGATTAAGAGACAATACAAAAGCCAAAAACCTCACATTACCTAATACACAGAAGACTCATAGCGATATACATACACACATATATACACATATATATATATATATATATATATATATATATATATATACACACTTGTCTTTCTTTTTAGTTTAAATCTCAGTTCCTAAGTTACACTTTATTTTTACCGGATTTCACAGTTATTTCAGATTTCCATTAAAATAAACACTGAAGTCCTACATTTAAAATGTAATCCTATGAAGAATTATTAAGAACTTGCAATATGTTTTTAGAATGTAAAAGAAAAATAGCAAAGTCTTTGATATATTGCTTATTATATTTAATTATGCTACAGTGGAATCCATTCCTTTGGTGTCTGCCAATAAGAGACACTGAATGGACAGGAACGTTTGAGCTGTACAATGAGAATGTGACAGGTAAAGGGCCAGTGCTTTCTAAAAAAAAAAAATGAAAAGCTCATTAATTTACAAGGACACACCCTAATGATATATTAGCAGAAGGAAACCGTCCAGAAAATGGAATCATACAATACAAAATACAGCTGACCCCTTGCATCATGTTCTGTTTATGTCGCTAGTTCATTATCATTTTAATGAAGACATATCCATATTATGCTGGTTAGATTCTAAACATATTGCAGCAGTATTAGTTATTTACTACGGCCAGCAGATGGCAGCATTGTATTACACTCAAATCACTACAATTCCTGGTAGATAGATTTAAGAATTACATTAAAAAAAATTCAAAAAATAAAGCAAAAGTAGGCTTAACTAGAGAAGTTTTGATACATTTAAAATTTTCACCTTATTAGTTGCTTGAAAAAAATAACAGCTTATTTTTTGGAATAAAATGTTTTACTTTGCTGATAAGAAGTAAAGGTGAAATTGATAAATATGTCATTATAGCATTACAGTGGGCCTGTAAATTCAGTGGGCCTTTTAAGTAGTATTTCCATCAGGTTATAGCCAATAAAGAAAGCAATAATGCTCTTCTACCTCGATTAGAAATATATGACTAATATTACTGGCCATATGGGTCCAGGGACCTTAATGAAAATAACCTAATATGAGTCTTTCATGACAAACGGGCTCTCATAACATGAAAATAAAGTAAGTTTTCTCTGGAAGCATCCTCAATCTTATCTAATAGAATACCGTAACTGCATATGTTGTCACTGCTATATTGTATGTCAGTGCTCCGCAACTGGGGTGCCACGGCCAAAGCTATGTGTGCCGTTGTGTATAATTCAACACAATTTCACAAGGACCTTGCGTGTTATTTCAGCGCCAGCCAGCAGCAGAACTGCAACTGGACGCTAGATGGCGTTGTGACTTGTTCAGTCAGCTCCGGCTGACTGAATAAGTCACAGCGCCATCTAGCGTCCAGTTGCATTTCTGCTGCTGGCGCTGAAATAACACACAAGGTCCGGGGAAAGCGGTTTCCCATTTTTGTGAGCTGACCCTTTTGTGCATTAGTTGCATTGCTGGTGATGGCTTCCTTGTGAGCCAGGCTGGGGAGGACTGAGACCATGTGAACTAGCAGCAGCAGCATAAGCAGGCTTATGGTATACAAGTATAATTTTTAAATGATTATGAGTATAATTCTTAAATTATATGTATATATATGTCAAATAAAAAATATGTGCATCCTATTTTGTGTGTGTATATATATATATATATATATATATATATATATATATATATATTGTTATTTACTTTTGGTGTGCCGCGAAGTTGAGTTTATGAAGTTCCATATTTACAAAGTAATAGTAGTATTTATTAGCTAATATACACCGTTACTGATAAAGGTGGAACAAGAGAGACGTTGGCTACTGCTATAATGGAAATATGGCAATGCCAGTGCTTTCAATAGAACTAATGGATATATTACTATTTTACAAACACCCAACCTGCTAAGAAAGCACCTCAGACAAGCAGCTCAATAAAGACAATGTCTGCCCCTAGAATTATAATAATATGCTTTATAAAACTAATTTTGTCATTATCCTTTGGTTCTTAAACGTATCAAGTTTAATTCTTCTAAGTGATAATACTTCAAATATGTTAGTACAGTGGTCACTCAAGCCTTCTAGATCAATACAAGTAGAACTATAAACATTAAGCTTTACCTATGTCTCCTGGATACATCTGGAGTGTATGAAGAATGGAATCCAGCGCACCCTGCTCCGACAGAAGTTCCAGGGCACCAGAACATTCTGCTAACGACCCAAGCACCTTCAGACCACACTCCTGGATAGCCGGATTACCTATGTACTGTAGAGACAGCCATGACATCATATGCCGTCAAACATGTGACACAATACTGTACTATTCCAAAGCAGGAATGCATAGGATGTGTAAAAAACACACAGTGTTTAGCTTTACAGCTTATTACAAAGTGTGTTTTTCTATTACAATCTGTGGAAGTTTTGATTGTACATTACTGCACAATATTAGATACTTTCACTTATATGATGGGTGCGGACAATGAAAAACTACGGAGAGTTTCTAACGCAAACACATAAATAAACCTAAAAAATGACAGATTGCAAGCTCTGTTACCCTAAAGAACAAACAAAATGATAAGCTAGAAGTCTCTATTAAATGCACTGCCCGGACTATATTTCCCCATTTAACTTGAGTTCAAAGCCTACTTTGATGAAGCCAATATCCTGGCATAATGTCAACGTTACGCTCTGTCCACTAACTTATTACATCATCCTGGGTCCCTAATGTGAAAAAGACTAAATTATTTCATACAGAAAATAAGTGGAGGGGCCCTGAAGTCATGAGTGTGACAGGCTTGTATTAATTAATTTGTTGTGCAGAGACTATTAAAATCAGTATGCAGTTTTAAAATAAATATTAATTTTTCCATCACTTTTTTCCACCCTTAACCTCCCTGTACCTTACCAGAGGGTGTTGTCCGCTCTGCCATCATGGAGCTTGGCAGCAGACATGATGTCATTGCCTTCATCCTTGCTGCCCAAACAACGTAAAACCTCCTTGCGGCAGCCCACTGGCCCCACTAAGTAAAATCAGTGGGGCCAACCATTAAACACATGCTCAATTCAAAATAGCACCTACACTCGTCATACTTTACTTTAGTCGAGGTGCAAGGCACAGCTGGCCACGCCACATGATAAGCACAAATATAGGTGGCTCAGCTTGAGGGGAAAATGAACAATCTTCAAAAGTAAGACAAAAATATACATTTTTATTTATTTGAAACTGCATACTGCTTTTCATAGTCTACGTCCCACACACAAGCTTTAAAGTGTAGTGATCTTATGAAGGAGTCTCTAAAGAATAGTTAGGTAAGGCTTGATCAGGAAAAAAAAACTTAAGAATTAAAAACCTCTCTATTTTTCAATAGTCCACCCCTGAATGACATATTGTGGCTGGAGCGGACCATTAATAGCAGGGAGCAGTGTAACCGGAGCTGCTAGCCATGTACAAACACAGTCACCATCCACTATCATACTGCAGTTGTGCTATAACAGTTTAGATAACCCTGCAGGCACAATACTTCATTTCAGGAATGGAGAGATCTGGAGCTTATATAGCCCATGGGGCAAGAATGAAAAGAGTAATTGTTTAAATGTATTTCTTTTTTTTTCTTTTTTTTTCAAGCCCACCCTAACAATTCTTTATAGAGCCCTTTATAAGATCACAGAAGTAGTCCTTTAATTGAAAATGCATTAAAAGAAGACCTAAGTAAGTTATGTCAAACATATTAAGGTCCTCCAATAAAGAGGATGGTATATGGGGGGAAAATAATTACCCCCTAACTTTCTATAGTAAATAATATTTAACCCCTTCATGAAGTTGCCTACAGAACTCGGTTTTTTTTTTTTAAGCTACACTTAATGGCAATATAGAATTTAGAAAAATAAAGAATCTATTTTGTACACTTTATATTTAATTATGTTGCTTTGGAATATACCATTTTATTTTCTGTTTATGAACTTCCTGAGGTGGGAGAAGATGTTGAATGCACAGTGGGTATAGTATCTATAAATACTGTACCAGTGCACTGATTAGATCTAATGGAAAGCTCACTCGTTCAAAACACCACCCTTCTGAGAAAGTAATACAGTCGAACCAGTGAGAAAACAATATGCAACTCTGAGTAAAAAAACTATCACTAATATAGTTTCTAAGGAGCATGTGCACAGAGTGGCACCAGCGGCCCATGCGTACAGCGTTGCACCAGTGGTGCATGAGGGGGGGGGGAAGAGAGACAGGGAAGGGGAGGGAGGAGGGGGGAAAGATACACAGGGGAGGGAGGAGGGGGGAAAGAGGGAAAGAGACACAGGGGAGGGCAGAGAGGGGAAAGAGACAGAGGGGGAAAGATACAGCAGGGGAAAGAGACAGCAGGGAGGGAGAAGGGGGTAAAAAGGCATAGGGGAGGGAGAGGGGGATAAGAGGCCCATGGGATAGGAGGGGAAGAGACACATTTAACATTATACAGTTATTTATGACAGGTAAATGACTAGTTGCATATAAAAGCTTGCTTTTTTTCTGAAGTCATTTTATGTATTATTAATTAATGTAAAGGAAAAGTAAGCTGATCACACTGGTCATTTAAATCACTTCTTGAATATGAGTTGTATAGTTCATTGTACTTACTTTGTTCAGGGCCTGTAACACTAAACTGTGAGTTCCCTCCAACAAACACTGGTTCTTCACCACCTTCAGTGGGAGATTGAGGCAAGCAGCTTCTACTGAATTAATCGCATCATTTTGTGGCTTTAATGCTGAATCTAAAATACAGTTAAAAAACAAGCATAATAGTTCACATGGCACCAACAATACATGCCACCTACCTTGTGTGTAATGATTCTAAAATATGCAAAGTATGCAAACTTGAAGAGCAAGAGTTACAAGAATGATTTTACTGAAAAATAATTTTACTCTTTAAAACAAACTATATTGGAGGGTTGGGGCATTGCAAGATATTAAGATAATGATATAATAATATGACTACTTATCATTTAATTAATTACAATTTGTAAAGAAAATCATCTTAGGATATTATATGATCAATTCACAATTATTATCTCTTGCACAATACATATACATGTTTATATAAATAAATGGTACATATGTACACGTATACTAGATATTTACACATAATCTCACTCATAGTTGCATCAAACTGATATACATGCAGGTGTATAGCCACACAAATTAAAAGATACACAATGGGACAGGTCCATTGCAGGCAACACACACTGAAACAAACACATACTGAGACATACTTGAATTAGACACCTACACGCAAACAGAACAAAAGTGTGACGGGCTTATATACAGAGCTGTTTTATACAGCGGGCATATGCTTAAGGGAAGCCATGTCTAATATGGTTATGGATTGCAAGAGCGAAGTCTTTGTGGGCACATTTGCATGTCCCTGCCAAGGTTCCCAGAATGCAGTGTAATAACTATTTCTCGGATTTCTGAGCATGAAACAAGTTCTTTAACTTGTTTTAGACATGTAAATGTGAACACAAATGTTCTATTTACTATATATATATATATATATATATATATATATATATATATATATATATATATATATATATAATGTGCCAACATACTCTAGCACTATATAGGGGATATGTCTAAAGAAAAATACAAGATCAACACATAGATGGCAAACTATAGAGTGCCCGGTTTTGAGCTTAACATTTTACATACATAGTGCTTTTCCTAAAGGCACCTTACAAGATTTAAAACACACAAAGTTACAATCTAGAGGGTTAATTATGATGTTTTAATAAACATATATAAAGAGTCTTCGAAGAATCAAAGGTCCCTGCCCAAGAACCTATTGTAATGGATCACTGCTACGCACAGGGACATGTGAGTCAATTTAATTTTCTTTAAACTTGTTTTCAGATTATAATAGATACATTTAGATGCCGTGTGTCTCTGTTTTTTCCAGGTAAACCGAGTAGAAATTCACTGAATATAATTTCTGAATTTTATTTAAAAAAAAAAATTTGGTAGTATTTATCATACATATTATATTCACAGTAAGTTGTTCACATAAAGTTATATTTATAGAATTAATTATTTAATCTTTATGCACTTCATTCACTTGGGAGATTTACTCAAGGTTTTCCGAGAACTTTTTGCAACCCTGATTTTGTGGGAAGAAGGAGGCGCAAGCCTGCGAATATAGCTAACTTGCAAAAAAATAGCAACATACACAATCTAAACACACGCATGTAACGCAACTCAATAAATCGCAGGTTTATAAAAATTTTATTGGGAATGTATTGAGATTTGTTACGCATATGTATAATAAATCTGGAGCCCTTCTTTTTATTGGGCCCCATGCACCATTACATCCGGACAGTGGCACGGCAGGCTAATAAAACATACTGTGAATTATCTTTAAGTGAATGTACACATGCACAATTCCCCTTTTCAAATACACATACATTTAACCACACAAATTGCAATCCAAGCCTAATCTGGACTTAATAGGTTCCATTTGACAATTCGTTATATTTAAAAATTGCTATGGAAATAGTATGTGAACTTAAAATATAACTTTAGTACCACAACAGGCCAGATTGGTTGTTCTTCTACAGGACTATAAATTAACAGAGAATATGTTTCAGATATAAGGCACTTACCATAAAACACTATCTGTAACAAAACTCTCAGTGCCTCTAACTGGACAGCAGGCAACTTCTTGTGCGTCTTCATTACATTTATTACACTTGTAACAGTCACATTCACAACATCGAGATTAAAGGAGCTTGAAAAAAGATAATACATATTAAAAAAGTGAAATAATTTGCAGAAAATAATGTTAAGTGTTCTAGATATCATACATATAACACACTTTATGATATGAGATGCACTAAAAATGGCTATAATGTTTGTAACAAGAAAAGACTATTTTTAATGATATAATGGATACAATGTATACACCCTCTGTCACAGGGAATTTGATAGTTACGTGTTTATAAAAACTAGCAAAGTGACATACCGTATATCTGCACACAAAACACTAGTAACAGGAAGTATATCTATATACACACACAGGGTCTCATTCTATTATCGGCCGTAAAACGGCCGCAAGGCTGCGATTCCTTGCGGGGGTTCCGTTATCTTGCCATTCTATTATACTGCGCCGCAAGGATATCCCCTTACGGCCGGCCGCATATCTTGCAACCGGCCGTAAGCTCAGAAATCTTTAAACGCAAAAATAAATTCAAGACAGCACTGTAAAGCTCTGTAAATGCTAGGGTTCATAATGGGGGACATGAGGATTAATAGTAACCCCCTCTCAAGCTTGCACATCAGCCCAAATCCGAGATTACATTAACTGTTTATTTTCCGGCCGCAGCGTGGCCGGGTCTGAGGTGCTCCAAGCCCTCTGGACTTTTTACATGGATATGTGACATAAATTTAAAAAAAAATTATTTACGGATTTGAGTATAGGGGAATGTTGTGCTATTTATGCTAACACCTACAATCACTTTATAGTCTCCTCAGAGTGCAGGATGGCTTTATTTCGGCTTTAAAATGTGCTTAATTGGTGCTAGCGGGACCTTTTTGCTGCAAGTAAGCTGCGGCTCGGTTTTAGCCTTGCAGAGAGGGTCCCCGGAGCAATTGAATAGCAACCAGGATTTTCTTGCGGCCGAAACTCTTGCAGCCGTTTTAGATCAAAGGCTTTCCTCTGGCACAAGCGGCCGCAAGGGATAACAAGGCGCCGGCCGCAAGCCTGCCGGAATCCCCGGCCGGAAGGGAATAGAGTAGCCCAATAGCTTGCGGCCGGTCCTTGCGGCCCCGCATCTCCTACGGCCGATAATAGAATGAGGCCCACAGTATCTCATGAAAGTGAGTACACCCCTCATATTTTTGTAAATATGTTATTATATCTTTTCATGTGACAACACTGAAAAAATTACTCTCTG
This sequence comes from Discoglossus pictus, assembly GCA_027410445.1. Classification (NCBI taxonomy): domain Eukaryota; kingdom Metazoa; phylum Chordata; class Amphibia; order Anura; family Alytidae; genus Discoglossus; species Discoglossus pictus. The sequence continues at coordinate 365,440,115 of CM050167.1, read as the reverse complement.
TTACAATATAAAGTAGTAAGTATACAGCCTGTATAACAGTGTAAATTTCCTGTCCCCTCCAAATAACTCAACACACAGCCATTAATGTCTAAACCGTTGGCAACACAAGTGAGTACACCCCTAAGTGGAAACTTCCAAACTGGGCCCAAAGTGTCAATATTTTGTGCGGCCAAAAAATATTTTCCGGCACTGCCTTAACCCTCATGGGCATGGAGTTCACTAGAGCTTCACAGGTTGCCACTGGACTCCTCTTCCACTCCTCCATGATGACATCACTGTGGTGGATGTTAGAGACCTTGCACTCCACCACCCTCTGTTTGAGGATGCCCCACAGATGCTCAATAGGGTTTAGGTCTGGTGACATGCTTGGCCAGTCCATCCCCTTTACCTTCAGCTTCTTTAGCAATGCAGTGGTCGTCTTGGAGGTGTGTTTGGTGTCATTATCATGTTGGAATACTGAAGGGAGGGGATCATGCTCTGCTTCAGTATGTCACAGTACATGTTGGCAATCTGAGTATGTAATACTGGCAGTGTAATGATACGTTTCTAATTGTATTTATTTAGATTTAAATACAATTTAATTGGATGTGTTTTATTTTAGCCTTACTCACTAATAACCATTGTATTACTTTATTCATAGATAGTTTATTAACAATAATCTTCTGCACGATTTTCAATAGTTTTTACTATTATATCTGACATAGGCAATATCATCCAATCTAAATATTTATAATTTCTATATATATTAAATTAATAAAATCTACTCTCCTAGAATGATTAGCAATTTTAATGGTTCTTTTTTTTAGGAATATGTAATGTTTAATAGAAATTATTAATAATAAATATTATATTTTAGAGGTACTCACTCTTGTGATGTAGATAATATTTTTATAAGGTATTTTGCTACAAAACACCACATTTAATTCTCCAAAAAAAAAATTTTTTAAATAAGCAAAGTAACTTCCGTACAATTGAATACAGAGTAAAATATATTCGTAACATACAGGGTCATTTTACCCATGTTTACTCAGGCATTGGGAAAGTTATTGTTTTTATGTTGTGTGAGCATTTTTGATACTCTAGTACAAATGTTATTTTTTTACCCTCCACTAACATCAAATAACCTCTAGATTACTAGAAATTATCTCTAATTCACAGTTATCCTTCCGACTTTAGGAAGACAACAATTTATCCAACCATCAAAGGAGCTGAAACCCAAACCTTACAATAGCGCTTTATATTAAATAAAGGAAGACATCAATGAATTAGTTGCATATTGCTGTAATAACATGTTGTAAAACAAAGAATTCTTTAACTTCACAAATAAAGAGAGGTTGGTTGATGTGGGAAGAAATGTTTTGCTTCTAGGCAAGTTTCTTAATGGTAACATTAGCTTTTATTAACCAGTATGTTCCCTTCCAAGTATTCTTTGTGCTAGAATTTGAATTATGTAAATTATCACATTTGTTTATTTTATCTATTTAGAAATAGATCATATTAAAAAGAAACACTTCTATTACAACCCCAGGCTCCTAAGATAATTAATAAGACACTCATATAAGTAATACCAAGTTTCTTATAAATGCAATTTTTAGTGTATCCTGTAACATTTCCACGTTTTAACAGTGCGACCATTTAACTTGTGTCCAAGGCGGTGGCACGTCTTTTGCACGCTGGAGAGCAGCGCGCCGTCATCAGGGCGCCGAGAACTGCACTCTGATGACACTCTGTGATCCTGCCTGCATCCCATCTGCACCATCTCATATTAACTTGACCTACTTTATGGCGGCTGCCAAGGCTAAGGTAAGGGGCTGACAGTGTGCCATGTGGGACTGGCATGTGTCACTAGGAGCATAATGTATGCAATGACACTGTCATTGTGTGCATGTGTCACTAGGAGCATGTTACATCACAACATACATGATAAACATGCAATGCAACATGCTCCTAGTGACACATGCACACAATACCTGGCCCATATGGCACACTATCAGACCGTTATCTTGCCAAGCAGGTCCAGTAAATATGAGATGGGGCCTCTGTGGCAGATGGGATGCAGGCTGGAGCACTGTTATGCAGCGCGCAAAGGTCGGCATGCCGTCCAAGGCTTGTTCTGATGCCTTTTTGCTGCTTTTTCACTTTACATGTATGTTTTAACAACAACGCACACAAAGAAGCTTTCAAATTCGTCATGTAGTAAAGATCCTTAAAAAACATTGTCCAATCTATTGTGATTAAATAGTACCACATTTTTATTACAAAACTTAAGATGAAAAATAGCTTTTCCCCCTTATCTCTAGCTCCTCCCATCATATACAAGTATCTTAGCTAACTAGTGGCAGAGTGTGAAGGTTGTTCCCAATGCAGCAAGAAGGTAGCTGCAAGAAAGTGGTAGTAAACTCTGCCACACAATGAGTAACAAACACTTCATTAAATAGGGAAAAATCTATAAACTGTAAGTAACTTAAATCGGACGCCTAACTCCCCAAATCACTATTGTGGATTTAAAGAAGCATGTTTAAACATAATAAAATGTATGTAATAATCTCCAAATTAACAAGTAACAATATAAAAATAGCTCGTCATGTTGAGAAGGTCCTTTCCCAACTAGAAGCCATTACTTAGCCTGTTGTGATGGCCTTCATTCAGAGATGTCTAATTTTATGTTGCATTTATTATTAAAAACAATAGTAATGTTTACAAAGTTGAATTTTAAAATTGTAGTCCCTTTAAATCTTGTTGTGTCTCCCAGCTATATCCTGATATAGATATGATTATTTTTTTTATTACTGTATATATATTTTTTTTAAAAATAATATATTTAATAACATAATGTCTCAGTGTCAACTGAGAGGTATAGATAAAGCTTGATAACTGGTGTGATAAATTAGTGTCTCAATGCCAAATGCTGGTACCAGGTGATAGTTCATTTATTCACGAAAAGGTTAATCTATTTAGGAATAATATAAATGGAAATGACCTTTAACTAATGTTACGTTTTACTATATTTAGTGCAATGGTTTCCTGTACTGCACAGTTCGTTGGAAACTAAAACTTCCTTACAATCCTGTCATGTGTAAATAGAGCATATTTCACAGAAAATGGTTTAGAATCAAATCAAATACATTGGGTATTGTATTGGTCAAACAACATGTTTTTTTTAGTTTAGTAGCCTTTAAAACTTACATCTTAAATTTAACATTTTACCTTTCAACAAATATACTTCTTTCCACCCTCTATTAGGTTGTTCCAGTCCCTCACTCAGGAGTGTCTTCTCCACACAGGTTCAGGGATACCTGTATCAATATTTACAATATGCATTCTTGGAGGACACACAACCTGTATTGTTTTAGGTTAATGTTACCCCATTTTTTTCAATATATGTTTTGAGGGGCTGCATGCCTCCCTTCGTCAGGTATAATACCCATCTCCTTATAAATATGACAGTCATTAGCTTACTCTGCCCCTTATTCCACAGATTAAGGCTTTCCAGTATTCACCTACAATAGTATCACCTCTTAAACACTACCTATGTTCACTCATAGGAAATACAGAGGACTGCAACCATCATTAGAGATATATAGTGATAGATTAGAAAAAAATGTTGCATAAAATCATTGCACTCCATTATTTCACATAATGATACATTTCATAAAAATAGGTGAATATTGAAACAAACTTGGCTCTCCACACTAAAAAGGGTCACTTACTCTTGCGGGAGATGTCAACATGGTATTACAAATATAATACCATGATATAATTATATAGGTCACACATGAGGGGTTTTGGGATTAAGGTTTCTTCACATGTGATACAACTAATGTGATTTACTTAATTAAATGTCCCTGTGGGAGTGGATATGTAGGTCAAACATCACAAGCTATGAAGTTAAGATTAACTGAACAAAAATCGTCTATTCGTAATTTTGATGCAGAAAAGTGTAGCGGCATTTGTATGAAAATAAGCATAATGTAAGAGACATGAAATGGTTAATATTAGAGGAGGTCTTCCCTGTCAAGACTATATGGAAAAAAGGTTTTTACAACGTGAAACATTTCAAATTAAAAAGGAATCAATGAAGACTGTAATTTCTCATGATATTTATAACTGATAGAAGGGGATAATTAAGAAGGAAATAAATTACTGAATCACAATAGATGATTGTAGTTGTTAGAGTTACAATTTTATTCCTTGAGGGTTTAAATTATGACATTAACCCTTTGTATATTGTGTATATTAACCCTTTGTATATTGCGCAAGACATCTATGTAAAGTGTAGTTGTGAAATGAGCTGTATATAGTGATATCATTTCACATAATGAAACATTTCCTTATTATTGATACTTTATACAGTGGGGGGGAAAAGTATGTGATCCCCTGCTTAGTCTATAATTTTAATGGTAGGTGTATTTTAACAGTGAGAGACAGAATAACAAAAAAGAAAACAAGAAAAACGCATGTCAAAAAAGTTAGAAATTGATTTGCAGGTCAGTGAGGGAAATAAGTATTTGATCCCCCATCAATCAGAAAGATTTCTGGTGTCTTTTATACCGGTAACGAGCTGAGATTAGGAGCACTCTCTTAAAGGGACTGCTCCTAATCTCAGCTTGCTACCTGCCTGTATAAAAAAAGACACCTGTCCACAAAAGCAATCAATCAATCAGATTCCAAACTCTCCACCATGGCCAATACGAAAGAGCTGTCCAAGTATGACAGGGACAAGATTGTAGACCTACACAAGGCTGGAATGGGCTACAAGACCATCGCCAAGCAGCTGGGTGACAAGGTGACAACAGTTTGTGCTATTATTCGTAAATGGAAGAAACATGCACAAACTGCCAGTCTCCCTCGGTCTGGTGCTCCATGCAAGATCTCACCTCGTGGAGTTTCAATGATCATGAGAACGGTGAGGAATCAGCCCAGAACTATACAGGAGGATCTTGTTAATTATCTCAAGGCAACTGGGACCATAATCACCAAGAAAACAATTGGTAACACACTACGCTGTGAAGTAATAAAATCCTGCAGCGCCCGCAAGATGCCCCTGCTCAAGAAAGCACATGTACAGGCCCATCTGAAGTTTGCCAATAAACATCTGAATGATTCAGAGGAGAAATGGGTGAAAGTGTTGTGGTCAGATGAGACAAAAATCAAGCTCTTTCACATGAACTCAACTCTCCGTGTTTGGAGGAGGAGGAATGCTGCCTATGACCCCAAGAACATCATCGCCACCGTCAAACATGGAGTTGGAAACATTATGCTTTTGGGGTGTTTTTCTGCTAAGGGGATGGGACAACTGCACCGCATGAAAGGGACCATGGATGGGGGCCATGTACCGTCAAATTTTGGGTGAGAATCTCCTTCCCTCAGTCAGGGTATTGAAAATGGGTTGTGGATGGTTATTCCAGCATGACAATGACCCAAAACACACAGCCAAGGCAACAAAGGAGTGGCTCAAGAAGAAGCACATTAAGATCCTGGAGTGGCCTAGCCAGTCTCAAGACCTTAATCCCATAGAAAATCTGTGGAGGGAGCTGGAGGTTTGAGTTGCCAAACATCAGCCTTGAAACCTTAATGACTTGGAGAAGATCTACAAAGAGGAGTGGGACAAAATCCCTCCTGAGATGTGTGCAAACCTGGTGGCCAACTACAAGAAACATCTGACCATTGTGATTGCCAACAACGGTTTTGCCACCAAGTACTCGAAGTCGAAGGGGTCAAATACTTATTTCCCTCATTGACTTGCAAATCAATTTCTAACTTTTTTGACATGCATTTTTCTTGTTTTTTTTTTGTTATTCTGTCTCTCACTGTTAAAATACACATACCATTAAAATTATAGACTGATCATTTCTTTGTCAGTGGACAAACGTTCAAAATCAGTAGGGGATCAAATACCTTTTTCCCCACTGTATAAACTATAAATAATAAGGAAATGTATCATTATGTGAAATGCATTTATTTATTGTAAAATGTGTTTTGCTGATTGGTCACTATGTACCCAGAATGATTGTTGTAAACTGGTGTATTTCCTATGAGTGAGCATAGGTGGTTACGAACAGAGTTGTATACTGGGGTAGCTGAATATATAAGGAGATGGATATTATATGTGGATATACCTGATGAAAGGAGCCATGTAGCCCCCAAAACGTTGCTTGTTTTTTTGGTCTCTGTACATTAAACGTGGGGTAAAATTCACCTAAAATAATAGCAGTTGTGTGTCCTTGAAAGACTGTATATTGTGAATTTGCCTAGAAGGTGGTTTGCAATCTTTTCTAACTGCTGTAGGTTTTGCCTGCAGTAGCCACTGAAGAGAAGTAGGCAAAAAAGACTCTTACAAGAAAAACTTCTTGGGCTGATCATCTACCACATCAAGAACACCTACTAAGGAGATTTAAAAGATATATATTTTTTCAAATGCTGATGTTATTGCCAATAACTTATTAAATAAACAAACAAATCTCTATTGCATGAGCATAACAGTTATGAATTGACAATACCTTCCATTAAAAAGTTGGTGAAGGACTCTACAGGCACTTTCAGAAGCTTCCGGGACATTTTGATGCTTTTTCATAATTTCTAGCACATTGATATGAGCACCTTTCTCCAACAAATCTTTTCTAATATTCTCTAAGAAAAAAAAAAGATTTTATTTGAAAACATGAAGTCATTTTGCTAATAATGATGATAAAATGAACAAAGACACCTGGAATGTTCAAATGTTTAAAAATGTGTTTTTCACAAAAAAGCAATCGTTTGTAATATTTTAAATACTGCTAATGTTATACAATTTGCTTGTAACTGTTATGCAAAGTTCGATTTTGCTAAATGTTAGGACATATTCCTGACAAATATTTGGGAAAGCAAAATCTTTCTCCATAGAGCTCATTAACTTTTTTCAAGGCCGCTCTACACCCACGCTTCAATAATACAAATGAATGCATGGGGTTTATGACCAACTACCCCATATGAGCCTTGGGATACTATGGGATTTCCTCATTCATACTAGCTATCTGATATAAGCCTGGGGATACCCTAGGATTTTCCCTTCATATATGCTAGCCCCTATAAGCCAGGGGATTCCCCAACTAAAGTATAACCATGGATCTTTATAGACACTCATGGCATCAAATATAAACCAGTTACTGTGTGGTCCAATAGACCCTCATGGTAGTCTAAAGTATAACAATGGGGGTCCCTATGGACACCAATATTAACCCCTTTACCATGGAGGTGCTCAACAGACCTCTATGGCATCTTTTATCAGCATACCATGAGGGTATCTACAAAATCCTGAAGTATCTCCATGCTTACAGTAGGTAGAGGGTATTGAAGGGGAATCCCCTGGATCATAGAGGTAGCGGTATTCCCCCCTAAATGTGTTGGATTTAAGCAATCAAGCCTTAGATCCAACACAATTAAGGTGTTAGCACATGGATAGAAATGGATTTGAAGAATCCATGCACCTCTGAGGCATTTTACAGGGAGTTTGGAGGCGTTTTTAATATTTGGGGTACATGGAAAGACTTCTGAGTCAACCTCAGCAAAATCAGATTCATGTTATAGGGATTTGTAAAATAGTCATGGGATAGGATCTCGGGGCTTACAATATTAGGAACATTTGGAGCACTTGGAAGGCATTTATCTGAGATTAGATTAATGTGCATGTGATACGATAGCTTGGAAGTGATTTACAAATACACATCATTCAGATTGTTGCTTATGAGAGAAATGGAATTAAGGCCTATATTTTTTTTAACCTATGTGGCACTAAAGTGTTTTGCAAAAAATGTTGAAAATGCCAATACACCTAAACGTACCATTATGTTCAGCTAGAGTTGCCAAGGTAGTTGTTGATGCTTGGAAAACTTCCTTTGATGAAGAATGCATCAACATAGACAGCATAACTTCTGTGTGCACTGGGTACCTGACACCGAAACAAGACACATTACAAGAGTCCAACGTGCAATAGATACATCTTCCACAAAACATGATAACATTATACTTACTGATGTTCCTCGCTCCCAATTTTCTCATGAAGGTCAGTATGGTACATACAAAGGTTGTTCAAGGCCCAGCATGCAGCTTCCTGGTACATAAATAGGGTATTATTAGAAGTGGAGAGTTCATACATTGTTAGCCAAGATTAAATGATTATGTTGCGAAGAAAACCGACTAGTTGTTCACCTGGACATCTGTGCTCTTCTTGTGCAACTTCAATGCTTTTAAAGAAGCCTCAAACCAAAGCAGCTGCCCCCTCACATCTTCCACATCATCCCCCTCCTCCAAATCTTTGTTCAAAAATATTGTTTCAGCTGAATAAAAAGAAAATTAGAGAACAGTGTGAGGGAACTAAAAAAATAGCAAATATAAATTAATAACTTAAGATGGTTTATTTACTACTTATTTAGTACTCTATCTTTCAAGCACATTTGTTGATCACGGCATGTATTTTTTATTTTTTTTGCCAACTAAAAGGTTTAAGGCAAATTAACTACACATTTGTCCATTCTCTGCTTTTATAATAGGTTAGCGGTTGTTTTGTTTTGCTCTTAATGTTTTTACTCAGCATTCAAAGAATCAGTGACAGAAATGGACTGGTGACAGTCCACAAACATGGAATACTGTTGTCCACAAGGTTGGTTTGTCAAATAACTTTTTTTTATAGACAGTAAATCTTCTAAATGTACGTGGAACTTGCCCTTTAATAAATGTATCTAAAATGTACTTTTACAGGGCAAGGGTGGGTACAACTTTTCTAGTAAATGTTTTACTATGAGAAAATTACAGTACTTTCCAGACTCCTGCTGCTGTCTTTACAGTCTGATATGTGTTTGATAGAACTGTGCAGATCGGGAGACTTTGAACTAATGGATCTTCAGTGTTTTTCTCCTCATTGGTTGATTATTATGTTTATATCACTGAAATAGTGTAAGCAAAGACATTATCTAAGCAATCATCTGTTAATCATCCACTTTTTTTACACGTTTTATCTTTTTTACAGCCGGCACATTGTAGGGCAGCCCTATTATAAAAGGATTTACTTACTGAGGAGAGCCAGACAGTTGAGGGCGGCTGCTTGTAGCTTTATATTTGCAGGATACTTAGTCAAGGCCTTTATGATGACTTCATGAGCTTCATTTAGCACCAGAATGTTAAAAAAGCTCCCTACAGAAATAAAAAGAGAAAAATAATTTAGTTACACAGTCGTAATTTTCCTTAAAATGCAATAAAATGTATACTGGAGAAATATGATGTAACTGGTCTTCGAAGAAGCAGAAACTCATGTTCTTTGATGGATTCTAAAAACTTAAACCAACAAAAAAGCATAGTCCTGCTGAGCTGGATATTACAATTTATGTGCATCCATGACAAAGCAAACAAGATAATTGTTTTCACTCAATACAAAAGGTGCAAAGTCTTCCATTGCAATGCTATTTTGACCTTTATGGATTGGAAGGAATTAGCTGGACATCATATAATCTATGAGTCAATAAATGCCTTATCTATCTATTAAATAAGCTATGGTGGGTAGAATGGAGATTGAAAAACCATCCATTGTATACATACAGTAAAGAAAGAAAAAGCTACAACTTTATATGTTCAAGCAATAAATGTTCAATGTCTCAGTGGAACAGTGCACCCAATGCCACCCAAGATTTTGCACAATGACTTATAAATGATCCATTTTTCCTCTACCCCACTGAACATGGGGATTAGGTTATGTGCACTGATCTCATGCAGTTTTCAGAACATAGCCTTGGATTAGGATACAGTGCCAGGTAAGAGCCTATGGATAGGTTTCAGGTACTTTACTGTACTCTGATGCAAGGTTATAATCTGATGGCTGCAAGACCGACCCACACATCCACCATAATAAGTGCACTAGAGGAAAAAGGTGGGATAATCTGATCATCATTTGCATGTTACTACCCATAAACGTTAGTGAAAGTGACAGCACTGTTCACTGAGCAATTCTATGGGAAAACAGGGCTAGAGGCCGGTTTGAGACACGTAGCTATGCACAGTTTTATCCTTCCTATCCATTGAAAACTGTCAAAATTCAGTGTAAATCACTTTGAATGTATTGATCCACCCTAAAAAATCAACTAGGAGTTAGAAAAATCAACTAGGAGTTAAAGTGACACTGCAAAGCTTCCAATTACAATCATATAAAGTCACTAACAAAATCTTTCACCTAAAATTATCTTCAAAATATGTCACTATCTTACACTAGACAGAACTGAATTTCTAACACATTCTCTCACCATATCTCCATTCAACTACTGCAACTAGCTTCTTGTTAATCTCCCCATCACCCATCTCTCTCCACTACAATCCACAATAAACACCTCCGCTAGACTCAACGCTCAGTGTCTGCAGCACCTCTCTTTCAGTCTCTTCACTGGCTTCCTGTAGCCTCCAAAATAAATTTTTAAATCATGACCCTAACTTACAAAGCCCTCAACAGCAGTACACCCCCTTATATCTCTACTGCATTTTAAAATATTCCCCCAACTGCCCTCTTGGCTCGTCTAATGACCTTCTTCTTTCCTCCTCTCTTATCACCTCCACTCACTCTCGCCTTCAGGACTTTTCTTCTGCTTCTCCTATTATTTGGAACTCCTTACCTCGCTCCACTAGACTACTTTCCTACCTCAATGCATCTTTAATCACCTTCATCCGTAATATGCGCAAAGCATCTATAACACTCCTTTACCACTCCCAAACCATTTAGTTTTCAATCTTGCAAGGTGCTTAAGAGAAAGCTCTATGTAAGCTAGGTTCTTAGCTCAAAGACAGGGCCTTCCATTTGTTTGCAATATGTTAATATTGTTTTTTCCTTGTACTTAACCATGTATGGCGCTGCGGAATATGTTGGCGCGTTACAAATAAATTAGGATTATAATAACAATAAATGTTATTATAATGTATTTTCCTGAAGTAAAATATATATTTTTTAAAGAAAACCAGTTGTATGACTAAGGGAAATGTATTTTCATTTTCAAGCAATTTTCAAGCTCACAGGTTCTCTCATAAATTTGTTACTTTAATCTTCATTTTTTTTATATAATTTTTTTGACAAGACATATTTAATGTTAATGTGTTGGGAAATTGCACTTGCTTGTACAGTCACTGGCTATTCTTCTTATATTACTTCCTCTTATTAATTCTCTTTATAGTATAATTTCATTTCCTTATTTCCAAGAACTGTGTGAAATGTATATTTCATTTGGACTCATATATGTCACCTAGCCTAAATCTTAAGGAGCATTAAACGTTATTTTTGCATGCATAAGCATTTCCAAGGTTAAATAACTGAACATTTAATCTGCAAACTTGTTATGATTCTGCTTCCTAACTCCGGGGAGTTGATGGATCTACATTGCAGAGAAGACCTGTTTGGCATTTCAGGTCTGGGTACCCTAGTGGTACTAACTCACAAGACTATTTTAGTGTTATCCATTCTCAGAAATGGGCCTGCTTATTTTGATGCATTTGCTCCACATCTCTTTAAAGGAAAATATATCCATAAATACGTAATCTGTTACATATATAGGCCCTCATTCAATTGCGATTTGGCCAATTGAATAGGGGTCTAAATAAGCACATAGCATATTTTTTTTAAAGAAGTTTTTAGTTAGTGAAAACCTTCCTTTTGGATAGATGCTTACTTACTAAAAACTTCTTTAAAAAAAATATGTTATGTGCTTATTTAGACCCCTATTCAATTGGCCGAATTGCAATTGAATGAGGGCCATAGCCTATACATTTAGTTGTTAATCCCCATTAAATATGTAAATACAGGTTTATAGTACCAATGTAATTACATATTTAAAATAAACTCTACTCTTGAAAGTAGGCAAAATGTATTAATAATGTATAAAACATAAAGCCTCTATTTTTAACCTTTTATAGCTGCTGTGAAATCTACCATTTTGGGTGATCAATCTTTTAAAGTAATAGGAGAATGGTGAGAAAGCTCTCATTGCACAAATGGCATATGAAATCTTTAACTGGCAGAGCTTTCATTCAAATTAAGAAAAGTTAATTGAGATAGAAGAAAGTGTTAATGTGCAAAAAAAGTAGCTAAAAACATAAAGGGGCTAAATTTGGTTTAGGGTCCACCTACTGATTTCTCCTGGCTTAAGGAAGGCCATCTGCAAGGAATTTAGGATTTCTTCCAGTGGTCATAGCAGCCTGCCAATCTACATTAAACAGGATATATTTGCAAAATAACTTGTATTAAAAGGACCACTGTGGTCAAATTCTTGTGCAATAATGTACAAAATGTTGTAAAAACGTAATAAAATAAAACATTTACATCTTATTTGGCCTTCTACTAATCCCTACTCTGCTCTATCCTGAATGCTTCTGCCAGGCTCATCATCTGCTGCTCCCCTCTACCATCCATACACTGGCCCCGCTCCCTATACTATCTAGGATAACATTTAAAATCATAACCCTAAATTATAAAGAGAAGTGCACCGCTTATCTTTCTTATGATGCCATTTACGTCAATCTAGGGCCCTTATCTTCTCATGCAACAATGTGTGCATAAACCAAACTACAGTAAAAGTTGGAAAATAACAAATGTTTATTACATAAATTAAGCTGTTTTTTATAAAATGGCATGTATATATTTACATGACTGGTGGTAGGTATAGTTCCTATGCAGGGGCGTGAAACTGGGGAGATAAATCCCCCCATACTATTTGAAGAGGGGACACAAAAAATAGCGAAATTAAATGTAATCATGCATTACCGGAGTTTGCCACTAGAGGCCAGTGCTATGGGAGAGTACGATTCTACAAGATTCTACCAGGAATGCTTTGATTCAGGAAAGCTTTTGTCTCCCCTCATTTTCCAGTTATCTTTACTCTTTCTGTAAAGTACTACTTTCTTTTCTCTCTCAATTTCTACCTTTCTATCTCTACTCTCCATTTCTCTCACTTTTCCGTATGTTATCTCTGCTCTCTGCAGGCTGCTTGTCCCAGGTGTAGAGTTGAATTGCACCTCTTAAGGCCACAGTATTTTTGTCTATTTAAACTTTCCCTTTTCCCTTTTCCTATTATCCTCAAAGAATTTCACCTTCCTGGAACATGCACTATCGCCCCAAAACTGTCTCAATCCCTTTGCTAACCTAAGTGCTGCAATGAAATATCCTTAGAAGTACGTCTGAATTTGGGATTGATATTCAAGTGATTGTGTGATAAAGCAATCACATTGATAGGGGATCTTAAGAAGCAGTGCTAGGTAATTGTGACTGGGCTATTAACATCAGAGGGACTATCTTTACCTCTTCCTAACCCCAGTCATGTAAATACATACATACCAATTTATATGAAGTGGCACAATTTATGTAATAAACATTTGTTATTTTCTAATTTTTATTGTAGTTTCAATTTTCTCCAAAAATGTAATAATTAAAATCTGCTTTTTAAATATGCCAAAAAAAAAAAGTCAAGTCTACGTCCTTTTATTCTTTTTAATTTATGGTGACAGTGACATTGCTTACTAGTATTATTACACCCATGGGTTAAGAAAAGCAGAAACACAGAACTGTACTTTTGTGACAAGCAGGGAATACCCCACACGATCTGACTTTCCCCTAATGTCCAAAACCTCAGATGCTTCCTGAAATTTATTTTTCAGGAACTTAGAACTAATTTGCTATTCAATTGGCATCTTTTTGCGACCTGCAACCAATGTACTTGTTATGGGCTGAAAATCCCTGTGGTTGTTACAACCGTAACCTATGCCCCATCTAGGCCTTTGATCTTTCACGTCTGCAAGAGTTATGGTCGCTAAAATCGTAAATTGCTATTCAATTGCTACAATTACACAAGCCTGCAAATGTATTCACACCCGTGAAAGGAAAAGGTAGAATACAGAAAGTCCTACGGGTACCAGACAGGGCCTGCAAAGGGGTTAAAGACATGTCCGTAGCACTGTAGATGCAAATAAAAAAAATAATACTGCACTGTAAATGACGGGGAAAGCGATGACAGAAATTAGAATTAATTGCACAACAGTCTCAAGCTCGCAAATCTGCAGTAGGAAAACATTTTTTTTATGCTTCATTTCGGGGTTATATCGATTTCTGGAATCAATGAGTTAATACATATCAGGCCACCCACATGGACTAGAACAGCATTGGCATTCCTTTTTATTATTTCGTCTGTTTTTTTTTTGCGAGTCCAATCATATCGGGCCTCTAAAAGCTAATTGATTGACATGTAACCTCCATCTTATCCTGCCATAATGATGCCGGTCTCATTTTCTATTGTCTGTTTCTGACTCGGGAGTTACAGCCTTGCTTAATTGATCTGGCTCACTCTCTGCAATGCTACATACAAGTGCATTGTTTACGTTTTCCGATTTCGGCCCGCAATTTGCGGGCTTGTTCAATTGAATCGCTCCGTAATTGTAGCAAAGTTCAAGCCCTGTATACCGTAAGTTGCAGCCTTGCAATTGAATGAGGCCCATATTATGTAGTTCCTTAACCAAATTATTTCTCTCCATTAAAAAAAGACGTACAAGTAGTAAAAAAAATCTGCTTTTAACATTATACAAAAATATATATTGTTTTGCTTGAACAGAAATGATCATATGGAGCAGATTTTCTAATGTTATTTAACGTTTTTTCCTCCCTAAGGATTGTTTGAGTATTTATTGTTTCTGGAACCAATCACAGGTTACAGCATCAAAGTTTTATTTTTGTAGATTTAACTGGGGATACTCCATTGTGTTCTGTTTTCCTACGGTGCCTTCAATAAACTGGTTAGCTTTCCATTACTCCAAATAAAAGCATTGGTTTTAGCTGCCATATTTCCACAGTGCAAATAGAAGCTTTTTCTGCATTTAAAGTTTCATCGAAACTCTGCAAGTAAATTAGTAGAAATTAGAATGGCAGCTTAATTATCAATGTAAACGTTATGGAACAAGTCAAAGTTTGACAGCTACTCCTCCGCGTTTGTGGAAAGGAAAAGCTGACATTTTGAAAATTGAGCTCTGTGTGCCGAGTCAAAAGTTCAAGAGTCAGCTCAAGAACTGAAGCGGAGTTCAACACTGTAACAGTTACATTCATGCTCCATGGTTCTTAAGCAGCTTA
Source organism: Discoglossus pictus (assembly GCA_027410445.1). Classification (NCBI taxonomy): domain Eukaryota; kingdom Metazoa; phylum Chordata; class Amphibia; order Anura; family Alytidae; genus Discoglossus; species Discoglossus pictus. The sequence goes on along the minus strand of CM050167.1, from coordinate 365,425,000 downwards.
CATCACCTTAGATACAGAGATCTTGTAGCAATTAAAGGAACGTGCTAAAACTTTCACACATTTATTTGATTTCCTGTAACTGAACTCTTCACATAAGAGGAACTAGTGTTTAGGTGAAACCTCCTCTCTAAATTGTGTAATTAGCCAACATAGGTGGGTGCAACCGGTCAAGACGAGGAATCCACAGACCTACGATGAAAAAGATCCAAGTAGGATGATAAGAATCTATGTTATAACAGGGAGAGAAAGGGAGAGGAGCTATGTCTCTCGGAAGGTGTGCAAGTTCGTAAAATGTGAATATTGGAATTAATTTCAGGGATCTGAGGGAAAGTTTCCCAGCGACCATCCATTTTCACCCCAAGAAAAAAATATTACATTTTAGTTTTAAAACAAGAATTTATATATAAGTACTAAAATAATAATAAAACTGAAGGGAATTAACCACCGAGTCCATTTCTAAACAGGATATGAAAATGACAGCCGGCTCACATCTGCTTAATACAGGGATATAAATAGGTATCAAGAGCACTAGTTAACCTTAAATATGCACATTTTAGCAATGTTCTATTATGTTAAACAATCCTAAAACAGCAATTAGAAATGATTTACTAGAGATGTGCAATATATCTGCCAATCCTGATGTATGTTACCATGTAATATACCTTAATATTTCTTACCATAGCAAGAAAGAAAAAGCTGGGCCTTATTTGTACTGAGATTCCAAAAACCTGCCATGGTCTCCGTGATGGGCCAGCTTCATTATTTTTAAGCATTAAAGACCAGTATCAAAACATTTAGTCCGACTGAGATCCGCCGCTGCACATTCATACCTACATTTAGCATTTTGTTCCATTCAGATGAGTCTTGTCTGGTATTTTAAGAGGATGACCAACCTTGTGTATGGGACAGAAATGATATACCACAGCCGAACAGATCAACTAAGAAGCCTGAGGGCCAGATGCGGCTCATAAATTGCTTTCTATTGTCCAAGACTAGAGCATAGAAAAATCAAGGTCAGAGTTTTGTATGTACTTTAAAATGACTGGGTGCTGTGGGCAGTCTTGTAAGGTAACTACTACATACTAGACAATGTTCAACTTGGTAGCATTCCAACTCCATCTCCAATATACAAACAGTTTTCCTTATCCCCAGCACCTTTCCATCAGATACTGCAATCATGAACCACTTTTACTTTATATCAGTATATGATATTATTTGTATATCATTATTTTTTTGTAATTATGCATTAAAACATTTGGGATATTAGAACTGTATTCGTAAATAAATATTTTCATACAGCATATATTCTAATTATATATTTTTGTAAATATCTATATACCGTATTGGTCCTAATATAAGCCGCACCTGTAAAATTCAAGGGGAAAAAATAGAAAAAAAGATAGTACTCAAATATAAGCCGCATCCGTAAAATTGGAGAGAAAAAGACTATCGAAGTGATCCGCCATTGCAATTAACAGGCTTTCTCATTAGTACTGTAACTTATTTTGCAGGTTACAGGTCTTACAGGATGTCAGAATCACGAAAACCGTAAATCGCTATTCAATTGCTACAATACCGCAGTCTCAAGCACGCAAATCAACACTCTTAACTCGCAATCGCGCAAATTGGCAGTAATTTTACGTTCGCGAATATAAGCCGCACCCATAACTCGCAAACTCAAAAATTGGAAAAATCGTGCGGCTTATATTCGGACCGATACGGTACGTGTAAATCATAAATCAGACCAGTCATCAGTCTGAATACAAACAAATCTGTACACTCCACTAAATGCCAAAGAAGCTGATCAGCACCGTACTACAGGCTAACTCTCCTCATCAATGAGCCAGGCTGAAAGTTATTTGAGTGGGGCAGATACCCATAGGGGAACCAACAATAACAGAATTATTTGTCCATTCTCCAACTTACCATTTTGTTTCTATGGTATTTGCAAATATACGCACACCATCACATATATAGTTGTGAGCATGCGGGTTGTTGCTAACGCTGCGGGCTCGCATAGCGAGCCTGCGGCCCTCGCGAAGCGAAGGCGCTCCTTGCCAGCAACTGCAGACCTCGCAACATTTACGGACTTACGGCAAACAAATACGAGACATGGGACTTAGAAAAAAAAAACACTACGACCTCGCAAAGATACAACTTTAATGGACTTCCTGCGCAAATCTGAAAACATTAGAAACACAATAAATATACACAACAAACACATAAAAAGCTTACCCACAGCAAGGGGGGCACCTAGGACCTCTGCAAGTGAAGTTACACCTCCATTTAAGTCCAAATTACAAATTTTAGACACCCGAAATCCCCCTAAGCGAGAGAAAAATGGCCACCGAAAAAAAACGGAAAACGAGGCTACAGGACCCTAAACACGCAAAACACCACCAAACACATACAGATTTTGCGAAAAAAACGGACGAGGTCAAAGAGCAAGGGCGCAAAATCAGCCACAGCCGCGTACCACACATTAGGCGCCATTTTACAACACTAACTTACACAATCCGGAAGTACACAGCTACCCTAACGCATTTTCCGCGCGCGCACACTATTTACACTACACACTGCACACATTGCTGACACTTACACAGCAGCTCCACAGCACTGAAAACACACAGTGTATGCTGCAGCTACATGAAAACAGATTGTCAGCTCTTCAACACAATGCTTCCTGCATATATTACTTCAAAATACGCAAAGTATATTCATTTATTATTTTATTAATTATTCATTGGCATACAAAAAAAAACACAATGCAGCTCATAGCACACAAACAACCAACAGCCTCGCAATGAGCGCCGAAGGCGCTCAGCTCGAGGCTCGAAATGAGCGCCGAAGGATCTTGGAACACCAACAAAATTAATGTCTCATACAAACAACATTACCTGCCTTACAATCTTATTACCGTCATTTTTTGACGGGCAAGTCGCTAGTATTATATATTAATGTGTAATACTTTACACACAATATATCTAAATTTGTAATTCATGGTGCATCTTCACATGGAATAATATTATGGGAAAAGGGATGCTAATTCTCTTTTGGACAAAATAATTAATTTCACATTACATAACAAAAAAGGTAAAAGGTTAGAATACTTATTTACAGCCTTATTAAACTGCGATTCGTCCAATTGAAAAGGGCTCTATTTAAGCACATAGAATATATTTTTTTACAGAAGTTTTTAGTTAGTGAAGACCTTGCTTTTGGATAGAAGTTCACTAACTAAAAACTTCTGTAAAAAAATATATTCTCTGTGCTTAAATAGAGCCCTATTCAATTTGCCGAATCACAATTTAATAAGGCTGTAAATAAACAAGAGAACATATATGTGATATGCTATCAATTAAGTTTTTACATGCCTGTAAAGTTTAAACAAAGTTAATTTCAAATTTCCATGGAAAATGCCGTATCTTACAAGAGTACAGGGGTGTACATACAATAAGACATCTGTTGAACATGTGTTTTACATACTTACCATATGTAAGTTTGTGAAATAAGGAACAACATACTTCTTGGATCTGCTCACTATTTGGAAAGTTTTTCATGACCTCCATTATTAAGTTGTAACATCTTACATTTCCAGACATGAGAATTTCCACATTGCTGGCTAAAAATGTAACAAAGCAGAATTATCAAACTGAAGGGAATTCAGAGTAATTATAAACACATATACACATCTTTATATATCATACTACACGTTTGGTCTTGAGGGACTTGCAGTATCATCTACATTAGAGTTTTACAAATGCAGTCGTAATTGGTGAGTATCATACCAGATTTAAATAAAGTTGAGTTAATGATTTTGGTTTACTTATAGGTTTTCATACACGAATAATCCTAAACTCAGGTCTGAATTTGGCCATCAATGATTGTAGTTTAAAAAGTCTCTAAAACACTTGTTTTTTTTTTTACATAGTCTAGAAGAAGACAGACAGCCCCCACCTTCAACTTCATCCTGGATAGAGTATCTCACAAAACACAACCAAGGTACCATAAAACCCTATATATAGGAGAGGAGGAGTATTTTAGAGAGCGTAAAATCTCATAAGCCCATCCCTCTACATCCATCCATGATCACTGATCTGCCTTTGATGTGGGAGACTGGGGATTGTTACTTATGAAAACTATTTTGTAATTTATTTTTATGTTTAAACTTTTTCAAATGTCCTTTTTTTTAAATGTCCTTTTCTTTTCTAATATATTATTGTAAGAAGAATAACAAGATACTGGAGCCACTGCTCATTTACGTAGCTAGAAATTCAGAAGCTATTCTTATACACACACCATGCCCATTATATTGCATCAGTAAGGAAATATGGTTTCACAACTTTCTACTAGAGTCAGATATACATTTCCTTAAAGTACCACTATAGTTAAAAAATGGCACTTGTAGGTCAAGCATGTTCCAATCTAACATTAACGGCTGTGTAAGTTTGGACAACTGGGAATTTCTGAAGACACTTTTTATGAGAATAAGGAATCCATTTTGTGTTTGTTACATCACTTATTTAGAGCTGTATTATGAAGGATGTTTGTTTTGGAGGGAGGGAACACAGCGCCTGTTGTGATAACTAGATAAGACTGAAGTTGACACCACACCCCTTTTCCCTCACTGGCCCAGAAGCAGACTCCTTGTGTTAGGAAATTAAACTACACCCATGCACTATGGATATGTTGCAGCGTTACAAATAAATAATAATAATAATATTAATATATCTATTTTCAAAATGTGAATACCCACTCATGTACACAACTTACGCCTACGTATCATGGATTCACCCAGGGTCTAGCAGAGGCATAAAAGTTAATTTTGTTCAAATTAAAAATGTTATGACTTCTTTCTTGCTTACTTATGCTCTCAGAGTCAAAGTTTTAAACATAATTTTTTATATTGTACGGTGGTCCTTTAAGAATCAAACACCATTAAAATAAAAGAATCACCATTAATACATTAGCACTGAAATATTATATTCATGTCAAAACAATAAAATCCAAAACTAATACAACAAAAGGTATAAACAAAATGTAATGTATCAGACACTTAACATGTACTTTTCAAGTTTACTTTTCATTTCTCAATAAGGTAAAAAAATAAACTCTTAAATGTTTCAAGTGTTTAATGTATTTGCCATTACTTCAGAGCATCTACGTTAGCCATGTAGAAGACATCCTTGAAACTCAGACGGCTTTGCTGCCCATAGTACTTACATCCTAAAATATTCAAGAAATGTAAAATATGTAAACTTATAACTCCACATTACTCACATGGTTGTTTTTTTTTTTTACCTAAAATTCTTATAATTATATTAGGAATGGAATATGGAAACTGCATATCTTAAATATCCACAATCTGCAGGTCCAGTATATGATAAAACAAATCACATCTCTTTCAATGTGCAGAAACGCAAAGATTGAAAGAGATGTGCAATAACCATGTTGTTGGATCTGTTTCAGAAACATTTATAGGCCTCCAATATACTCCATGACGTACAACGGAAAGAGATATTAACATGTTACAGAAGTCTATGTCACTGTCATATGGGTGTGGGCATATTCATCATGGATTACCATGACAAAACTATCTATAGAAGACTACTGATACATTTTTCTGCACCAATGAAATCTAGGCCAATTTGTCTATATGGAAAGTTATGTGTAATGTGAAGGGCTCATCTGCGTATAATGATTGCACAGTAGGCCCCAAAATGCTCAGCATGGCCTGGATTTCTGACAGATCAAATTAGCTATCCTTTTTTTTCTCTACATTGAAGGTTGATCAGTTTTGGCGCAGCAGCATTACAAACAAGCAATCTGTGTGTATTTTTATACCTAGTTTCAGAGCAAAAACCTCACTCTTTATACTATATACAATGACTTTGACCACCTTCAGAAATGTTATCTGTTAGTTTATGTTTCTCTGCACACCCACTGTTTATTTTTTTCAAATTTGCCTGATTAGTTGTTTCCAAACTTGTCAACAGGATCCACCAACAGGCCACAATATGAGGATTTTCCTGAGTGCAAATGTTATAGTAGGTGGTTTAATAATTCCAAGTGAGGCAATTGTATTTAGATAAGGACATCCTCAACAGCTGGCCTGTTGGTAATCCCTGAGGTCAGGTTTGAAAAACACTGACAAGGCATGTACTGGGTGAGTGGAGTGTATTTGGAGTATGGGGATTATATTCGATTCAAAATCACTTTATGTTTAGAATTAAAGGACCACAAAAGTCCCCCATATGTGCTCTGCACCATTATATAGAGTGTGAAAAAAGCACATGGAAAAAGTGATTTAATTGTTAAAATTGATGCTGAATTCATGAAGTTAGGATCAATTGAAGTCAGAGTGTTGCCTCTGCCTGAATAAGTAATGAGCTCTGTAACACGTGGTATTAATTAGAATATTAATTAGAATCAGGTAAGGAAGTTATGAATCTGGCAGTGTTACGTGATTTGTGACTGCTCTAGCAAATATAATGATCATTAGAGTCTGTGGCACACAGCTAATGTTGCTGTCAGTGATGCAGAGAGTCTTAGGTTCAATTCCCAATAAGGGTCCTTCTTTTCTGTACTGTTTAAAATTCAGAAATATGTTTTATTATGTAACCTAGAAGACATAACTTAATATAAGGTAACTCTGACTTTTTGTTTATTTTAAAAACAATTATTCAAATAGTTATGTGAACTAGCTGTTTAAAATTCTTATATATAGTTCAAATAATGAAATCAGTCTAACTTATAAATTCATTTTTTAAAACAATGGTTAATTAAATGGTTACATTAGTAAGTTATTGATCCTAACCACTTGTTTGTGTTTTTAGCTTGACAAATATATTAACACACATATAATAAATAAACAAGTGCATTAGTACAATATAGTTTAAATCTATAATAAAATTTGCAGGTTACAGACTCAGCATTATTATTTATGCAGGTTCTTGTGGGACAGCTTTGCGGCTAAATATTTATTTGAAAAATATAAAAAAAAATCCATATGATTTTCCACTGATGGTGTAAAAGCACACATGGCCATTTTTGAGGTCCTGTATCATTATTCCTTTTTATGTCAGCCTCCCTTGAAAGGGACGTAATTACAGAAATCACCACCAAAGAACACACAACCAACAACTTACATGGACAAGTTAATGGAAGAAGAACATGCAGTGCTGGGAGGAGCACGGACTCTGTATCTTTATACTTTGTTAGCAATTTCAAAACCATGTCATGATCCTTGTTCTCAACAAATTCTGTAAGCTGTTCTTCTGGAACTAAAGAGAAGAAAAATAAACTGTTACTTAAGGTGCTTTCCAATCAATCAGGTCTCAAGCTACAAATCTGGTTACACCCATGACATGAAATACATTTTAATTAATATTAATCATTATGTTCAACATTCTAGCTAGTAGAAGAATAAAGGAGTCTATGGTAGCAATTATATTTTTGGTCAGCTTAATCTTTATATTTCCTTTATAGCACCACACCAGTAAAAACCTCAATTTACGTAAGCAAATGTTTTTAATCAAAATTTGCAGTTTTTCCTTTGCTTTTAAACAGGACTAAGTTTCATAATGCTTTATGTCATTTACTAAAACAAGATACTAGAAACACTGTTGTTACATTTAGGAGCTGTTGACCCCCCATCTTATAATTGCTGAGCAAACACAGCATTGGGGCCATCTCTGAAAGATGTTTATTGGTATCATTTATTGTCTTTGGCATACTACTAATTAATAAGTACCTCTGATTATCAAAGCTATTCTATACCATACTTCACCACTTTAACAAATGGGAAGCACAATGTATACCAAATTACAAGCTTATCTTTTTCTATCTGAAGGGATATGTACATTGACTTTTGACATGGTCTGAGTGCTTCTGTACCAGTAGTTACCCAAGGATGTGTGCTCCCACCACCTGGTCTTCATACCTTGGGCCTCATTCTATTATCGGCCGTAAAATGGCCACAAGGCTGCGATTCCTTGCGGGGGTTCCGTTATCTTGGAATTCAATTATAAGGCCCCGCAAGGATCTCCTCTTACGGCCGGCCGTATATCATGCAACCGGCCGTAAGCTCAGAAAACTTTAAACGCAAAAATAAATTCAAAACGGCACTGTACAGCTCTGTAAATGCTAGGGTTCATAATGGGGGACATGAGGATTAATAGCAACCCCCTCTCAAGCTTGCACATCAGCCCAAATCTGAGATTACATTAACTGTTTATTTTCCGGCCGCAGCGTGGGCGGGTCTGAGGTGCTCCAAGCCCTCTGGACTTTTTACATGGATTTTTGACATAAATAAAAAAATACTTTATTTTCGGATTTGAGTGTAGGGGAATGTTGTGCTATTTTTGCTAACACCTACAACACTTTATAGTCTCCTCAGAGTGCAGGATGGCTTTATTTCGGCTTTATAATGTGCTTAATTGTGTGCCTGCGGGACCTTTTTCCTGCAAGTAAGCTGCGGCTCGGTTTTAGCCTTGCAGAGAGGGTTCCCGGAGCAATTGAATAGCAACCAGGATTTTCTTGTGGCTGAAACTCTTGCGGCCGTTTTAGATCAAAGGCTTTCCTCCGGCGCGTGCAGCCGCAAGGGATAGCAAGGCGCCGGCCGCAAGCCTGCCGGAATCCCCGGCCGGAGGGGAATAGAATAGCCGAATAGCTTGCGGCCGGTCCTTGCGGCCCCGCATCTCCTACGGCCGATAATAGAATGAGGCCCCTTTTGTTTTTGGTTTAAAGAATAAGAAAATATGAAATGAGCTGGTATTTCTTTTATACATCTCTTGCTTTACTGTATCTAAAAATATTTAGTATCTATATAATGTACAATCATTTATTTCTGTACATCAATGCAGTTGAAAGAAATGTATTAAACAACCTCTGTCTTTGGTGCACTAGACCCTGTTAAGAATATAATAAATAAATATATATCACATATATAGTTATGAGCAAGCGGGTCGTTGCTAACGCTGCAGGCTAGCGAAGCGAGGGACGCAGTTGCTGGCAAGGAGCGCAAATGGCACGTCTTGCCAGCAACTGCGGACTTTAGGCGCGCAAATGCGGACCCTCGCGAAGAGAGGGGCCGCATTTGCAGAGGTGGAGGCTCCCAAGTCCACCTCAAAATGTATGGACTTAGCATACACAAATACGAGCTGCGGAACTTAGAAAAATAAACATTACGTGCTAGCAAAAATACGAACTTAGCGCCCGAAACATGCGCACATGAAAACATTAAAAACATAATAAATACACACAACAAACACATAAAAAGCTTACCCACAGCAAGGGGGGCACCCAGGACCTCTGCAAGTGAAGTTACACCTCAATTTAAGTCCGAATACAAGAGTTTAGACACTAAATCCCCTAAGCGAGAGAAAAAATGGCCGCCGAAAAACGAAAACAAGGCTACAGGACCCTAAACACGCAAAACACCACGAAACACATATGGATTTACAGAAAAAACGGACGAGGTCCAAGAACAAGGACGCTAAATCAGCCACAGCCGCGTACCACACACATTAGGCGACATTTTACACAATGCGAAAGTACACAGCTACACTAACGGATTTGCCTCACGCACACTATTTACACTACACACTGCACACATTGCTGACACTTACACAGCAGCTCCACAGCAGTGAACACACACATTGCATGCTGCAGCAACATGAAAACAGATTGCCAGCTCTTCAACACAATGCTTCCTGCATATATTACTTGAAAATAGGTAAAGTATATTAATTTCTTATTTTATTCATTATTTCATTAGCATACAAAAAAAAAACAGGCAACGCTGCTCATAGCACACAAACAACCAACAGCCAACAAAATTAATGTCTCAAACAAACAACATTACCTGCCTTACAATCTTATTGCCGTCATTTTTTGAAGGGCAAGCTGCTAGTATATATATATATATATATATATATATATATATATATAGTTGTGAGCATGCATTGTTTATAACTCTTGTGGGCACGAAGGCGCTCCATGCCAGCAACTGAGGCCCTCGCAAAGTGAGGGCCTCAGTTGTTGGCAAGGAGCGCCGAAGGCGCTCCTTGTCAGCAACTGCAGCCCTCGCAAAAAAGTATGAGACACGTTACGACCAATTACGACCTCGCAAAAATCGCCCGCAACCTGCGGACATGAAAAAATTAAACACACAATAAATACACACTACACATACATAAAAAGCTTACCTACAGAAAGAGTGAGCATTCAGGACCTCAAAAACTGAAGTTACACCTCAATTTAACTCAAAATAAAATAGTTTAGACACTAAAAAATTCTCTAAGTGAAAGAAAAAATGGCCGCCGAAACAAACGAAAACGAGGCTACAGCAGTCTAAAGACGCAAAACACCACCAAACACCCACGGAATTGCTGAATACCACATACGAGATTCGAAAACAAGGACGCAACCTGCGCGATCCCAAACACATTACAAACACAATAAATACACACAACAAACATATAAAAAGGTTACCCACAGCAAGGTGGTGCACCCAGGACCTCTGCAAGTCAAGTTACACCTCGATTTAAGTCCAAATTTCGGAGTTTAAACACTCGAAAATAACCTAAGCGAGAGAAAAAATGGCCGTTGAACCAAACGAAAACGAGGCTACAGGACTCTAAACACGCAAAACACCACAAAACAGCTACGGATATTCCGGCACAGCCGCATACCACACATTAGCTGCCATTTTAGAACAATAACTTATACAATGCGGAAGTACACCGATACGCTAATAGATTTGTCTCGCGCACGCACACTATTACACTGCACACATTCAGCACGCTTACACAGCAGCTCCACAGCAATAATGCTGCAGCAACATCAAAAGAGATCGCCAGCTCTTCAACACAATGCTTCCTGAATATATTACTTTAAAATAGGTAAAGTATTTTAATTTACTAATGTATTATTTATTTGATTATTATACACCAAACAGCATTAGCTCATTTACAATTTCATTGCAGTCAATTTTTGACGGGCAATATTCTAGTATATATATATAGTTGTGAGCATGCGAGTTGTTGCTAACGCTTACTAATTAATTATTTAAGATGCAAATTAGAAACAAATTGACCACACTGGTCCTTTAATACATCTCAACCTACTATATAACTGTAATGCAGCAATTCAAATGATATCTTCTGACTTGTGAGTAAAGCGCAACAGGTCAAATTTTAAGAATAGCTATTGATGTGCCTATAAAACAGGTCTTGAACCTAAATGCATCAGAGTGAACTAACCATGATGTCCCTGCATTGCAGAAGCAGCATGCATCCTCACTGCATTATAGAAACATCTCATTAGAGCCTATTGAATTAGACTTTGTTTCCTGGTGTACAGTAGCCCCATAACTAGGCAGACCTGATGAGCCAGTCTCATATTTTTACAGGATTTTCCAAAACAACTAACATTTAATCATGCAGAAATAGAGGTTGTGGCACTTTCGATTCAAACAGCTCATTTAAAGAAGTTCCTGGTTTTAAAGAGTAATTTTAATTTCAATCCACTAATCCAGTCCAACTACTGCAACCAATTTACATTTTCCAAGAATAATGTGGAAATGTCAAGTTTTAGGTGCACAAATATGGGTGCTTGAGTGGTTAAACTATGCTGACAATGCAAAAATGACAACAAAGAACGCTTATTTCCTGGTACATGAACCCAGTTTAGTAAACAAGAAATATAACATAGGAAATAAAATATAACCTATATTTACCATGATATAAAATCACAATTTAAACCATATCTAACAATTGTAATATAGTAAAAAAGCAATAACAGGTTAAAGCAGTCGCCCAACATCATAAATCACCCCAAACTCATAAAAGGCTTGCTAGGACCTTAAAGGGTACCTCCTTTCTGGAAGACTACCCTAATGGCATACCCCAATGCTAATTTCTAATACACTAGCTAACAATTTCACTAAAGGTAACAGCATGGCGGACAATAGGTAACTGCCACAGACCTGTAGGGTTACCCGTACAGGATTTAACAGCCCGATGCACGTTTCGTCAGGCCTTCTGACATCATCAGGGGTACCCTGTGAGGTCCTAGCAAGCTTGTTCTGAGTTTAGGGTGATTTATGACTTTCGGGCATTTAGATGACTGCTCTACCCTGTTAGTGCTTTTCTGCATATTCCAATTATTAGATGTGGTTTAACTTGTGATTTATATTATGACTAGCGAATTGCCCGTCAAAAAATGACGGCAATGAAATTGTAAGGTAGCTAATGCTGTTTGGTGTATAATAAATATGTAATACATTACTAAATGAATATACTGTACCTATTTTGAAGCATTGTGATGAAGAGCTGGCAATGTGTGTTGATGTTGCTGCAGCATTAGTGGTGTGGAGCTGCTGTGTAAGCGTGCTGAATGTGTGCACTGTGTGGTATGAATATCCGTATGTCGTTTGTGGCGTTTTGCGAGTTTCTTGTGGTGTTTTGCGAGTTTAGAGTGCTGTAGCCTCGTTTTCGTTTTGTTCGGCGGCCATTTTTTCTCTCGCTTAGATTTTTTTTTAGTCTCTAAACTCTTTTATTTCGAGTAAAATCGAGGTCTAAGTTGCATTTTTGAGGTCCTGGGTGCTCCCTCTTGGTGTAGGTAAGGTTTTTATGTATGTGCTGTGTGTATGTATTGTGTTTTACATTTTGTAATGTTCGCGAGTTGCGTCCGAGTGTTGCGAGGCCGTAATGTGTGTGAACGTGTGTCGTATTTTGTTTGCGAGTGTCGTAATGTGTGTGTCGTGCTGTTTGGGTTGCGACGTGAAGTTTGCGAGGGTCGCAGTTGCTGGCATGGAGCGCCTTCGGCGCTCCATGCCAGCAACTGAGACCCTCGGGCAGTGCCCTCGCTTCGCGAGGGCCTTGGCTCGCTGTCCGAGCCGCGGCCCTCGCTACGCGAGCGCGGGCTCGCTACGCGAGCCCGCAGCGTTAGCAACAACTCGTACGCTCACAACTATATATGTGATTAATAAAAGGTTATATTTTATTTCCTATCTTATATTTCTTTTCCATGTAAAAGTGAAATACAACAGAGAAAGATGAATATAATTTCAGAAACAATGCATTATAATTTAATAAAACACATTTAAAAGAAAAGATGCATTTTTTAACTGATTCAAACTTTATAATTGGTAACGTTCTTGACAAACCTTTTTGAGTGAGGTACATGTAGTGTTGGTAGTACAGTGGTGAGTATATCTGCCTTCCGAGCAGTTGACCCGGGTTTAAATCACTGACAATGCACAGGCATTTTTTCAAAGGCAAGTTAAAGGGTCAAACACACAAGAAATGTACATATAAAGATTAAAGGGTCACTTGAATCAGCACAATTTGGTCAACATCACCGTAAAGATCTCTTAAAATCATGTTGAAATAGTTTTTACATTTTTTAAATAAGTGCATTTTTCACTGAGAAATCAAATTCAATTAAAATCTGCATTTACATGTGTCACTGACTGCCCTCTGCAAGATACAACTCGATGTTGTGAGCAAACAGTGGGAAAAAAAACACTTAACCCTTAACAAATCTATCTGTGCAGAGCACGGAATGCTGGAATCACCTGAACATGGGGTTGTTATGGGTTAACTGGTCAGTGCATTCCCGAGTTCAGCGAAAATATCAATTACTGCCTTCACCATGCGGCTTGACTGTTATCACTCATGCAACTGCCAGTAGACAGGATACACTTTGTATGTAAACAGACTTAAACATTAGATTTTTTTTAACTGTTATTAGTTACATTTTAAAAAAACAGATCATTTTAACATACAATCTTGTGCACTTTCACACCATAAAGAATACTTAGGGCCTCATTCTATTAGCGTCCGCAGCCGTTGCGGGGCCGCAAGGACCGGCCGCAAGCTATTCTGCTATTCTATTCCCTTACGGGCGGAGGCTCCGGCAGGCTTTCGGCCGGTGCCTTGCTATCTCTTGCGGCCGCTCGCGCCAGAGGAAAGCCTTTGATCTAAAACGGCTGCAAGAGTTTCGGCCGTAAGAAATTCCTATTTGCAATTCAATTGCTCCGGGAAACCTCTCTGCAAGGCTAAAAGCGAGCCGCTGCTTACTTGCAGGAAAGAGGTCCCGCTAGCACCAATTAAGCACATAAAATAGCTCAAATAAAGCCATCCTGCACTTTGAGAAGACTATAAAGGGATTTTAGGTGTTAGAAAAAATAGCACATAATTATCCTGTACTCAAATCCGTAAAATATTTTATTTTTAATATCCGTAAAATATCCATGTAAAAAGTCCATAGAGCTTGGAGCACCTCAGACCCGCCCACGCCGCAGCCGGAAAATAAACAGTTAATTTGAACTCGGGTTTGGGCTGATGTGCAAGCTTGAGAGGGGTTGCTATTAATCCTCATGTCCCCCAATATGATCCCTAGCATTTACAGAGCTGTACAGTGCAGGCTTGAATTTATTTTTGAGTTTTTATATTTCACAGCTTACGGCCGGTTCCAAGATATGCGGCCGGCCGTAAAAGGAGATCCTTGCGGGGCCGTATAATAGAATCGCAAGTTAACTGAACCCCCGCAAGGAATCGCAGCCTTACGGCCGATTTACGGCCGCTAATAGAATGAGGCCCTTAGTGAGGTAAATAGCCCTATAATTAAGCCAGGTTTGAGCAGAATACATGGGCACTTTGTTTCTTGATAATTATCTTGTTTTCTGAGCCTTGAAATAGCCTTCCATATTTTTTTTTTTGTAAATCTGTTATCGAATACAATATTTTTTTATTAAATTATAGAAACTAAATGTTTATGTAATGAAATTAATTTAAAAAGGAACAGAAAGCAGTGGGAAATTAGCTTTGGGGATGTTGGTAACTTCTCACAGAAACTATTCATTATCCCTTAGTATCAATTTATGACTGGCTGCAAATGAGCATTTAGAGGGACTCTAAAATATTTAGAATTGATTTTGCTGCTTCTGTATACTAATATGCATCTCAGTATTCAAAAGTTCAGCTCTTTATAAGATCAGGAGAAGAGTCAAACTGCCAAATAACACTGAAGGTATTTATTTTGGCCTCTACATAGACAGACAAGCTGACAGTAATCTTAATTAACACATCAAAGCACCTAACTACTATGTGTGAGCCTCTCATTTGTGTATAAAAGGAGCCACAACAACATGGAATTTCCCAACATTGTTTCACCTTAAAATAATTGATAACATATAGCCACTTTTTCATGTATTTTAACACAACCTAAAAAACAATATGGCAGACTCCTATTAAGCTTTCTTTCTACAGAGCATTTTGTGTTATACAGTTCCACTATTGCTGTATTACCATAAGGAGGACTACAAATGCCAGAAATTCAATGGAAAGAGTTTCAACACAAAGTAATGTATATATATATATATTATTGTGTATTAACAGTATGTATTGCTGTATAATGAGAAAAACAACTGAATAAAGAAAAATGCAATATTTTCAATTGTCTTAGATGTTACAGAATTGCATATCAATTCTGCAACGCACTTACATATTATTTCTTTTTAATTTTTATTTATATAGTTATATATCGTCTAACATATTTTTGGACATTATTAAATATAGATATTTTATGTTTATATGTAAGATTAAAAGGGTGATTTTGATGAAAACAGGACTAATGTAAAAAGCCAGTAATGTACCTTTTATTAAGAGCAGGTATAATGCCTGACAGGCGTATATTTGAACTTCTTCATGGCCGGGGAAAGCTCTCATGGCTTTAAAGATCAGCAAGAATATATCTTCTTCATGATCCAAGAGCAAGAAATTAATGACATCTACAAAACAAAAAAGATGTTAATATTAGTGCCTGTGTGTCAAGGACCACAGATGTCCTGTATTTACAGTATGCTCTTAAGATAATATGCAACAATGCTTCAGAAAGTAAAAAATAAATGCAGCCTTTTAATATTATGAATACATAAATATTTATTTTATTAACTATTATAAACAATAATACTGTATTACATAGTCCATTACACTTAAATGGCCAGTGTATGCATATTTCCTCTTAAACCTATTTTTAGTTCCTCGTAAATTAGCATAAAAAATACATGTGCAAATAGCAGTAAAGTAACCAGAAAATGTAATCCAAAAACATAGTTTACCTTAATAATGGCCAGTGCTTTACACAATGCACATCTCTTATTGTTCTGAGCACTCCTGAAAGAAAGTGCTTACGCTGGCGCTTTAACTGCTCTGTACTGAAAGTATAAACTTTTCAAAAGAAGCAGTCGAAAATGTATTACTATCCATGGCCCCTTACCATTATCAAAGGGTTTTGGGCTAAGATGAAGTGTAGTACCTTGGTTGTACCTGCCTGGCACAGGTTTAGTCTCTGCCCGGATGTGCGAACAGGGCAACACTTTGTTGTCTGCCCAGAGGGTCGGGGTGCGTTAAATTCCCAGGACTTAATGGATAATTAGTCACACCTCATAAAATCACCTGATTTTAATGCATTTTAAGCACCCCAGGGCCTCCCAGCCTGGAACTTTTGGTTTGTGAGGGGTCATTGATTTTTTTGCCTAGCTCCCAGCGTTCGGATAAGCAGAGCACATCACTTGTGGACCCTAAAGAGCTTATGTTAAAGGGAGGCCTGAGAGAGAGGTCTCCATAAGGCAGTGGCCTCCCCGGCCTAATCACAGCACTTACTGGCATTGAATTTGGCACTGGCACTGGATTTTGTTTTGGGCAACTTTGTTTTTTGCACCCACCACCTCTGCACTCTATAGAGGCTGGGGGATTCTGAAGAATCCAGGCCTCCTTTGGGTAGAAAAGTCTGAAGGCCTTGGCCAGGAGACTAAAGCTGAAGGGAAGGGGAAAGCACCTCTACCTAACTTCCTTGTAGGGCAGCATTAGGGTGAGTTAATGGCATCTTAACATCATTTTACTTGCTTTAATACACTGGTTCCGCCATTTTATAGATGCAGTTGCTGATTTCATTGAAGTGTTTCTTGAACTCTAAATATCTGGCACCACTGTTAACAATGAACTAGAACATGTACAGATAATGAAGAAATAATAAATTAAGAAGTACCTGAAGCAATGATTGCGGTTAAAGCTTTCAGTCCAATAGTCAAAATGCTTATATTTGTAAGGTAGATAGACAGGATTTTCAGAATTTGCCTGAAAGTAAACCAAACATTACTTTGTTAAAATGATTACACAGAAACAGCTGGCATTGTAAGTTCATAAAACAGTATTCCTAATGTGATCCGTAAATGTAATATTCATGTTCTAATAAGGTCACTTAATTCATTATTAAGTAAGGTTAAATTCTAAGAAATGTGTGACACATTGTTTTTTATTTAATAGCTCTGGATTTAAATCTTGCTGGTTAATCCAAAGAGAAATTGTAATAATAATCAAAGTCATGGCCCTTTTAAAGTTTACGTTACATCTAGTTACATAGTTACATTTAGTCCAATTGTATAAAGTTCTGCATTATTACGGTTTTGTGTTTTTGTTTATCTAATTTTGCTCTGCTCACCTCAATGAGGCTGCTATGTTTATCTCTCTCACTCATCCTATTCCTCAAAGCAATGATGTGCCACTGGCAGCCCAGGGGCCACACGTGGCCCTCGGTCACTTTTCATGCAAATTCATACAGTTCTTGGAGTAGGCGAGCATGTCCCTTTTCAACAATACATAGTGTGTTATATTACTCCAGTACTATCATATAATACCCAATTATAATCCAAAATATTCCCCTTCATTATCTATAACTCCATTCCCAAATAAACAATTTCCTACAGTTAAGTTACCATTTTACTTTGGTTAAATAAAGAGGTTTAATAAACTGTGAAGCCATTTTAAGTACTCAATGTCCGCTGTTGCTTGAAGCTTAATGCAGAGATAAGCCACGAGAGCTGGAATAAGTAATGCAGGCTGAATTTGGCTGACAAAATAAAAATAAAATGATCTAAATAAATGTAAACATGTTTTGTATCAGTGATCTATCAGTATGTTTAGAGGAAACATGGCAGACACTTACTGATGGACACCGAGAACCTCCCATTCTTGCCCCAGGTCAATAGGCGTCTGTAAGCTATGCAGAGTGCCTGGGCAAACTTCTATTAACCTGCACAGAAGCGACCAGCCCGCCTGAAAGTGCCAACAGAAAACAGTGTAAATATTGCACAATAATACTTATTGCTTTTTAGTGCATACTTTCTGGTTTCTATTCTATACACATTGGGCAATCCAGAGTAAATATTCACTAATAATTAACAAGCACGTCATCATTCTACTGCAATTCAATAGCTATTGACCACTTGTACTAAAGAAAAAGCTAATATTTGCCCTGACATTCAAAAGGTCAATGGGCTGAAGCCATTATGGCTATTATTCCATGGGAACAAGTCTCAGTACAGTTGTGCTCAAAAGTTTGCATACCCTTGGTGAATTTATGTACCATTTTTAAAGAAAACATGAGTGAGCAGGCAAACATCTGTGAGCCACCATCATGCTTCACAGTGGGATGTTATTCTTTTCACTATAGGCCTTGTTGATCCCTCTCCAAACATAGCACTTATGGTTGTGACCATAAAGCTATATTTTGGTTTCGTCACTCCAAATTACAGTGTGCCAGAAGCTGTGAGGCGTGTCAAGGTGTTGTTGGGCATATTGTAATCAGGCTTTTTTGTGGCATTGGCACAGTAAAGGCTTTTTTCTGGCAACTCGACCATGCAGCTCATTTTTGTTCAAATATTGTCGTATTGTGCTCCTTGAAACAACCACACTGTCTTTTTCCAGAGCAGCCTGTATTTCTCCTGAGGTTACCTGTGGGTTTTTATTTGTATTCCGAACAATTCTTCTGGCAGTTGTGGCTGAAATCTTTCTTGGTCTATCTGACCTTGGCTTAGTAACAAGAGTTCTCTGAAAATTCCACTTCTTAATAATAGATTGAACAGTACTGACTGGCATTTTCAAGGCTTTGGGTATCTTTTTATATTCTTTTCCATCTTTATGACGTTCCATTACCTTGTTACGTAGGTCTTTTGACAGAAATTAACCTTTAATTGCCATTTTAACCTGTGTATGTCACAAGGCCCAACATTCAAGGGTATGTAAACTTTTGATCAGGGCCATTTGGGTGATTTCTGTTATCATTATGATTTAAAAAGGAGCTAAACAACTATGTGATAATAAGTGGCTTCATATGATCATAAAATCCTTTAATAAAATTATTTTTTTTCTTGCATGATCAGTCATATTTTCTAAATTTCTGCCAGGGTATGCAAACTTCTGAGCACAACTGTAGCTACTTCTTTGTAATATATTACATTATCTACATACCTAAATAGCAGAAAAGGACAAAGAAGCAATTATAAAGTGATCAAAAGGTATTACTATCAGAATGTATTTTAATTGCCCTCCATCTTGTGTTAGTTTTACAGTGGGAAGTGGACATCCAATCATACATTTCAATTTCTAGTATGTTCTGAAACATTGTTGTTGTTGTGTTGTTCAGTCGCGTTCAACGCTCTGTGACCTCATGAACCGCAACACACCAGGAACATATTCATGTCATGCTGAACCACTTTTATGGAAGATATAATGGAGTGGGTTGCCAGTTCCTTCTCCAGTGAGCCACAGCATACAGCTCCTGGTATTCATAGGTGGTCTCCCATCCAGTTACTGACCAGGTCCAACCCTGCTTGGTTTCAGGGTGGTGTGACCTCTTGGTTCCCTGACTGGAATCGAACCCAGGTTGCAGGGCTGAAAGCATTGAATCCTAACCACTGGACCCACAAGGGAACCCTCTGAAATATAACTGACTTGTTTATTAAAATATGTATTTTTGAAAAGCCATGTTAATCAGCTGCTGTGTGTGACTGTCTTTGGCAAAATGGTCTGATAGATAACATATTAAGTACTGGATGTATATTTCTAAGGAGCGCACATGTGACTTGTGCATATATTCTCGAGATGTTTTGATGCAATTAAAAAACAGAAAGTATTGAGTGACTTCTGCTAAGCTAAGATAAGAGTGTTTATTCAGACTTGACTCCATAATCAAGCGTATGCTCTTTCCAACTGGCTCTGTTACTGACATAATACAGTTCTGTTCTTCAGTGACACGCACTAATAAAAAAAGAATATTCATATAAAAAAATGCAACTAAATTAAATTAAGATAAACATGTGAATAGGATTAAAATAGGATAAAAATACCATAACTTCTCTTTAATGGACAATTGTGGTAAAAAATAGCCCCTTTGAAGAAATCAACAATTGTAAAAAAGCAAAGTATTTTAGAACTTAAATGATGCAGCATCAAAGCGTGTTACTTTTATATGCAATTTTGCTGCTGTGGAATTTACCATTTTAGTTTCCAGTGACCAACTTCCTGAGTAGGAGAGGAGATTTTAGGAAGATTGCATCTATACAATAGGAAGGTGACAGATGCATCTGCCAGTGTATTCATTAGAATAGGATTATTATTAGTTTACAAAGACAAACCCAGTTGAGCAGAAGCTCCAAGAAGTAGGCTAAGTAATGAAAATGTAAGTTTGTTGTAAAGAATGATTGCATATAAAAGCAAAAAGAGTAGGCCGTTTTTTTTTCCACCTTCTAATAATATTTTATCAAGTTATATTAATCAATAATAAAAAGGTTTTTGGGCCTTTAAATTACCATAAACATACTAAAAAAAAAGATCAGAGCATTATATGGTCCAAAACACACCTAGTAAAATAAAGTGATATTTGCTTTGCACAACTAAGGCTAAACATTGTTATGCTGTTTTAGTGGAGACTACAAGACGAGACTGCATTATAAACATTCTCTCACAGACATCCCTTAACGAAGATTGGATACTTGTGTCACTTTCCCAAATCACAGTTTTAACCAGCCTCATATAATTTACAATATAACATTTTGTATGTCATTTTTTTCTGTGAAACCTTACCTTTTGGATTACTGCAACTTTCATGTAATATTCCAACACCAGGAGTAGAGGTGAGTGCACATTTTTGCCTTGAAAGATTTCAGGTGCTAGAGTGAAAGCATAGAGCACAGGTCAGCACACTACGGATATGGCGTACGATATTTTCTTTTTATTTTAATATAAAGAACAAAAAAACAAAACAAATACAAGCTTTGTCAGTTTCTTTTAGGCTGAATGTGTTAACACCACATTGCGTCTTATGAGGAGCCCTTTAAAATAACCATTTGTACACAGAACTTGGATTAACCTTGGAAGCCCGTTCTGAAGTACGTGTCGTCTTTAAGTCAGGTCGACTGTAACACAAGGACCACCTGTTTAAGGAGTAATTCTGTGGGGACTCTGCTCTGCCTTTGGCACTTCTGTGTTGTCCAAACCATATCTGTTTGATGTATTTACAGTGTTTGGTTTTTAAACACTTTGGTATCTACTCAATGAGAAAAAAATGTTATAAAAAAAATTACTTTTAGCTCCTCCTTTTTTGCTTTCCTCTAACTTATCTGCACTTTAACTCTTTTTAGTCATCCCCTTCTTCATCTTTGAGCAGGTTTATATTATTCAGGGTCTCTGGTATATCCCATTTTGCACCCTTTCTGCTCCCAAATTTGCAAACAGTTCCCATTAAATGAACAAAGTGACACCTTAAGACACTTTCTTACCACAGTCACAAAAGGTGTGAGCGTGCAAATCCTCCAAGATCTGGACGAGGGTTTCAATTTGCTTGCCTTCCTCAATGTTTTTGAGACGCACCACTAGCTTTTTGACATTTTCTTCAAGTTGCTCTGAGCTGGACATGATATATGGTTTTCATTAATTTCCTTTAGCGTATTGACGAGATTTGTCATCATTCATTTCTTCAGGCTGTGATAAAAGAATAAAGAGAAAGTTAGAGGAAGTATTTTCAAGCCAAGTGCAGATTGGAAGATTCCCTAAGGTTTCAGGCAATAACCAGGTCTCTTGAAGCATAAACACACACAGTCAGTCGCACCCTTTAATCATGGGGACAAACCATACAAACAGACAATCAGGCCTGTTTTCAGTACAAAGTTGTAATAATGCAGGAAGATGTAGCACTCCTCAAAGAAAGAATGTAATCCTAATCATCAATATGCAAAGTTTCATCTTAATGTGAACTACTGCAGCTATAGGATTTTAGTTATTTATTAATATTAAAAGTAGGTACTATTATACATATACATCTTTATTCCATGAATGGGCCAGATGGGCTATATCAGTTAAAAAGTACCTAATCTTCTGCTCTGGCAGATTGTCTACAATTATGTGTTTTCTATTGGTATTTTTGTTATGTAAAGCAAACCAAATGTTGTCAATTCTGATTAAAAATAAGTATGCAAAGGTCTCTAATATATAAATAAGAAATGGGATCTAAATGTTAAGCTGATGACATTTATTTGGTGCTCTTAGAAAAAAATGGGACAGTTTCATGTTATGTTTTATCAAAGCACAAACAATACAAGAGGTTAAGGCATTAGATTGTAAGTTTGCAAGTTTTCCTTCTTGTAAGGTGCATTGGAAACAAGCATTATGTACATTGAGTTTAAGCTCAAAGACAGGGCCCTCCATGCTTTTGCAATGCGTTAATATTCTTTTTGCCTTGTACGTAATCCTTATATAGAGCTATGCAATATGTTGGCGCGTTACAAATAAAGGACAATAATAATAAAGACATCAAGATCATTATATTTTGTAGTTACGACTTGCCCGTCAAAAATGATGGCAATAAAATTTGAAATCTGTTTGGCCCCTCTGAGCACCGTTGGCGCTCATCGCAAGCTTTTTTCATGTCTACTTTACAGGCTTTGCTTGCCCATTGCAGCTTTTGCCAAGCCGCACTTTTCCTGCTTTGCAATGATCCCCTTCGGCGCTCATTGCCACCCCTACGATAAGCGCCTTTGGCCACTCATTGTGAGCCTCTCCCCCCATGTACTTTATATGCCTGTGTAGTTTAGGGGCCTACTGCCTTGGGTTCATTGCTACTGGCTTGAGTTAAATGTTACGGTCTTGTATTAAGTGTCACTGCTTTGCGTTAAGTCATATTTACGTTTTTCGGTAGCCATTTCGTGAAAAAAGGCAAAATATGCCTCAAATTAACTTGCAACCTCACACACAGACTCCCTCGCCCCCGCCCCCCGCGGTGCTGCCTGTGAGTATGTAAGTAAATTTGAGGTATATTTGTGTGTTTCTGCATGTCTTTCCAGTTCGGTGGTTCGGCCGTTAAAGTCGTATTTTTGCGACCCCCAAAGTCCATCTATGCGCTTCGGGTCCCAAGTCATACGGCCCGTAATTTTGGCTAAGTCCCATGTGTCTCGGGATGACGGCAAGCTAAGTCCTGCGTGTCTACGGCTGGAATGAGTGCCTACGGCGCTCATTGCAGCTGAAGTCCTGCGTGCTTCAACTACTCGCAAGGCTCGCAGTGCAATGAGCACCTTTGGCGCTCATTGCAGCCTAAGTCCTGCGTGCCTCAATTGTTCACCTCGCTTCGTGAGGCTCGCAGTGCAATGAACGCCTTTGGCGCTCATTGCAGCCTAAGTCCGTGGCGTGCCTCAATGGCACACCTCGCTTCGCGAGGCTCGCAGTTGCCACCCTATGGGACAACAACTCGCAGTACAACAACTATATTAGTGAGTCTAAAAATTCGGAGCATAAAGGATAAAAAAAAACTAGGTTAATGCTGCCTACCTCTTTACAATCATTTAAAGAGACAGTACATACATGCTACTATATCAAATAAATCATAGTTTTGCAAACTCTTGGGATTTAAGTACAAAGATAATAAAAAATGATAAGGCTCAATGTATTCAGGGAAAAGTTCTACATACATTTTGGAAATGCTTTACCATTCTTATCTTCCTCTGATTTAGTTCCTGACTGGCAGCTACAAGATTAAGACTGTATCATAATGTAGCAGTGAACTAAATTCAGTGTCATGTTGCTTTAAATCTTCTGCAGCTCATATTTACTGCTACTAAAAGCTCCATAAAGCAATAAAAACCAACAAAAAACAAATAAACATGTTCTGTGACCTTTACACATTTTTCTCATAAGCTTCACTCAAATGTATAAGCTTCACTGCAAAGTAAAACAGACAAAAATCTTGGGGTGATACATATCTTTTAACTTTTATCACCATGTAAGAAATTAATTTATTTTTAGAATATTTATTTAAATGTCAAAGCCTTAAGAGGAAGTTGCACTTGCATTACACAGAAAAAATTAACTTCTGAAAGCAAAATAAAATTATCGGTGACCCTGGAACCAAGAAAACAGAATTATCAGTTATCAGAGTATAAATGGAACAGCTTCAATAAATAAAAGTGTAGATATGTTTACAAAGTAAAGAAAGCATGGGTGCAGGGGACTGAAAAAGGAAACTGAAAGTAGAGGAAGTATAAGAGAAGGGTAAAAAGAAAGAGAGAAGGGCTATAGTGAAAACAAAACAGTACGGTGACAGAGAAGGAACATATGTGGGATTTACCTTTGTGTATAAAACAGGAATAGAAAAAAAGGACCATGAGAGGATATACAAATGAATACATTTTGTGCATGTTTCAAACGGGAGAGAGAGTGAAGAAATATCAAGAGAATGAGGAAAAGTAGGAGGGAGATAGACCAAAAAAAGAAAAAAAGCTAAGTAAATACAATAAGTAGAAAAAAACAACTGGCTGGGACAGGTACAAGACTACATTCAATACAGAATAAGCCTATTGCACAATATGGAACTGAAAGTCACCCTCATGATTCAGCCCTCAGGATGTGATGTAACAAACACAAAATGGATTCATGTATTTATAAACAGAGTCTTCAAAAATGCAGATGTTCCCCAAAAAAGCTTTATGGTCATGGCTTACACAAGATGTTTATATTGTTTGGTATATACTTGACAAACAAGTGTCTTTTCTTGAACTAAAGTGGTCCTTTAGCTTACACGCCAACAGCAAGTGGATCAGAAAACCAGGTCTTTATGTTGCTCAAACACAGGGCCCTCCATTCTCTTGCATTTGTGTTTATTGTATTTTGCTTTGTACTTAATTCATGTACAGCGCTACAGAATATGTCGGAGCATGGAAAATAAAAGATAATAATAAATGTAGCAATTCCCTGACAATACCTTTGAGACCTGTAAAAACCATGACAGGAGGTATGCTATAAGCAATAACAAAAATAGATATGCTTAATCAGAAAACAAACTAACTTTGATAGGTTAGCTCTATGGACATGATACACTGCAAAAAGATCACATAAATCAGTACTTCAGGAAAGCAAGACAAACTGTTCACTGGAAGGTATGATCATGAGGGTGAAGCTTAAATATTTGGGCCATATCATGAGATGGGAGGATTCCCTAGCAAAGACTCTGATGTTGGTAAAAATTGAAGCAACAAAAAGAAGGGGACAACAGAGATGGAGATGGATAGATGAGGTCACTGAAGCAATGAACATATACGTGATGGAGCTCAGAGGGGCAGTGACTGAGAGATTCACCTGGCGTGCTGTGGTCCTAGAGTCACGGAGAGTCGGACGTGACTGAACGTCTAAACAACAATTGGTCATCATAACCCACTCTGAGAGCAGCCTCTTTTAGCTCATTTGGGCCCTTCACAGGGAGAAATATCTAAAAGAATGTCAGTCTGGTCTCACTCAATAGATTGAGCCAGCCCCAAAATGCCAGGCAATTTTTCCCTGAAAATGAGAAACAACAAACCTCAGACATACATGTTGGCCTTAGTTGGGCCTTGTTAGTAGGGTGTAATCCCTAAGGCACAGTGAGCAAGGAGTCCGTGTATGGATGCCCCTATGTGCCTTAGAGAGACAAAGCCCTAAGAGTCATTTGCAGATTGAACTACTACAGGACATTTCTCCCTGTAAAGGTCACAAATCCGCTAAGAGAGGCTGCTCTCGGAGTGGGTTATCATATCCATAGAACTAACCTATTAAGGTTAGTGCATTGTCTGATTGAGCACATTTGTTGTTGAGGTATGCTATTAAATACAATTATAAATAATACTACCATTTTATGCCGAAGGTAAATTAAAAGAGCTGAAAAACCTCATCAGTCTCTCTTATAAATCTTTATATTTTTCATGTTTTCCAGTTGAGTACACAGGCGTTCATGCTTGCACACACAATCTGAAACAAGCAGCCTCCCCTCCCTATACTATGATTATGAGCGACACAGGTCTTTATGTGACATTTAACTTTCCAAATTCCGTTCCAAGAAAGTGACCATTTAGTAACCTCCGTCCCTCCATGCAAGTACTTGCAAAATTAAAACCACAAGATGCATTGTATATAAAGGATTCCTTGTTTGTGAAGTATGTAACAAACTAACAACATTACCGGGTGTGTAGGCCATGTACATAAAACAAGTTTTAGGAAAAGTCCTAAATTTATGTAGACTATGCTAATGTATTGTAAACTTCCATCTTATCTTGAGTACTTATTGATTTCTTAGATCTTGAGGGCATGTTTTTAATAACTAAACAATTTAAGGAGGGGTGTGGCAGATTTGTTCAGTCATTTGATGTTTTACCTATCCACTTCCCCCACACATACCCAGAGGCAGGCAGCTTACAAATATAATGGCAAGCCCTGCACCTGTTGAAATTGAAAAGCCCCTCCCAAACATGCAACCCTCAATAAAGTATTATGGGTGTTTCCAGTGTCCAGCAGTATTAACATTTATTTTTTCTAATTAAAAACTAGTTTTATTTTTTCTCATACAGTGGTTCTTTATTTCCATCGGAAAAGCAATAGTCGTCTAGAAAGGAACGGTTAAAGGGCCATGTACCTTACTGTAAGTGCTCTTCATGGTGTGAAAGAGCACAAGATTGTTTGTTAAAGTGAACCATTTTTTAAATTTCACTAATAACAAATAAAAAATCTAAAGTTTTAAGTCTGTTTGCATACAAAGTGTATCCTGTCTACTGCATGAGAAATAACAGATAGTCAAGGAGCTCGGAGTGATGGTGATTGTCCATAGGGAAGGCAGTGATTGATAACAGTTTTCCCTGGACTCAGCACTGTACCGACCAGTTAACCCATAACTGACCTGTTTAGGTGATTCCAGCATTCCATGCTCTGCACAGATAGATTTGTTAAGGGTTCATTTCTCTTGCTCACTACACAGAGGTGACCAGAGGGTAGCAATAATTGACCCAATAATAGAGCTGGTCTACATTGCTCATATTCCAGAGAAACAAGAGAAATCTGATTTCACTGCAGAAAGTAAAACATGTAACCCATTACAAGGTATGTTCCCTTCATCCTGGAAATATACAGAGTCCTAATATTGACTTTAATGGGGATTTTAATGGGGACACACACCCCTGCAACCTGACTGGCTGCAGTAATGCAGCCTGTTATACATCTAAACACAGATTTTATTTGATTTGAATTTTCAGTGAAAAATGCAAAAAGTATTTCAACATGCTTTTAGGAGATATTTACTGTGATATAGTGCAAATCGTGCTGAATTAAGGGGCCCTTTAAAGGGACATTGAAAGCCTTTTTCCTTTGTTTTATCTGAAGGAGAGTATTTGATAATATACCACTGTGTGTCTTCTTTTTTCAAATGAAGCTTTAAAATCTAAAAAAAAGTTTAACAGATCTGGTTATTTTGTCCATGCCAGACAATGAGCACTTATATAGATGTATTAGTCACACTTGTTTGCCAATGAAATCTACAGACGTACGTATTTTCAGTGTAATACCTTTTATTTTCAATGTAGTTTAAACAAGTTTTACTCAACAAAAAAAAAGTTCATGCAAAATATAATTTTGGTAATATTTAAAATATGCTCTTTTAAATGTATCAAAAAAAGAATTTTATTCCATGTCCCTTTAAGTATCTTATTTTCATAGAGATAATTACTTTTTTTTTTAATTTCATGCGTAAATAAAAAAATAAAACAGGAAAGCAAACTACACACTTACAGCAAAGTAAAATAATTATTCAAGAAAGAGGAAATTCAGTAGTATCATTACTGTTTCCCATAAAAAATAAATACACACACTATAGAATATACTAGAGCATATATATATAAAAAAAAACTAGTGCTATAGAGAACATAAAATGCGTTAATATTTACGAACAATGGTGATCACTAAAAAGTACGTTTTCTAACACTTTAATTCATAAACACAAAAAAAAGATATAGTTACTTCTTATCTTAAAAAAATATGAAAACCAACACTAACAAAAACAACATTAAAAACAATAATAAATATACTATAGCATCATGCTGCACCTCTGGTGGTCTGCAGACTAGATGCGGCCCACAGCTCATTTCTGTGGCCACTGACTAACCGAGGAGAATCTCCTTATAAACTTAATACAGTAGAAACCCGGTTATCTGGCACTCACCTAACTCTCTAGCAACCGACACCGGCATCAATTCCCCATTTTAAATAAACTCCCGCTAATTATTTGTTTTTGGGCCTAAATGGCCCAGTTTAGGTGTGAATGCCTTTTTGAGGGGTTTTGGGGAGTTTAACCCGAATTTAAATTCAGGGACTCCCGATTAACCGGAAACCACGATTATCCAGCAATAGGGAGATCCCATAGGTAACGGATAACAGGGGCTTTACTGTATTAAAAAAATAAAACACTTGAGCTCTCATAGAAAATAGTAAGGGCCTCATTCTATTATCGGCCGTAGAAGATGCGGGGCCGCAAGGACCGGCCGCAGGCTATTTGCCTATTCTATTCCCTTCCGGCCGGGGGCTCCGCCAGGCTTGCGGCCGGCGCCCTGTTATCCCTTGCGGCCGCACGCGCAGCAGGAAAGCCTTTGCTCTTAAACGGCCGCAAGAAAAACCCGGTTGCTATTCAATTGCTACGGGAACCCTCTCGGCAAGGCTAAAACCGAGCCGCAGCTTACTTGCACCAAAAAGGACCCGCAAGCACACAATTAAGCACATAATATAGCCATCCTGCACTCTGATGAGACGATAAAGTGATTGTAGGTGTTAGCATTAATAGCACAACATTCCCCTACACTCAAATCCGTAAATAATTGTTATTTTAATTCATGTCAAATATCCGTGGACAAAGTCCCGAGGGCTTGGAGCACCTCAGACCCGCCCAGGCTGCGGGACGGAAAATAAACCGTTAATGAAATAGCGGATTTAGGCGATGTGCAAGCTTGAGAGGGTGTTGTTATTAATCCTCATGTCCCCCATTATGATCCCTAGCATTTACAGAGCTTTACAGTGCCATCTTGAATTTATATTTGCATTTAAAGTTTTCTGACCTTGCGGCAGGTTGCATGATATGCGGCCAGCCGTAAGGGGGATATCCTTGCGGCGCCGTCCATTTGAATTGCAAGGTAAAGGTAGCTCTACACAGGGCCGTAAGACGGTCGCAAGGAATCGCAGCTTTGGGGCCGTTTTACGGACGATAATAGAATGAGGCCCTAAGTGTTTAGTGATTCCATGCTAAAATATATAAATATATAATATTTAGATATATTTAGATATACTTTTTAAAATGATTATTATTTTAAACTTGGCACGCCAACTCATAAATCAATACATTTCTGGCTCACCGGCTGCTAAAAATCTGCTCTCCACACTTAAGAAGTTGGACAGCACTGTATTATCTAATGAGAAATAAATATAATTGTCTCTTCCTGCTTAGTCATTAAAAGTGCAGATGGGAACAATATTAATTTATCAGTCACAGTGAATGGAAAACTAAACTAACGGGATGCTGGATTCCAGAGAATGATGTGCTACATAACTGCAGAATAAGGTCATGTTTTGTATATGGATGTCGCCCTGACTAAATCCAATAACTATCACATTTTCACAGCGAGCAAATTAAGGGATTTTTATTACATGTTCCCACTGGTGTATTAGGACTACAAATGACTCATTTAAACCAGTTTGTTTGTTATTACATAGGGTCGTATGACATTTGAATGTACAAATGCAAAATAAAGTAGCAGATAACCAGTAAGAGCTGATCTAATGCTATTCTCTTAATAAACAAGCTGAGTACACTTGCATAAATACATAACCATTTTTAGCTCATGTTGTCAATGAGACTTCCTGTGATAACAGTCATGGCTCACTTGGCAGTCATCTGGGACTTGGACAGATGTCTGTCACAGACTGTTGACACAAGAGACGATACCTGGGGGTTTGGGGCTCCCAGACACCCTGTTATACTGTTATAAGGTTATATTGTTATTTTGTGGTCTAGGGGATAAAGTATTATAAGTTTACCCCTTAGCATATCCCCATCCCTTCCATGTTTAGGCTCATTGTAATGGGTGTCATGTGAGGGAGCTGGTGGGATGTGTTGGTTGTATGTGTGTGAAACATTGTGTGTTGTATTTGTAAATATGAATGTATGTTATTATATTGTAGAGGGGAAGCCATTGAATACAGCCACGCCTCCTTTGTTCCCAAAGGCCTGTTAATCCCATTAGCTAAGTATCCAGCATAGAACTAACAATGGGAAGCTCACAGCTGGAGGGCAGACAGGCAGGCACCCAGAAACAATGGGATGGCCTGAAGGCTTCTCATGGGCACAAGAGAACCAACGTATGCTTTGCCCTGGAGAGTCAGACCCCAAATGAATTAGTTGGCCTCGCCTAGTGGGCGGACCCGGGAGGGGACTATTGGTTCACACACAGTTCCCCTTCATGATTGGCCAGACGTCATTTGGGGCTGGCTAACGGTAGCCACTTCCCCCATTCTTGTGTGATGTGGTTAAATATGCTGTTCTAAAATAAAACATGGTTCATAATTTTCATCAAGACTTTGTGTGCAGGTGTATTATTGACCCAAGGGCATATGCTGGAATAGGAGATCGTTTCTGACTCCATGCCAGGTTTTTCCCAGGCACACTACCTTAAGCTGGGACTTATGCTCTTGCATCCGCAAAGAAGGTCCATTGGTCTG
This sequence comes from Discoglossus pictus, assembly GCA_027410445.1. Lineage (NCBI taxonomy): Eukaryota > Metazoa > Chordata > Amphibia > Anura > Alytidae > Discoglossus > Discoglossus pictus. Next base: position 365,394,104 of record CM050167.1, on the reverse strand, counting down.
AGTCACCCAAATCTTAGGTCTAAAACCTACAGGAGATAAGAGGACTAGGATCCTCTATACTCCATCATCATTGTAGGTTGTGACAATAACCACCATTGAGTCTCCAAAAAAAAATGAGATGCTAGTGTGCTCATGGCTTATATAGTTGCTAGTGTTAGTTTATTAATGACTTCCCAAACATGTGGAGTTTTTTCCAGAAAGTGGGACTTTGCTGTAGTAATTTACTGCTCAAGAAAAGGAGACTAAGGCTTAATTCTCTGTACAAGAGTACACAACATAACTTTCTCCAGAGCATAATGTATATTTAGACGTTTATTTCTGTTGCTGCATATGCAAATGACCCTTAGGGCTTAGTCTCCCTAAGGGTGATAGGGTGACTCCTTACTCACTATGCCTTACTGAGTTCAGCTACACCTGACGAAGGCAGCCCAACTGTTTCTCTGGTTCAGGGTAGAATTGCCTGGTATTTTGGGTCTGGATCACTCTTTTGAGTGAGACCAAACTGATATACTATAGGGGATTTCTCTGCTCTCAGAGTGGGCTATCATATCCATATAACTGACCTATTAGGGTTAGTTCGTTCTGATAGTGCTAGTCTACCTATCAGGCACCTGGGAGCAGTGTGTGACAACTTGAACTTATCCAAAAACATTATTTTAATTATATACAGAAAAGTCTCCCAGTTCCATGTCTCAAGTCGACAAAAAAGAAGCAAATGTACTTAAAATTTGATTCTGAACACAGATAAACTAAACATTTTTGCTAAACTGTTTTACTGCCGGGGAAATGTTTATGGAATATTCCTACAACCTGTTTTTAAGCTACCTGGGCTCCTGCCAAGAATGCAGTTTTATTTCAGTTTAATAAAAAAAATATATTTGCAAAAGTGTAGAAGAAAACGAAAGAGGGAATGATTTTGTGAATATTTGACATGTCTTTGGATTTCAGGCTTCATGGTGATTAAATTGCAGTGTAAGAAAGAAAAGGAATTGTTTATAGATTATTACTACTACTATATCCTTCCTTTCTAACGCCCCAACATTTTCTGTAGCGCTATTCAGGGGTTAAGTACAAGTCAAAAATAATTTAACACAATGCAAAAAAATGGAGGGCTCGGTCTTCGAGCTTAAAATCAGACGAACACAGAGCTTTCCCTTATCGGATTGTAAACTAGCAAAAGTACCATCTGATGGATATGGATGAGTTATAGAAGGATGATAGATGCCTTGAGCATATTAAGGCTAAAGGTGATAGGCTTCTTAAAAAGATGAGTTTTTAGTGAGGTTTTGAAGGATTTGAGGCAGGAGGATAGTCTAGTGGAGCTAGGCAAGAAGAATAGAGAAAAGTCCTAAAAGAATGAGAGGAGGTGATAAAAGCTGATGACAGAAGAAGGTCATTAACAGAGCGAAGAAGGTGGTTGGGGTAGTATTTTGAGACAAGAGCAGAGATAAGAGGTGCACTATTGTTGTGGGCTTTATACGTTAGGGTCATGATTTTAAACTTTATTCTGGATGTTATGGGAAGCCAGTGGAATGACAAACAAAGAGGTGCTGCAGACACTGACAGCTGAGTACTGAATACTTTTTTATAACCTAACCCTGACTTGTACTTCTCAACAACATTGTCCATTACTTGTTTGAAGAGTTCCTTGGTCTTCATGGCAGTGTTTGGTTAGTGGTGCCTCTTGCTTAGGTGTTGCAGCCTCTGGGGACTTTCAAAAAAGGTGTGGATATGTAATGACAGATCATGTGACACATAGATTGCAAACAGGTGGATATCATTTCACTAATTATGTGAATTCTGAAGGTAATTGGTTGCAGCAGAGCTTTTCATGGTCTTCATAACAAAAGGGTGAATACATAAGCACATGCTCATTTTTTGTTTTCTATTTCTAAAAAATAGTTTTATGTATTTATTTTTCTCATTTCACTTCACCACCTTAGACTATTGTGTTCTGATCCATCACATACAATTCAGATTAAGAAAACATTGAACATAAGGCTGTAATGTAACAAAATAGGTAAAAAGTCAAGGGGGTGAATACTTTTGTAAGGCACTGTATATGCCTTTAATTGGAGAAATCATGGCTCTGTTGGTACATGGAGGTTAGCCATAATACTGTTTACATTTCTTGGATGAGTAGGGTTTGCAGATACACTTGTAAGCTGTCTTTTTAAGCATTTGTGTGGGAAGCAATTAAGAGTTAAATACCAAAATCTCCTATGATAACACAAATTCCCATGCCCTATCCTTCTTCCCTCACCAATGCCTCCACTGGGCAAAAAAAAATAGTGCATGTCCTCATGTATAAAGCTATCAGGAAATGTTCAGGTCAGAAGGAATGGAAACTTTTGTTCAAGAATTAAGATTTTTGGGACTCTAAGTGCTTTAAGGATTGTGGAGAATCAGGCAAAAATTTTGCATATGTGGTGGGTATGTCATATGGTACAATGCTTATGGACAGAGGTATTTGAATTGGCTTCAAAAATCTTTAAAACTAAAATAGAAAGATCCATCGAGGTAAGCCTTTTGGTTCCTTCAAATTCACTTATATCGTCCCATCAGAATCAACTTTTACAGTTTCTGATGCAGGCCACATAAAGCCACATTGCTCGGCAGTGGAAGTCCTCGAACTTGAGCTTGCAGGTAGTTAAGAACAAATTAAATTTTATCTTGATTAATGAACAAATAACCCATCTACTGGAGCAAACGGTTCTAAAGTTTATGGACATTTGGGCACCATGGCTAATTGAACCCGAGTGTATCGCTGGGGTCCAGTGCGAGCTGTTGATTAGTGGGTAGATTTTTAATAATTAAAAAAAAAGAAGAAAACTTATATTATCAAGTGAAGTGGACAGCCGCGGAGGTAAGTGACGTCTGTTATTATCTAATCATACCGGGCAATCTGTGTAGGAATTGTTTTCTGGTTTAACATCCCCATTGGGGATTTGGAATTATTGATGATGCATGATCTGAAAGAATATAAAATATTAAAAAAGACAAGCTTTGGTAAATGGCTTATCCGGGTAAGAATCATTGGTTCACGGAGTTAACAGTCAAGCTATTTGTTGATCTGGGATTTCGAGCCCAGATAGTAGACACAATGTATTAGCTATCATTATATATGTGATAGATGTATATGCATGTTATGAAAGCTTACAAACTGTAATGTGGTTTACCATTAACAAATAGTTTTATTAGGAAAAATTATGTTATATTTATGACTTAAAGGAACATGGAACACAACATTTGTTTCACTAAGTGCAGAAAACAGACTGTGACACATTATAAAAATAGCTAATTTCTGATGCAACAAAGGAAAAAAATATTTCCATGTCCCTTTAAACAACCACTAATGCCTGTGCCAAATTTTGAAAATGATAAAAATGTAGAGCTTTTTTGGTGCTGTTTCTTAAATGGCCACTTAATTCGGCACAATTTGGACCACATCACTGTAAATATCATCTAAATGCATGTTGGAATACTTTTTGAATTTTTGGTATCTAGCATGACACTAAATAATAATAAAATATGCACAAGATATATAACCAAGGCAACCAATATATAATAAAATCTTTTTGAAAATATCTTGATAATAAGAAATTAGATGAAGTCATCAACATTACTGCCCACACCTTAATGAGGTCCTATTTAAGATTGAGATCCACAGTTTTACCTGCTCACATCACAACCTTTCCAAGGCTCAAGTATACAGTAATAGAACAGAAATCCTAGGAGTGAGAAAACTACACCAACAGTGTGACTCTCCATAGTTATATGACATCACTTTCAACATGGTGTATGTGACATAGTTGAGGTTGGATAAAACAAGAACAAAAAAACAACTTTATGTTGTCTAATGTATTTTGAACTTCTCTGATCCATGTTCTGCTTGGGAAGGAACCAATAAAAGGTATCTGTGGGAAAAAAACTTAATTTGTATCAATTCACCTTAATCTTTCCTACCTATGCCATTTCTTGCATAACATTTTAACTATTTCTTATACATACATACATACACCCAGGGGGGTAGGAACAAATCCCTCCCAGATTAAATGAAAAGGGGACACAAAAAATAGCAACATTAAACTTAATCATAGAGGAGCTACGGAGCAGTATATCTTTTCCCTGAAAGCTTTGACCCATAGTTTGTGTTGTGTATATATATATATATATATATATATATATATATATATATATATATATATATACATATATATATATACACACACACACACACACATAATATAAGGCATATTTATATATATATATATATATATATATATATATATATATATATTTATTATGTAACCGGTTGCCCCCTAGAGGATGGTGCCAAGTAAAGAGTTCTTGACAGGAGTGACGGAGTTAACTCCTGAAGAACTACTAATTGGTGCAGGTGCAGTTTCTCTTTAAAGCCTGGGAAGCAGACATGGAAAGGGGTGGCTGATTAGGCTCTGGCCTAAGTTGTGTACTGCTGGTGCTAGCAGCCAGAGCAAGCCACAAGAGAGGAGCTTGCTGACTGATCCTGTGTGGATCTGCATACTGGACTTTAAAAGCAAAACCTGAATGAGGAAAATCTTGTTTTACTGTGGCTGCCAGTTTTGGATGACAGAAAGAAGTTTATGCTTTTTTGAAATCGCTGGACTGACAGAGCGGTCAGAGCAACTACACCGTCAGGAGGTGAAGCTACAAAAGCACCAAGTGAATGACAGACTGAGGAAGATTCCCAGGCAGAGTAGCCTAAAAAGAGACCAGGTCTATGCCAGTGAGGAGTCTGGGAGTTGCAGCTAACAAGAGAACGTTGTTAGCTGGTTGGACTACTATAAGAGAAGCTTGTGTGAAAGTTTGCTCACACAGATAACAAGGTAAAGCTGCTGTTGGAGCAAAGCCAGCCCTGCAGACTAATTGTGGAAATCCTGGATGTAAAGGTACCACTGCAGAGTCTGATAACCCCAGGGAGAAGTCTGTGTCGTTAAACAGATTTGTAGCCTTCACCAAGAGAGGGTGTTAGGGATCCCTGGAGGTTGGGGTATCTGGAGAGTAGGGCGGGCCAGAACCCCACCCTATGGTATGAAGTTTAAAGACGACGGTCTACCAAGGAAAGACTTCTAATAATAAGAGACTGTTTGTGTCCTGGCCACAAGGTGGCACTACTCCAACTAGAAGAATATTTGTATCCTAGCCACAAGGTGGCACTGCAAAAGACTATCTGTATCCTGGCCACAAGGTGGCACTGCAAAAGACTATCTGTATCCTGGCCACAAGGTGGCACTAGAAGAGACTGTTTTCTTTATGAATTATAATTTCTCCGGAGCAGAGAAGCTGCCCGGGTGTAGTCAGGGTGTTCCTGCATGTTTAGTAAGAAACGTATATGTAGATTTTCCTCATTCAGGTTTTACTTTTAAAGTCCAGTATGCAGATCCACACAGGATCAGTCAGCAAGCTCCTCTCTTGTGCCTTGCTCTGTCTGCTAGCAGCAGTACACAACTTAGGCCAGAGCCTAATCAGCCACCCCTTTCCATGTCTGCTTCCCAGGCCTTAAAGAGAAACTGCACCTGCACCAATTAGTAGTTCTTCAGGAGTTAACTCCGTCACTCCTGTCAAGAACTCTTTACTTGGCACCATCCTCTAGGGGGCAACCGGTTACAATATATATATATATATATATATATATATATATATATATATATATATATACACACCGTAAAAAAAACTGTTATCTGGCACCCACGGGGATTCCCTATTGCCGGATAACTGTAGTTGCCGGTTAAATCGGGAGTCCCCGATTTTTAGTGTCTAAACGACCCTTAAACCCCCCCAAAATGACTTTAAAAAGGCATTAGTACCTAAACCGGGCCATTTAGGGCCCAAAAGAACAATTAGGAAAAAAGTTAGCATTTTTATTTTGCAGTCTCAAACTGCCGGGTGGTGCCGTTTATGCCGGTTTAGCGAGAGTTGCTCCAGGTGCACCTATGGCAATGCCCTAGCTTCCTGTCCCGGAAGTATAGTTAAATGCCTACGCCCATGCATACACCATATTATCACTCAACAGGACAAGGAGGAGCAAAGGTCTTTTTTCCACTGCAGAACCAGTAACAAACTGCATCTAAGATTCAATACTGGAGATTTTCATAGGTCCATGTAGGATGTTCCCTGTGCATTTCACACAGAAACCCACATAGGGAAAACTTTACTACAGAAAAATAGACATCATGAACCCAGGACACATAATTGAGCCACAATCAACTACACAGTTATCTATTTAAAGGGCCATTTACCTCACTGTAAGTGACGTTTGGGGTGTGAAAGAGCATAGGATTTTATGTTAAAATTACCTATTTTTTAATTACACTAATAACATATAAAAAATCTAAAGTTTTAAGTCTCTGTTTACTTACAAAGTGTATCCTCCCTAGAAATAGCCAAGCGAGTGCATGCAGTGTGACCAGGTAACCCATAACTGACCCGTTCAGGTGAGTCCAGTATTCCATGCCTGCTCAGATAGATTTGTTGAGAATTATTTTTTTTTTCTTTTGACCTCTACATAGACAGCAACAGAGCGGAGCACAGAGCACTGGTCTGCATTGTTCAAACTCCAGAGAAACAAGAAAGCAGAAACCTGAATTTTCTGCTATAAGAAATTACACAAATTACAAAGTCTGTTCCCTTCAAACTGAAAATGTAAACAGTCTTACCATTGATTTGAATGGGACACAAACCCCTGGAACCTGACTGGCTGGGGTTAAGCAAAAGAAAGTGGGACATCTATTAAATATGTAAGCATGTAAATGGCCCTTTAAGATTTCACAAGTGATCCACAAAAAGATTCTGCAAACTAAAAACTGTCTACAAGTTCTTCACTAAAGATGCACATCATGTTGAAGACCAATGTAAATATTGCATTGCTTACTGACTCACCTATGTACAAAGTAACCTAAGACCTGTCATCTTCTGAAAGAGATATAAGCATTTAAAATGTATCACTTACTGCAAGTTTGATCATTTTCCACAACGTAAACATTTTTATAGTAGTTAACGTGGTAATATTGCGCCTTAAATACAGCATGCTCCTTAGATGAACTAAACTTGCTAATGGAATAGTTTTTCTAGAAACAAAAACAAGATGTAAGTTATTGATGTATTAACTATTATAAGAAATTATTATTTGCAGGTGGCAGACATTGCCTTGATTGTGGAGCTATTTTCTGAACAACAAGATTTTCTACGATTATAAGGAGCATCTTATTTCAAAAGTGACAGCTAGATTTCTCTACAGTCAATGTTTCTCCCACTTGAAACAATGTTATCTTCCAATACAAAAAAAGCAAATAAAAAAGCAAATAAATAAAAATACTAATATTTCTGAAACCCATGTATATTTTCAGTAACTTTTATAGCATTTAGATGCAAGCTGGGATCAGGGGCAAGAAAACTATATTGCATTATGTGTACAGGAGAACAGTGTGCAAATTCTACATAGCCAACTCATTCTCAGTAGCCATTTAAATTACAAATATATAAAACCACTGTTTCTAGGGCACTACTAGAAAAATGAGTATGATGGATATTATATATATATATATATATATATATATATTTTTTTTTTTTTTTATTATTATTATTTTTATATTTTATTAATTAATTAATTAATTTTTTGTTCTGTGTGCCATTTAATTATTATTATATATGCATACTAGCAATATATTAAATTATATTTTTGTGCACTAAATGAACATGGTCTACCGGAAAGGATACAAAAGCTAAACTTTTTAATAATTGATTTAAAAGTGCCTATCCAAGTCTAGTGAACACCTACTGCTCCATTCTTTTAATTCTTATACTTTCATCAAAAAGCACTTCACTTCCACCGACTTGACACAAATTGAAAAAGTATGTTGCTTTGGGGGAAAATGTAAAGATAAATGTACATTTTATAATCTTCAAATGAAGTTTTATTTGCAAAAAAAAAAAACATTTTTTAAAAAGTTTAAAATCATGGCCTTTTAAATTCACCACCACACTTTTCTCCTAAATGTGGTGTAAATCTGTAATACGTGTAACAGTTACAGATCCAGTCTTAGGCCCTCATTCAATTGCGATTCGGCCAATTGAATAGGGCTCTAAATAAGCACATAGCATATTTTTTTAAAATAAGTTTTTAGTTAGTGAAGACCTTGCTTTTGGATAGAAGTTCACTAACTAAAAACTTCTTTAAAAAAAATATGTTATGTGCCTATTTAGAGCCCTATTCAATTGGCCAAATTGCAATTGAATGAGGGCCTTATTATTTATGCAGGTTCTTGTTGGACGGCTTCAAGGGCTAAACTAAAATGACATATCTAAGTCAATTCTTGGTCAGTTTTAAATATCCACATGATTTTCCACGCTCTATCTGATGGTGCAGAGCACATCTGGCGACTATTGTGGTCCTTTTTGTAATTTTCCAGGCCAGATAGGAGATTACTATATAAAACAGTGGTCAGATTGTGTTGATCATCATCATCATAAAATATTATTATTATTTACTAATAAAATACTGTGATATATAATAATATAAAGCTTTTCTCCTACCTATAATTTATTGCACTCCAAAACTCTACAATATTTGGACCTATCCTGTTTTGTGTTCGCCGACTGCCCCGGGAGGTGAAGGACTGGCTACTGGAGAACCTGGGCCCAAGAGAGATAGGGCACATGAGGAAGGGGAGGACTCCAGACAGGGCTGAGAAAGACTTGAGGAAACAAGGATGCCGGGACTGAGAGAGGTGCAGAGAGACACACTAGGAGACATGAGGGACTGGAGAAGATATCACTGTATGTGAAGATGGTTAGAGAGCCAGGAATGAGAGAGAGACTATGACAGAGAGACTAGGGAAAGAGAAAGGGACAGAGAGAGGATATAGACAGCTGAGTGAAGGGCAGGATAAGTATGTGAAGAAGGATAGAGACCCAGGAATGGGAGTGAGTGAGACTGACTGAGAGAGTGAGTGGGGTCCTTTCCTGTTTTTCACGTTCCAAGAGTCAGCGATAGACCGCTTCAACAGCGGCGAACACAAAACAGGATAGGTCCCAATAGTTAACCCTTTCCAGTGTCCAAATCACACATACCAATTATTGTTTGACAAGTCTCTTCAGCATTTCTGTAGATATATAACATCAATTACAAAATACTGCCCGGTCCCTACCTGCTGGGCAACAATACAAACAACTATGCCCCAGGGGCACCAGGCAAATATGGGTCAGTTTCTCTTTCTTCAATAGATGTATCCCTAAATGAACACAATACGGTAATACTGATTAAAGGGATTTCTTCACCCCAAAATCACGTTGTTGTTTTTTGGTTGTTCTTCAAAAACATGAAAAATTGGCTATATGTTGCGTTATCCATTTTGTTCTAAAGTATTTATTTGCAATTGAACAGGCTTATGTAAAGTAATTTGTTGCTTTGATGTGCTAATTAGGATTACAGACTGCTTGTCTGTCTCTGTAGTGGCCAAAAGAAAGACCCCCAATATTATCAAGCAGTTAGAGCCCTCTCCCACCCTTATCAAGCACGTCACATTAGCATACAGGGCAACACACATTTGCCTTCCTCTGGATCAATTATCAATTAACAATTAATCCTCATGTTACAAACAGAAGAGATCTAAAAAGGTTGAACTTGATTGACTAAAAGTTTTTTTCAACCTCATTTACCAGGTAACTATGTAACATTAGCATACAGAGCTGCACATTAGCATACAGGAGTCACAAAATCAATGCAAATATTTAAGAAATTATTTTGTTGTTTTTAAGTCATTCAGTTGTGTCTGACTCTCCGTGACCCTATGGAGCACAGCACGCCAGGCACATCTATCATTATGTCCTGGTTGTTCTTATACATAAAGGTTATCTTGGAAAAGATACTGGAGTGAGTTGCCAGTTCCTTCTCCAGTGAACTGCAAATTGTCTGACCTCCTTGCTATGACCTGCCCATCTTGGGTAACCTTACATGGTATATCTCACAGCTTCATTGAAGTAAACCAGCAGCTTCACCAGGACAATATGGCGATCCAGAAGGGGGGAAAAAGAGAGAGAGAGAGAGTGAGAGAGAGAGAGAGAGAGAGAGACAGATATGTAGATAGATAGATATAGGTAGACAGCTATGTAGATATGTATAGATAGAGATAGATATAGTTAGACAGATATGTAGATATATATATATATATATATATATATATATATATATATATGTGTAGATAGAGAAAGATATAGGTAGACAAATATGTAGATATATAGATATGTATAGATAGAGATAGATAGAGATAATGTAGATAGATAGATATAGACGGACAGATATAGACAGAAAGATATATAGACATACAGATATGTATATATGTAGATATAGACAGATATGTAGATAGATAGATATACACATATATGTAGATAGATAGATAGCTATAGACAGACATAGACAGACAGACAGATATATAGACAGACAGATATGTATATAGATAGATATAGACAGATGTGTAGATAGATAGATGGACATATAGATAGATTCTGCAAATTTAAAAGGCTATATATAAGCACATAGCATATTTTTTTACAGACATGTTTAGTTAGTGAAGATCTTGGATAGAAGTTCACTAACTAAAACTTCTGTAAACAAAATATGCCCTTTTAAATTTGCTGAATCGCAATTTAATAAGGTGAATAGATAGATAGACAGATAGACAGATAGATAGATAGATAGATAGATAGATAGATAGATAGATAGATAGATAGACATATAGATAGACAGATAGATAGATAGATAGATAGATAGATAGATAGATAGATAGATAGATAGATAGATAGATAGATAGACAGACAGACAGACAGATAGATAGATAGATAGATAGATAGATAGATAGATAGATAGATAGATAGATAGATAGACAGATAGATAGACATATAGATAGATAGATAGATAGATAGATAAGACATATAGATAGACAGACATATAGATAGATAGACAGACATATAGATAGATAGAGATAGATAGATAGATAGATAGATAGATAGATAGATAGATAGGACATATAGATAGACATATAGATAGATAGGACATATAGATAGATAGATAGATAGATAGATAGATAGATAGATAGATAGATAGATAGATAGATAGATAGATAGATAGATAGATAGATAGATAGGACATACAGACAGACAGATAGATAGACAGATAGATAGACAGACAGACAGACAGATAGATAGATAGATAGATAGATAGATAGATAGATAGATAGATAGATAGATAGATAGATAGACATATATATAGACAGATAGATAGATAGATAGATAGATAGATAGATAGACAGACAGACAGACAGACAGACAGACAGACAGACAGATAGATAGATAGATAGATAGATAGATAGATAGATAGATAGATAGATAGACATATATATAGACAGATAGATAGATAGATAGATAGATAGATAGATAGACAGACAGACAGACAGACAGACAGACAGATAGATAGATAGATAGATAGATAGATAGATAGATAGATAGATAGATAGATAAGACATATAGATAGATAGATAGATAGATAGATAGATAGATAGATAGATAGATAGATAGATAGATAGGAGTCTCACTCTACAGTCTGTCAGATTGCCATTACCATGTGGATATCTGCAATTATTCTTGTTATCTTTGATCTGCTACAAATCTGGATACAGTTATAAGACCGGATATACTATGTACATAGTGACAGGAGAGTAATATAGCTAAAGTAATGCAGCAACTGTGACTAAACACCTACGAGATCACTAACAGTGTATAGCACACGCATTGTACACATTATAACACATAATAATACATATATATACTTATTGCTCTGGCGGGAGGGTCGCTGTCCTGTCCTGGTCTGTGAACACAACAAACTCCAGCAGCAGCAGCAGCAGCACCACACTACTGACACAAGCGTGAGAGGAATTCCCAGTGCAGGGACTGGACAGGCGTGCTGTCAATCACTGTATTTTGGGTTCTCATCGGCTGTTGCTTTAAACCCCGCCCACATTCCCTTTGAAGCTGAAGGAGGGGTGGCTGGAGTCGTTGGCTGCAAAGCATTGCTTCCTCTGACATTAACCCTTTCAGTGAGGGTGGGAGAGGGTTATCCCAAAATAAGGATGTGAGAATTTTACATCATATATTTGGCTATAGATATGTGTGGGCTGCATGTGATGATTCAGAAGGAATGCCTTGAGGACATGTAATTTGGGAGAATTATACAGGCCATGACAGGACTGTGCTATTTGCTGCCTAAATATTAATGGCATATCTAAAATTCTTGATTAGGAATGCATCTTATAGAGGGGAATCAGTAGTGTATGCAAACAGTTTTGCATGAAAACACCAAAATAAACATTAAAATCCCTGGTAAAATTAGCATAAAATGTATAATTTGTTTGGCCAATCACAGGCAGCTAATACATTTTATTACATTGTAATAATCAGTGGTGGCAGTTTGTGCAGGATGGCATCATGGGATGTGTAGTCCCCCTGTAGAAAGGAGCGGGAGGAACCAGAAACTATTCTATTATTGGTAGGTATCAAGTGCCTATGGGCCTCATTCAATTGAGATTTGGCCAGTTGAATAGGGCTCTAAATAAGCACATAGCATTTTTTTTTTTTAAATAAGTTTTTAGTTAGTGAAAACCTTGCTTTTGGATAGATGTTTACTAACTAAAAACCTCTTTAAAAAAATATGCTATGTGCTTATACAGAGCCCTATTCAATTGGCCAAATTGCAATTGAATGAGGGCCTATATAAGCAGCATTCCTATTTAAATAAGTGAAAAATAAGTTTAATGAATTATAATCATAATATGTTTTACTTAAATGTATTTATTTAATTGTCTTCTATTAATGGACCAGTCTTTAATTCATTATGTTTGTAATACATTAGAAATAAAAATAAATGAACAATATAAAATAGGTGATATTCAAAAAAGTTTTAAGCTGTGTAAAATAACTTATTTTGGATTTTTTGTTTTTTAAGGTAGTCATCAGTAGTTACCAGTTTTACCACATATTTAGCATTATTTAATTGTGTATGTGAGCACTGTGATTTATATATATATATATATATATATAATATATATATATATATATATATATATATATATACAGTATATATATATATATATATATATATATATATATATATATATATGCACCCACATACATACACAGGGATGGGAATTTCTCCAAAATGTAATGGATCCCTATGAAAAGGGCTTCCTTCCAGGCCCTTAAAACAGCTTCCTTTTTATTACTGTACAATCTGCTTTTGGAACTTTTTTTGTGTGTCAAAGCACATCATTAGTCAAGTTGGGGAGCTTAAATAAACAGTTACTCCTTCTAGTGACTGAATCTTATACTTCTAAAAAGTAATTCAGAATGAAGTGTTGGTTTGAACAACCGCAAAATGAAAAAATATATATGTTTGAAAACTTTTAGTCTGACTAAGAGCCCAATTAAGCAGGAAAAGAGTCATACAGCGAGAGAGGGAGAGGGAAGGGGTGTGGTGTCAAATTCAGTCTTATCCAGTTATTAAACAAAAGCTCTTGGCTGCCTATTCCCTCCTCCCCGCCACTCCCTCAACTGATAACTACACACACACATCCATCATCCACCTCTCAGGAGGTGATGTAACAAACACAAAATGGATTCTGATGCACTTAGAGTCTTCATAAATTCAGATTTTGCCAAAAATGGTTCGTATACGTGGGTTACACAACTGCTAATATTGTTAGTTTGGAATATACTTGACAAATAAGTGTCTTTTTTCTTGAACTGCAGTTCTGATATTTCAGATTCAAAATCTGTTCTTTTTAATGCATAATGGCACATTCACGGCTTAAATTAAAGTCACCATATGTGCGCCATCAGATAGTTGGGGAAAGGCAAGTCAAACGTTGTTTACATTTCTTAAATTTATTAGGAATTGACTTAAATATTGTAATTTTACAATATTGATTGTATAGCCCTTGAAAGAAGATTCTGCATAAATAAATAAAAATTATAAAAAATTATAAAAAATTATTCTGATTATTGTCTTGTGGATATATATTGAAATAAAGGCAATTACAGACTATTGTTGGCGTAGAGTAGAAACATTTTATATACTAGTGTGTCCTTGCTAGTAAATATTTGTGTCTCCCTGGGGGAGACTTTGTTGTAACATGGATGACCATGACATAAGGCCAAGCACAGATGTACAACAATGCATATTTTTTACAACTATGATAATACAATTTTAGTAACCCTTCTGCTTATGTTTGGTTACTATGCATTAAACGGATATCTACGTTTGTTGGATTAAGACATTTCTGCACTCTATAGGCAAAAAGCAGCCTATATGTATGCAGCACATCTCATAAAACATTTTATTTTTATTAATATCTAAAAAATCCCTCAAATGATAATGTTGAGGGGTGTGTCTACACAAGTTCCTGATCCCCACCCAATCAGCATGCAGCACCCGGGGAGCAATATTAACCCACTATTTACCTGCTCTTGCTTGCTCAGCCAAAAGTAGAGCAGTGTTGTCTGCCTCCCAGTCACTGCTGGGATATGACTCATCCCTACTTCCTGTCTATGCGCTGTGCTGTTGCCATAGCAACTAACATAGTGCTATGTCTCAAATCTTTCATATAACTGGATTGGCCAAAACAAATTATGGAGGGGGTGTAAACCTTAGTTTTAAATTGTCAGAAATTACAATCGATTTTGCTAACTTCAAGGTAAGTGTTTAAATGTTTATTTTGGTATTTTTTCATGCAAACATTTTTTTCATATACTATTAATTCTCCTCTAATAATCTAGGAAACTTACATATCCCTTTAAGTGACTGGGTTCCAATTCAAGGGACACATAATGGGAGTACAGAATGTAAGGAAAGTGCATAGGGAGGTAAAGGAAAAGAGAGGTGTCAGGGATGCAATGAGAGAGTATTAAAGTAAATGTTGGGCAGAATAATCTTGTAAAATAGACATTCTCAGCCTTATTAAATTGCGATTCAGTAAATTTAAAAGGGCTCTAATTAAACACACAGCATATTTTATTTACAGAAGTTTTTAGTTAGTGAACACCTTGCTTTTGTATAGAAGTTCACTAACTAAAAACTTCTGTAAAAAAAATATGCTATGTGCTTAATTAGAGCCTTTTTAAATTTACAGAATCGCAATTTAATAAGGCTGTCTGATTGTGTTATGATTAAAAGACCAATGTAGATTAGGAAAAACATCACCAACTTGTTTTATGCCAAACCATTGGCATAAAACAAGTTTCAATTGGCATCTGCTAGTACTTGGAGGCTGCCATGACAGTACTACACAAGAGGAAAATTGTAAATCATGACCCTAACTTAAAAAGACATCAACACAGTGCACCCCCTAATATTTCTGCTCTCATCTCCCAAATATTCCCCCAACCGCACTCTTCATTCTGCTAATGAGCTTCTTCTTTCCTCCTCTCTTCTCACCTCCTCTCACTCCCACCTTCAGGGCTTTTCTTATGCTGCCCCTATTCTCTGGAATGCCCTGCCTCGCTTCACTAGACTATCCTACTGCCTCAAAACATTCAAAACCTCACTAAAAACATATCTGTTCAACTTCAGTCTTAATATGCACACTGTATCAATCACCCTAGTATACCACACCCAATCCCTTTAGATTGTAAGTTTGAGAGTTTTCAATCTTGTAAGGTCCTTTGGAGAAAGCTCTATGGTCACTAAATTCTAAGCTCAAAGACAGGGCCCTCCATTCTTCACAATGTCTTACAATTGTTTTTGCCTTGTACTTAACCAACGTATGGCGCTATGGACCATGTTGGCTCAAAGCAGGGCAAGCAATCTTACTTACGAATGTCTTGTATTGAGCATGTATGAGGGAAGGGGGAGATGTCAAATGTTAACATTCATCTGAATATATGATTCAATAAATCTCCCTCTCTACTCTCTACCAATCCTGGAGAGAGAATAAAAATTTAGAGCACATACACGAGCAGGAAGAGTAGAAGAATCAGACAAAGAGTCTCCTCAATCATAAGCAGATTCTTTTATCCTTATGGCCTGCATAGCTGCTAATGCTGTTAATGTATTAAATACTTCATAATCATATTATGTTGTATTATGTATGTTATGCATATTATGGTGGTGCTTTAAGAACACTCAGAAATGACTTACAAAAGTCGGTATGTAATTAAACTGGTTGTTTGCAAAAATGTATAAAATGCACATGTGACAATTCCAAAGATATAATCTCATAAGAGAGCAGAGGTATGTTGTTCTCTGCAGCCAGGCACAGGAATGAGGTGGGACATATAAAGGGAAGTCTGCAGTGTTAGAAATGTAGTTTTAGTGTCATTGTAATAACATTGAGACAGGATGTGTGTTCACTGGACATTTCCTGTGTGGTCCACTCTTATTAGTATCTTGTCGAGGTTTCTGGGAAGTAAACCAATCTGTTTATTTGTTGTTTACTCCAGATGACTCACTTAGGGGGCCATCCATTGATTGGTCTAGCAAAAAACAAGCATGATCCCATATGACATCTATAACTGGATCTACCATTGATGTTATTATTCTATGCCAGTATATATGTCTGACCTATTGCTCCTCCCGCTACTAGATCGCTACCTTGTCGTGGTACCTAAATGAAGCCACTCTTTTAATCCATTACCATTTTAAACATGGCTTCATTTAAGCATATGCCTGCTGTATAACACAGCTTTGAGAAAAGCTCAGGATGGATTATACACAACCCAGGAATCCTACTCACGTACAGCTGTTTCAAGGTTACTGCCTCTCATCAGTGTGGGGCCAGTCCCTAGCTTGTATACTTGATTTTGAAAGGAGGTAGTTTACCTCAACAATCATTTAATTTATGGTGGGCAAAAGAGCGATAAAAGCCTCCACCGTACAGTAGTACAATAAATAAATAGTACATTTGTGCTCACATTTGAACGTCTAAAACAAGTTAAAAAAACTTGTTCCAAATCCCAATAAATACAGTTAATACATTACATTCTGGGAACCTGGGCAGGGACATGCAAATTTGCCCACAAAGGCCTCACTCTTGTAATCCATATACAGTAAACTCCCGGTTATCCAGCACCTAACCAACCGTCACTCTCAAGCAACCGGCACCGGCATCAATTCCCTATTTAAAAAAAATACAGCTAAACCGGCATAACTGGCACTATCCAGCAGTTCAAGACTGTAAAAAAAATGCAAACTTTTTTCTAATTGTTTTTTTGTGCCCTAAATGGCCCATTTTTAAAGGCATTTTGATGGGCTTTGGGGGGTAACAGTGGAGTCGGCGTCCGTCCTGACCTTCCTTGTTCTGAAACTTGTAGTTTCTTTATTTCAAAAGATGCCTGATTGTTACTTAAAAAAACTACTAGAAACTTGTAATTAACTCTTTAAAAAGTTTCTGCAGCCTTTTAACAGCCACCAGCTCTCCTGTCTTTATTATGGAAATCTACGAATGCTTTCATGAGCACAGCTTTATTTACTGTTTTGCAAGAAAATGAAAATGCTTGAAGCCTGATTCTATAATTAGGGTCTTTATTGTCTTTTGTATGTATTCAGTGTGGCGGGCAACGTCAGAAGAAACAAACAGCAGGAAGAAGCAACTCACGCCAGTATTTAAACAAAATAAAATGACCACATGGAATGCGTCCATCACAGATTGCACTGCGCTCGTCTTGCTGACTGCTTCATTAGGCATTGCATTGTGTTCCTATGACTAATTGCTTCACCGAACAATACTTTTCTGCCTGTCTTACTGGGCTTTCAATGAAAGAAACAAATTGTGAGTGAGTTTAGGGAAACAGAATAGCTTTTAGTCGATTAAGAATAGAAATTAGAAATCTTTACTGTCAAAATTGATTTGTAAGAGACATACAAGTGAGGCAAGAGAACAAAACATAAAGAAAGGAAAGCAAAACTGTAAAGGCGTCTTGGAACAGATGTGAGCTAAAGATAGTTATAAAATAGTAATAAAGCTGATTTACTTTATTTTGATTGTAAATATTAATTTTACTCAGCAATACTATTAATATTTAAGAGTAATAAACACATAAGTTAGTTCAGTCCTTCAACCGTGTCCGACTTTAAGTGATCATATGGACACAGCACACCTGGTTGTGCTTATCCATATGGCTGTCATGGCAAAGACACTGGAGTAGGTTGCCAGTTCCTTCTCTGACCTCTCTGCTATGATCTGCCCATCTTAGGTGACCCTACATGGTATAGTTTCACAGCCCCCTTCACCACGACAAGGTAGTGATCCAGAAGGGGAAGTTAGTAGATAGGTTAGGCTTATTGCTGATGTAGGCTCATTTGTTTGGCGTTTTTTCTTTCCACCAAAAGTATTTACAAAAATACTGAAATCAGTGAACTACATATAAGGTATGTGTACTGTATCTGTATGAACTCACCCCAAAACTGACCAGTCCATGTACTGTTTCATGCACCTGCTATGTATCATTTACAACAAAAATCGCATTTTTACTCCACAGCCAATCATAATTTGTGTCTACAGATTTTTTTTCCCATGAAAACACTGCTTTTGACTGAAAAATCAAGGTAGGCTTACTATAAAGGCAAACAGGGGGTGAAAGTAACATTATAAACATGGCATCCTTAACCATGGGTCTCATTCTATAGTGGCATTTCTTGAAGAACTTAAAAGTATAAGAATTAATAAATACATTGGACCTTTCCTGTTGGCTGGCCGCATGCAGTGGCGGCCATCGCCCACTAGGTAGCGTGGCCAACAATTTAGTTAATTTCCTAGAGTAAGGGTTAGGGTTTAGGGGTTAATGTTTAGGGTTAGGGGGTTGGATTAGGGTTAGGGTTAATGTTTAGGGTTCGGGTAGATAATAAGATATTAAGCTTTACACTGACAAGAAATTCACTAAAATGTCCGCCACCTAGTGGCCGATGGCTGCCACTGCATGCGGCCAATCAACAGGAAATACCTGGTGCAGCTAATATGCCTACTATACTCACTTATAAAACTATGGCTTAATGAATCCTCAAGACAATCTTATTTATAGTGCAGGCATGTGTGAGTTCCTTTACTGTATTTGTCTTATTAGTTTTGCCGGAAGACTTTTCCACTTATCTTTCATCTGTTCTGTAAAGCAGTTCCTTTAATTACGTCTAAACTGACTATCTTCTAACTTAAAAGACCATTGTAGTGGTCCATCTCTCATGACATTTAAATAGTAAAGATATGTTGCTATAAAACTGTTGTTTCCCCCGGCTTTAGGTTGGCACCTCTCCCATCCTTTATTCAGGGTGCAGCAGGAAACACAACCCATAACCCCAGACTCTGCCAGTATAATATTTTATTAAATTGGCAGCTGTGACGATTTTAAGAAACTGGAAAGATCTCCAGTCTTAGGAAATCTATCTAATTCAGCGTCAGTCTTGTAATTAAAAAAAATCTATTTTTTTAACTAAATTAAATTTAAATGTTGTTTATTGTGATGTTTACTTCTTAAAAGTTATTAGAGTGATCCTTTAAAAAATCCATGGAGGACAAAATAATATATAGAATATGCATTTGGAAATGAAAGTCTGTCCTTCCCCCCATCTAAAGAAGCCTAAATGTAAATTCAGACAACAGCTTTATTGATAGTACAATTAAGTATTTTACAAAAGTTTTTAGTTAGTGAACTTCTATCCAAAAGCAAGGTCTTCACTAACTAAAAACTTCTGTAAATAAAATATGCTGTGTGCTTAAATAGAGCCCTTTTAAATGTACTGAATCGCAATTTAATAAGGCTGTAAAAAGGTTCAAACCAATTGTTGGACACATCTCCCAGCCAGGCACCCTGTAGGTAAAGCTTAGTAAGGGGATTATTTTAGATAACAGGATAAGGACTGGGATTAAATCCATGGGCGTAATTCTATACTGTTAGGCCCAGAGGAAAAAATATATACAGCCTTATTAAATTGCGATTCTGTCAATTTAAAAGGACTCTATTTAAGCACACAGAATATTTTTTTTGCAGAAGTTTTTAGTTTTAGAACTTCTATCCAAAAGCAAGGTCTTGACTAACTAAAAACTTCTGTAAATAAAATATGCTGTGCTTAAGTAGAGCCCTTTTAAATTTACTGAATCGCAATTCCCATTTTACTAAGGCTGATAGTAAACATATATAGTATATTGTAGCATCAACTCGTTAAATGATTGATTCACTGTATATATATATATATATATATATATATATATATATATATATATATATATATATATATAGGCCCTCATTCAATTGCAATTTGGCCAATTGAATAGGGCTCTAAAAAGGCACATAACATATTTATTTTTAAGAAGTTTTAAGTTAGTAAACATTTATCCAAAATCAAGGTTTTTACTAACTAAAAACTTCTTTAAAAAAAATATGTTATGTGCCTTTTTAGAGCCCTATTCAATTGGCCAAATTGCAATTGAATGAGGGCCATAGTGTGTGTGTGTGTATGTGTTACATAGTTACATAGCAATTAACGTTGAAAAAAGACTTTCAGTCCATCAAGTTCAACCTTTTAAGATCTCCTCTGATCTGCAATATAGGATTAAATATTAATTAATTTGTTGTTAATTAATTATTAATCAGTTATTAAATTATTTATTTTTTATTTTGTTTTTAATTATTAATTAATCCAGAGGAAGGCAAACAGAAAAAAAACCCAAGTGAGACTTTTAATTAGAAATAAATCCAGTCCCCTTTTAAAGTTATCTATCGAATCCGCTGTCACCACCTCCTCTGGTAGAGGATTGCACAGATTAACCACCTTTACTGTAAAGAACCCTTTTCTTTCTTTAAGGTGGAATTCTTTAACTTCTAACCTCAAGGGACGTCCTCTTGTCATTTGAAAACCTCTTGGCACAAAAAGCTCCCTTAACAAATCTTTATACTGACCCTGGAAGTATTTATATAAGGTAATCATATCTCATTAGACGCCTTTTTTCTAGAGAAAATACGTTTAATTTGGTTGGTCTTTCTTCATAACTTAGCCCCTCCATTCCCCTTATTAATTTTGTTGCCCTCCTCTGTACCTTTTCCAGCTCTAAACTGTCCTTTTTATGAAGATGTGCCCAAAATTGTACTCCATATTCCAAATGAGGGTGTACTAGAGATTTGTATAGTGGCAGAATTATATTTGCTTCTCTTGCTTCTATACCCTTCTTAATACATGCTAATATTTTATTTGCCTTTGCAGCTGCTCCTTGGCTTTGAACACTGTTACCTAGGTGGTTGTCCACAAGCACTCCCAAATCCCTTTCAATATCTGATACACCTAGATTTGCTCCATTAAGATTATAAATTGCATGGCTATTTTTCCTTCCCAGATGCATAACTTTACATTTATTTGTATTAAATCTCATCTGCCATTTAGATGCCCATTCCTCAATTTTATGTAAATCCCTTTGGAGGAAAGCACATCACTATCTGATTTATTTACCTTGCACAACTTTGTGTCATCAGCGAAAATGGAGACACCACACTCCAATCCCACCTCTAAGTCATTAATAAATATGTTAAAAAGGAGAGGACCTAATACTGAACCCTGAGGAACCCCACTTACCACATTAGTCCAATCGGAGTATGTTCCATTTACAACAACCCTTTGCTTCCTGTCTTTTAGCCAGCTCTTAATCCATGAGCGGATATTTACTGCAATTCCTGTATCTCTTAGTTTGCACAATAGTCTCCCATGTGGCACTGTATCAAAAACCTTTGCAAAATCCCAAAAGACTACATCCACTGAGTTGCCTTGATCCAGGTTCCTACTAACCTCCTCATAGAAACTAATTAGATTTGTTTGACATGACCTATCCCTCATAAATCCATGTTGACTCCTACTTATAATCCTGTTCAAATAGACATATTCTTGTATATTATCCCTTATTAACCCTTCTAAAAGCTTTCCCACTACAGAAGTGAGGCTCACTCGTCTATAATTCCCCGGATTTGCTCTTGCTCCCTTTTTAAATATAGGTATCACATCTGCTTTTCTCGTCATCTGCTAGAGACCATGTGTTGAGTGAATCTCGAAAAATTAAATATAATAGTTTGGCTATTACAGAACCCAGTTCCCTCAGTACTACCCGTGGATATATTTCATCAGGTTCTGGGGCTTTATTAACATTTATTTTTTCCAACCTTTTTTGGATAACTTCCTGTGTTAACCAATTATTTGGCAAAGGTAGTGTAGCCCCATTATGTTGCAGTGTCACAACCACTGGTACCTCCCTTGTGTATACCGAAGAAAATAACCTATTTAGCTCATCTGCCTTTTTCTGGTCACTAATTTTCAGATGGCCTGTGTCACATTGTAATGTCCCCATAGCTTCCTTCCTCACCTTCTTCCCATTAATATACTTAAAAAATATTTTAGGGTTAGTCTTACCCTCTTTTGCAATACATTTTTCATTTTCTATTTTAGCCAGTCTAATAGTGCTTTTGCATGCCTTGTTGATTTCCTTGTACTCCGTAAAGCAGTCTCTGTCCCCTCTTGTTTGTATAATTTAAATGCCTGTTTTTTACTCTGTATCTTGTTCTTTAAATCATTGTTAAACCACATTGGATGGAATTTACTTGTTTACTTTTATTCCCACATGGTATATGCCGATGTGTAGGTATATTTAGTAAAGATTTAAATGTTGTCCATTTATGTTCAGTGTTTTTACCTATCAGTTCTCTGTCCCAGTCTATACTTTGTATTGCTGCCTTTAGACCGTTAAAATCTGCCTTTTTAAAATTAAGAGTTTTTGTTGGCCCCTTAAAATTTTGTCTTTTTAATTCAATCTCAAATGAGAATGTGTTGTGATCACGGTTTCCCAAAGGTTGCCCTATTCCAACATTTGATACTATATCAATATTATTTGTGATGTCTAAATCTAAGATAGCTTCATTTCTAGTAGGCTCTTGTATAACCTGGGCCAGATAATGATCTCTGAGTATACTCAAGAACCTGCTCCCCTTAGCTGAACTGCTGGTCTCATTTATCCAGTTTATTTCAGGGTAATTAAAATCTCCCGTTATTAGAACTTGCCCATGCTTAGCTGCATTTTCAGTCTGTAACATTAATTGTATTTCCTCACTTTAAGCTATATTTTGGGGTTTATTGCATACTCCTACTAATATTCTTTTGGAATTTGCTGCTCCGCTATTTAACTCTACCCACAAACATTCAACTTTATCACTAGGTCCACCATAAATATCTTCTCTGATTATAGGCTTAAATTCAGGCTTAACATACAGACAAATCCCTTCTCCTCTTTTACCATTGCCTCTATCTTTCCTAAATAGGTTATAACCATCCAGATTAACAGTCCAGTCATGAGATTCATCCCACCACGTTTCGGTAATGCCTATTAAATCCCATTTTTCATTAATTGCTAATAATTATAACGTTCCCATTTTTCCTGGCAAGCTTCTGGCAAGCATACACCTTATGTTATGAGTCTGTAGTTCTGAAGTGCCTGCCACTGTACTTGAGTTACTTAGTACTACCTACCTATTGACTATACAACCCCTCTCCGCATCTCCTCCCCTATCAGTTGTTAATTCATCCCTTATACCCTCTACACTTTCTACCCCATTACTTATATCTAGTCCCTCCCCCCACCTACTAGTTTAAAAACTCCTCCAGTCTTTCTACCATCCTATCCCCTAGCACAAAGGCTCCCTCATCATTAAGGAGCAATCCATCCCTACTGTAGAGATTTTACTGAAGTGAGAAGTCAGCCCAGTGCTCTAAAAACCCAAACCCCTCATTGTGTGTATATATATTTATATATATATTGAACCTCATTCAATTGCGAGTTGGCCAATTGAATAGGGCTCCATATAAGCACATAACATATTTTTTATACAGAACTTTTTAGTTACTGAACTTCTATCGAAAATCAAGGTCTTCACTAACTAAAAACTTCGGTCAAAAAATATGTTATGTGCTTATATAGAGCCCTCTTCAATTGGCAAAATTGCAATTGAATGAGGACCATTGTGTATATGTATATATATATATATATATATATATATATATATATAGCTATGTTACTTTTTTCTTTACCAATATTGAGTTGATTCCATGACGTAAAAGCATTGACATATTAAAACTGGGACAAGTCTCCCTGTATACAGTCCTTCAAAATCCATAATTGAAAATAAACTTGAAGATACAATGTATGGATCTAGTTGCACCACAGACTTGTGGGTAATTTCTTCGTTGCACAAGTGTGTGTTTAACTTCCTCATATGTTAAATTACATGAGTGAACTATATATTTTCTTCAGATGGAACAGGTTTTTCTATTTATATACCTTGTTATCATCAGACCGAAGGCGATTTCTGATCTGTTAAGATGATATACATTTCATAAATCACATTTAGATATTTCCACAACAACAATGCCATACAAAATATGCGAGTCAGCATAAATATCCCTGAGGTCATGTCCTATTATTAGTGTATTCTTTCCAGAGAAAGTATTTGCCCCTTTCAAAACAGTTAAACTATGTGACCTGTCCATCTGAGATTAAAAGCTGCTGTTGTACCAGTCGGCCTATTATTAGAACATCTTGAGAGAGTGAAGATTATGTTACGAGCCACCACAACCCACTTTTTTTTTTTACGGTTGGAGTAAAGCTGAGAAAAATAAGTTACCGTAGTCTTACATACTATCAAACATGGGACGATGTAAATGCTGAAAGATTAATAAAATAATAAAAAATAGCATTATGTTGTTACTAAATATGGTATCAATATGGAGTTATAAGCATAGATATATGATATTAGCAACACTAGTCTAGTTTAGACTATTCAAATGGTGTTCCTGACTGGTCTAACAAGGCCTAGGCAGCTGCTTCTTGTTGAGTTATGGTATGTACATACGAACAGAAAAGTGTTTGGTCTGTGAGGGTGGCCTTAGGTCCCAGCTGTGAAATGTGGCACCCTACATGTGAGTGAACAAGAATAAAGGGGGAGGCCCTAGAAGGTAAGAATCTGTTACTTTGGGGCTTCTCAGAAATAAGTGAAATGTATGTTTTATATGACAATTACTTTGAGAAGCATGTCACCTGGTTTTATAGAAAACAAAATAGAAATGCCTAAAAAAAATCACTTTAACATTGATGTTTTCCCATGGTACACTCAGACTTCCTGTATGATTAACGTTTTCAGGTTCCACAATAGTACTTGATAATATTCTAATCTGATATTCAGTTGCACGTCCACTTTTAAAATGTTTTAATTACAATATAATAGGAATTGAACCTGCAAAGTGGGACTGGGGAGGACAAGAAATGGCGTTGGGGTTGATAGAGTGCTAATGGAGCCATTGGGTGCAAAAGGGGCCACATGAGAAGTGGGAGCTGCATCTCTTGCACCTGTAGTAGCTTTGCCCCTGTTTACGATTGTGGCAGAAGCAGCCACAAGAGACTTTTGCCTTTATTATTGCCTGTATTTGAACTGTATGTTATTTTAGCATAGTGGATTTTATTAGAATGGTTCTGGCCCTTTTAAATACTCTGACAAAGGATCTGCAGTTTTGTTATGCACTTCGGATGCAGAGTGTGAAGAAAAACCCTGTTTTATGGACTTAGTTTGACTGTTTTATTCCCCTCCCTCTTAGAACACCAGTTTAGAACCCTTAATAACTGTCATATTTTCAAATACTGTCTGTTTTCAACTGTCAGTTTTTCTCTGTCTGAGGAGGAGTTGCTCTGGCTGTGTGAGTGCTGGTGCTTTGGGTGCTCATTAAATAGACCTGCTTGACCCTTTCTGGAAGCCTTGGCTCATGCTTGGGGAAATGTGATAAGTCGGAGTGCCAGCGGGTCCGTTACAATTGGTGGCAGCGGTGGGATTCAAACCTCACAGCAGACCGTTCGGCAGTTACAGCCATTTGGGAAATTTGCTATTTTGTATGGAACCGAAAGGAAAGGGTATGTGAATATACCCGAACGGATAGTGAATGGGGACAGACTATACCAACTTGAAACGGGCCACGCTAAAAGAGCTATTGGAAGCAAGGGGAATTATTGCCAGCAATAAAACCAAAGCTACCCTTATTGCTGAACTCATGGATGGAGACCGGGCAGCTGCTGCAGCACCTCTTATGGACAGCACACAGAATGAGTTTGGAAGAGAACTCCAAAGCAGACTGGCCTTTTTCCCAGGTACACCTCCCACAGAAACCTTGGAAAGGATTATGGCAGATGTCCACGAATACATAATGGAAAAGCAGCGGGCAGACCGGAGGTCCAGAGAGGGGTCCCTAATCACACCACACATACTACCGGGGAAGCCTAAAATCCCGTACAATGCTTTTAAAAACGATGTGGAGACCGAAGACATCGATGGCTACTTGCATAACTTTGAGAGGTTATGCCAATTACATGAGATCAACGCCGCCGACCAGGTACCCCTGTTGGTGGGTAAGCTAGCGGGCCGGGCATCAGAAGCCTACCGCACCATGCCAGACGAGGATAGCAGAGACTACCAGAAAGTAAAGCAGGCGATCCTGGACAGGTATGCAATTACACCGGTTCCGAGAAAGCCGAAAGACGGAGAAAGATACTCACATGGAGAGGGCACACCGCTTAACTAGGGCGGGCAAAGGTTGGGTGCAAGCCGCACAAGCAACCACAGTGGAGGACATGCTACAATTACTGCTACTGGAGCAATTCTTCCAGGGGTTAACCCCGGATTTACAAAACTGGCTGAGGAATCGGAAACCTTGCATCTTAACCGACGCCGCCAGGTGGGGAGACGAATACCAAGATGCCAGGAGGGCACAGCGGGCACAGGCACGGTCTATCTTGGGAGCTGCTAACCCACCTCCCGCCATTAACGCCACCCCAGCACTGCGTACGGGTGGTGGGAACTACCAAACCCCTCCATGGTACAACAATGCCCGATCTTTCATCAGGTGCCACACGTGTAACCAGCAGGGCCACATACAGAGACACTGTCCCAGAAACAGAAACCGCTCCACGTGGAATACTCCAACTAATTCCCCTGCGAACCGGGCAGCAGTACACTGCTACCAGAGTGAGCCTCGACAACCTTTCTTCGGGACCCTTTGGGCACCCTCCACGAGGTTAACCCAGTACAAGCAGCTGCAGACAACCGACAGGGACACCGCCAAGGGGTACACATAGAGGGAAAACGCCTTCAGGGTCTGCGCGATTCTGGGGCCACCATAACCCTGGTTCGCAATCACCTAGTCCCCAAGCAACAGCTCACTGGAGAATATGTGGCAGTCCGGGTGGCAGGGGGAGCGATTTACAAAGTTCCCACTGCTAAAGTACATTTGGATTGGGGAGCGGGGTCGGGGAATGTGGAAGTGGGCCTCATGCAGGACTTACCAGCTGATGTCATCCTTGGTAACGACTTGGGGGAGCTGACCTCTGCTTTTGTTTCTCAGTACCCCGCGCAGGAAGCGCTACCCGTGGTAACATGGCAGCAGGCCCGCACCACTGCATCTTCTGAACACTCTGAGGCTCCGGTAAGTAATAGTACTGACCCACCTTTCGTCCCCTGGGCTCCCCCCTTAGAATTTGGCACTGAAGTAGTCACCGACCTGTCCCTGCAGGTATACCGGGATAGGGTTACACAGAATCGGGCAGGGTTGGAGGGGGAAAGATACGGTTGGGAGAAAGGAATTATTGTATAGATATGCTGAGAAGGTAGTAGCAGGATCTGTACCCATGACCCTCACACAATTAGTCGTGCCCCGAAAGTACAGGCAAGAATTACTACGTATTGCCCATGACATCCCTTTATCAGGACATCTAGGCGTCAGTAGGACGAAGCATCGTTTGACCCAAAACTTCTTTTGGCCAGGGGTCTCCAAAGATATTCGGCAGTATTGCCAAACTTGTGACACATGCCAGAGAGTAGGGAAGAGAGGGGACCGGTACAAGTCTAAAATGCACTCCCTACCCATAATAGATGAGCCCTTCAGCAGAGTGGCAGTAGATATAATTGGACCCCTAGCAAAACCCAGCCCGTCAGGGAAGAAGTATATACTAACCGTAGTAGACTATGCCACCCGGTACCCAGAGGCCGTAGCCCTAACTAATATCCATGCAGAGACTATAGTAGATGCCCTAATCCGGATATTCTCTAGAATGGGGTTCCCCAAAGAGATTATCTCAGATCGGGGTACCCAATTCACAGCCGAAGTCACTCATCAGTTATGGAGAACATGTGGGGTGAAACCTATTGTAAACTCAGCATATCACCCCCAGTCCAATGGGCTCTGTGAACGGTTCAACGGAACCTTAAAGCAAATGCTCCGTACCTTCATGGATACCCAGAAGGACTGGGAAAGGTTTCTTCCCCATCTGCTCTTCGCGTACCGAGAGGTACCCCAGGAGTCCACGGGGTTCTCGCCATTTGAATTACTATTCGGAAGGAGAGTGCAGGGTCCCTTAGACCTCATTAGGGAACACTGGGAGGGAACGGTCACCAGTAACGGTACCCCTACCGTCCCATATGTACTAGAGTTCAGGGAACGCTTGGAGACCCTAATCCAGACGGTACGGTCTAATCTTCAGGCGGCCCAGCAACTACAGCGCAGATGGTATGATAGGGAGCCAGAGATCGCAGTTTTCAAATAGGACAAAAGGTGTTAATCTTGAAGCCAGTCCAAAATGACAAACTGGCCCTTATAAGGTGGTGGAACAGGTATGTGACACCACCTATATAATTGCCCCATGTACAGGAGCAGGCGGTAGACGCATGCTCCACGTTAACATGCTGAAACCCTATCACGAGCGGATCAAAGAAGTAACTGCCATATGTGCCTCGGCCGCCGAGGACCCGGATAATCTACCCCTACCAGACCTATTAGCCCAAAGGGGGGCCAACACCGAATTAGGGGAAGTACAGCTAGGAGACAGGCTAAGCACTAGAGAGCGAGCTCAAATACTAGAGCTGATCCGGGAAAAAGGGGATACATTCTCCAACCAGCCCGGGTATACCCCGCTGGCTACCCACAGGGTAGAAACCCCAGGGCAACACCCTCTTCGACAAACCCCCTACCGCATACCCGAATCCGTAAAAGATCATATGCGGAAGGAGATTGACGAAATGTTACAACTAGGAGTGGTAGAACACTCAGATAGCCCATGGGCCTCTCCGGTAGTGCTGGTACCGAAGCGGGAAGGAACCACCCGCTTCTGCGTTGACTGCCGGAAACTTAATGATAAAACCATTTCCGATGCCTATCCCATGCCCCGAATCGATGAGCACTTAGATAAAATGGCCAGGGGACAGTATCTCACCACAATTGACTTGTACAAAGGGTACTGGCAGATCCCACTAGCCGAGGATGCCATCCCAAAGTCCGCATTCGTCACCCCGTTTGGGCTATACCAATTCAAGGTGATGCCATTCGTGATGAAGAATGCGCCGGCTACGTTTCAGCGGATGGTGGACCGGTTACTGGACAGATCCCAGGAATATGCTTGCGCCTATTTAGATGACATAGCAATATTTAGCAACTCCTGGGACGAGCACTTGACCCATATAGGAGCCATCCTCGACCGAATCAGGGAGGCAAGTCTCACGTTAAAACCCAGCCACGTAGGGATGGCTGAAGTGCAGTACTTAGGCCACAGGGTGGGCAGTGGGCAGCAAAAGCCAGAACCCGCTAAGATAGAGGCCGTAGCTAAGTGGCCAACCCCTCGCACGAAAACTCAGGTTTTAGCTTTTCTAGGGACCGCCGGCACTCCTCCGGACATCCCCAAGCAGATCCGTTGGGATCAGACTGTGTATGCCGGCTTGGTTCTGGGGGAGCATTGTGCCAGAAGCAGCCACAAGAGACTTTTGCCTTGATTATTGCCTGTATTTGAACTGTATGTTATTTTAGCATAGTGGATTTTATTAGACTGGTTCTGGCCCTTTTAAATGCTCTGACAAAGGATCTGCAGTTTTGTTATGCACTTCAGATGCAGAGTGTGAAGAAAAACCCTGTTTTATGGACTTAGTTTGACTGTTTTATTCCCCTCCCTCTTAGAACACCAGTTTAGAACCCTTAATAACTGTAATATTTTCAAATACTGTCTGTTTTCAACTGTCAGTTTTTCTCTGTCTGAGGAGGAGTTGCTCTGGCTGTGTGAGTGCTGGTGCTTTGGGTGCTCATTAAACAGACCTGCTTGACCCTTTCTGGAAGCCTTGGCTCATGCTTGGGGAAATGTGATAAGGCGGAGTACCAGCAGGTCCGTTACAACCATCAACTATACTTCCTGCTCCTGTGCATCGAACCCCTTTTGTAAACTCCTTCCTTAACATGTCACATGCCTGCCTTCCACCACAACCTTTACCCATTGAAATACAGATTTCTAAACAGATAAGAACTAATAAGGCAACATTTGCTGTCTATTCTATCTACCAGTGAAGCTTTATTTTAAATCTCAGGGCCTCCTTATGAGTGACCAAGATGTGCTTTAAATTCAGAAATTATTTAAAGTTTGAAGCTTGTTCTCTCTAGTGTGGGAAACAAATGCAAAATTATAGTATGCCCCAATCTATTTTCTCTCTCATGTTCATTGCGTCAGTGACCTCATCTATCCATCTCCTCCTCTGCGGCTCCATTCTTTGTGTGCCTTCAATCTTTCCCAGCATCAGAGTCTTCACTAGGGAATCCTGTCTACTCATGATATGGTCAAAATATCTGTGCTTCAGCCTCATGATCATACCTTCCAATGAACAGTTTGGCTTGTTTTCCTGTTCCTGATTTCATTGGATCTTCTTGCAGTCCAATGGACTCTAAGCAGTTTTATCCAACAGCACAATTTAAAGGCATCATTCTACAGTACTTAGTCTACTTTATGATCTAGTTCTCTTTATGGTTCATTCCTTATGGACCTTTGAGATTCCCAATTTCCTTGAAGACATCTCTTGACTTTTTCCCTGGCTACTTTCTTTTGGGGCTTTTTCTTTGTTGCTGCTTTCTGGATCATGTCACAAACATTGGCCCCTTATTTAATTGTCCAAATCGCAATCACTTAAGCTTGCAATGGAGCCCGTAAATGTTACTGATATTTAGTTGGCTACATTTTGCTACTCGCATTCCAATTGCGACTTACATGCTCAAAATCCCTGCTGTTGTCAAAAACTTAACTCCGTCCTATCTCCTCCTTTGATGCTTCAAGCTCACAAATGTTACCAGTGCTAAAGACGCAAAATCTATATTTAATTACAAAAATTCCACAAGCCCGCACTCGCCTTCAAACCCATAAATGGCAAATGTATCACAAAATTATACGAGTACTAGATAGAACTCGCAAGTGGGTTAAACGCCTGTTTGTAACACTGCAAAAGCAAATAAACACACAATATTGTACTTAAAAATACTAAGGCATTAAGGCAATAATGAAAGGCATTAGAATGAATTGCAAAACAGTCTCAAGCTCGCAAAATCTTTTTGTTTTTGGTCTGAGCCAAGTCAGCTCCAGGTCTTGTTTTTAATGACTGTATAGAGCGCCTTCATCTTTGGCTACAAAGTATATAGTCAATTTGATTTCTATACTGTCCACCGGGTGATTTCCATGTATACAGTCGTCTCTGAGGCTGTTGAAAGAGGGTGTTCACTATGACTAGAGAATTTTTTTGACAGAATTCTACCTATCTCTAACCTGCTTCAATTTGGGATCTATCCTGTTATGTGCACGCACGGCATGGGAAGGCTCCTGGTGCTGGGGCGCGCTCGCATCCCGCGTCCCTATGTACTCCCTAAGCCCCTAACCCTAAGCCCCTAACCCAGGTATCTTTTGGCTCAAATTTGAATTTAAATCATGTCATTTATTGGCCACCCAACATGGTATAGATCACAGTTTCATTGAAGTACACAAGCCCCTTCACCATGACAAGGTAGCGATCCAGAAGGGGATTTTAAAGATTACACATGGTAATTTAACCTATGTACACCTTTGTACAACCATGTTTAAAAATAGTGCATATACTATGTAATTACATTTTCACCAGTGTGTGGGTATTTATTAATTAAAATAAATTATAAATGTTCACTGTACATAGTCCAGATAAAAACAGCTAGGTACATATTAGTGATGTACTGCTGTGCCTGTATTTGACCAACAACAGTATTGCTATACAACCTCTGTATTGGAGCATTGCTAGAATCGAGCGTTACTGCCATTCATGGACCAAGAACCAGTTTATTTTATTTATTGTAAATTATTAATCAACAAGTAATAACTGAGAATAATTGACACTTTTTTAAGACCTATTTTTCTAACAAATTAAATAAAGCAAAGTTTGCTCCAAAATGTATACAGGTTTATTCAATAGTGATAATATGAAATATCCATTGCAGTAAATGAGTGCCAATATGGCCAAACCTGTTGGATTCAACTGAACGATGGCCACAATTTGACAATTTAATTGGCATCATTCAAGTTGATATTTTGTAGTGAAAGATAAATTGAAGATTTCTGGATTTCCTTAGGAATATAATATACCAATCTATCGCTTTACTTTTATATACTTTATTTTATTAAGAAGTACTTAAAAGCTCAGTTTTTTGCCTAAAATTATTCAATTTATACCTGTTTGGGTCTGCCCTCTGTATCAAATGCAGCTCATGAATACACAGACTGTGAAGTGCAGTGTTTCAAATGATTGTAGTTTATCAGTAACCTCTGTCAAGCATGTTGCAGAATGTTGCCACTGATTATTATGAAACAGCACAACCCCTGTTCTTAGAAGTACACAGTCCTCATGAGCTGCAGGGTGGAGAAACCAGTTAGGAACTATTTGTAAAATTTTAGACAGAAAAAACAGTTTTTAAGAACTTTGTAATAAAATAAAGTATATAAAAGTATATTTTACCATAGGATTTGAATTCTTCGTGAGTGTGGTAGTAACTCATCTGGAGTCTTCCTTTCCAAAATGTCTTACTCCTTCAGATATCTTCTTTTGACAACAACAACTGACATATAGAATATGTTTTTTAAAGCTATATTCCAAGAATGAGAAACATATGTAGAAGCTACATAAGTTTCCCACCCCAACACCATCATACGTTTTGTAATTATGATATACAATATTTTTCCTGTTGTTTTTAGGTTACTAGTGGTGCTATCACAAATGTGTAGTTTACAATATATACCATATATCTTGCAATACATTATTACAAAAATGACAAATACAGATATAATTTTCCACTGTTTTATCTATTGTGGGAATGTATGAATTTTTATTTGTATTGTTCATGTGCATCCCATATACACAGAATATAACCAGGGGTTTACATGCATCAGAATCATATAATATATATTTTTTTAATTCCGAGGTATATTTAGACTGTTTCATGACTGTGTTGTACCTGGTGAAGTCCTGCACTTCTTGACTCTGTATATGCCCTGATAATCCTGTTATATCTGTCTGATATTTAGCTATAGTCAGATTCCAATACTTCATCAGGGATACAACAGATGATTTGCTGAGTGAGTTTGAAGTTATTTATATTTATGAAATTCCATTAAAAATAATCTTTTAAACTAAAAAAAAATATAATTCCATTTTAGTCAAAAATAAAGATGGAAAAACCATTACTAGTAGTTATTGTAATATGAAATTTCTTAAAATTGTATAGTAGTTATTGTAAATCATCCCCAGAGAACAAATAAACGTGAATCAATGTAAAACCAAGATGTCCTAATTAGATGCCCCAAGAAAAGGGCCAGCTCATTAAAATCTTTTCCATTTTTTATCAAATGATTTTTATGATTGACCTCTCTTTTCAACCATGTTGCACAGATATTTTCTTGTTTCTCAATTTTCTTTAGAATGCCTTTGGTTCAACTCCTGTTTTGATTCATCCAAATGCCAATGAGACAGCATTTGCAGACCAATAAATTCCCTCAACGTGTAAAACATTAGCCCATAATGTAGCCCGCAAGTCTTGAGGCTATTAAATTGCCCCCGTAAAGCAACCCGCTGACTTGTGGGTTAAGGGCGAAAAAACCCTACGGGTTGTCAAAATCTGAACTCCACGGCCGCAAATCCTTTGATCTGTCAAGCCTGTAAATGTTACGTTCAAAAATCACTATTAAAAATTTCTATTGACCCACAAATGGAGCCAAAAAGCCAACAGGTACTAGAGAGGTTAAAGTCCAATCTGTAGCACTTTAAATGCAAATATACACACACTACTGTACTTATAATTAAAGGGAAAGTTCCAATCAATCCAAATCTTTGATGATCCCCAGGAGCACCATCAAATCTATCATAACCAAATGGAAAGAACATGGCACAACAGCAAACCTACCAAGACGGCCGCCCACCAAAACTCACGGACCGGGCAAGGAGGGCATTAATCAGAGAGGCAGCAAGACCTAAGGTAACCCTGGAGGAGCTGCAGAGTTCCACAGCAGAGACTGGCTCCATAGAGTTGGGCTTTATGGCAGAGTGGCCAGAAGAAAGCCATTACTTTCAGCAAAAAACAAAATGTCATATTTTGAGTTTGCGAAAAGGCATGTGGGAGACTCCCAAAATGTATGTAGTAAGGTGCTCTGGTCTGATGAGACTAAAATTTTACTTTTCGGCCATCAAAGAAAATGCTATGTCTGGCGCAAACCCAACACATCACATCACCCAAAGAACACCATCACCACAGTGAAACATGGTGGTGGCAGCATCATGCTGTGGGGATGTTATTCAGCAGCCAGGACTGGGAAACTGGTCAGAGTTGAGGGAAAGATGGATGGTGCTAAATACAGAGATATTCTTGAAACCAGTACAACTCTGTGCGTGATTTTGAGACTAGGATGGAGATTCACCTTCCAGCAGGACAATGACCCCAAACACACTTGAGTGGTTTAAGGGGAAACATTTAAATGTGTTGGAATGGCCTAGTCAAAGCCCAGACCTCAATCCAATAGAAAATCTGTGGTCAGACTTAAAGATTCCTGTTCACAAGCGCAAACCATCCAATTTGAAGGAGCAGGAGCAGTTTTGCAAGGAGGAATGGGATAATATCCCAGTGGTACGATGTGGCAAGCTCATAGAGACTTATCCAAAGCGACTTAGAGCTCTGATTGCCGCAAAAGGTGGCTCTACAAAGTATTGACTTTAGGGGGGTGAATAGTTATGTACATTGACTTTTTCTGTTATTTTCTTCCTATTTGTTGTTTGCTTCACAATAAAAAAAAAAAAATACATCTTCAAAGTTGTGGGCATGTTCTGTAAATAA
This sequence comes from Discoglossus pictus, assembly GCA_027410445.1. Lineage (NCBI taxonomy): Eukaryota > Metazoa > Chordata > Amphibia > Anura > Alytidae > Discoglossus > Discoglossus pictus. Next base: position 365,358,817 of record CM050167.1, on the reverse strand, counting down.
AATTGATGCAAATCCTCAAACAATCCATATTAATTCCAGATTGTGAGGCAAAAAAACACGAAAAATGCCAAGGGGGGTGAATACTTTTGCAAGGCACTGTATGTTCTGGGTCCTGTGTTCCTGAGGTCCTGAGCTGCTTCCTAGCCTGGAGAAGCCAGAAGTGCTGAGATGAAAACTCAGGGGTCTTTCTGTAAGGTAACAGGAGGGTTAGGGGGTGAACCTGGCCCTCCTCCCCTGGGTTGTGACTGGGCCCATGTACAAAAAAAAATAGGTCTCCTCTCAGCATGTGGGGACAGTGGGAGAGATAGAACAGAGAAGAGAGGTAGAGGGAGAAAACTCATGGAAAAAGAGTAAAGGGAGAAAAGGGGCAAGAGAGAGGGAAGAAGAAAGAAATTATAACAGGAGCAAGAAATTGAAGGAGTGAAGGTAAAAGTGAGAGAGAGAGAAGTGGGAAAGTGATAAAGAGGAGTGGAGGATGAGAGGGTAAAGAGGAAAATGGGAGAAAAGCAGAAGAGAAAAAAGGAGAGAAATTAAAGAGAAGGGAGAAAGAAGCGAGAAAGATTCATAGGGAGGTAGAGACAGGTGATGTGATGGAGATGGGGGAGATGAAAAGGGAAAAACAGAGGAGAGTTGGGAGATGAGTGGGTAAGAGAGAGAAGAGATGTGGAAAATGAGAGGGAAAGGAGGAGACGGGAATGAGAAGGGGTAAGAGAAAGGGAGGGTAAGAGAATGAGAGAGAAAAAGGGTGAATGGAAGAGAGAGAAAAACAAATATAAGGATATGGAGAGAAAAGGGGGAAAGAATAGTCAGAGAAAATGAGGGCAAAAGGAATAGAGAGAAGGCGAGGGAGAAGGAAGAAAGATTGAGGGAGTAAAGAGTGAAGAGGACAAATGAGAAGGAGGAAAGATAGAGAATAGGGAAAGAGAAGAGGGAGATAAAGGGGAAAGAAAGAGGAGAATAGGGAATAGAAGAGAAATAACTAAGGGAAAAAAGAGGAAGGAAAGAGAGAAAAAGGGATAGAAGGAGACATGACGGGGCAAAAAGGAGAAAGGGGAGACAAAGGAGAAGAGCAATGAGTAAGGGAATAGAGAGGAGAGAGAAAATGTAGGGAGGAGAATGGGAAAAAAGAAAAAAGGGAAAGAGAAGAGTGAAAAAAAGGGGTAAAATGGAGATGAGGGGGGAAGAAGAGACGGAAAGAACAGGTGAGAGTGAAGAGGAAAACAAGGAAGCAGGAATGGGGAGGAGGTAGAAGAGAGGGGAGACAAGAGAGAAATGGATGGAAGCATATGGCGAGATACAGGATAGGCAATAGAGGAAGGGAAGGGAATATGGAGAGGACCGATGATGGCGTGGGGCTGCCGGGGCCAGAGAGGGCCACAAACACCACCTGTGGCCAGAGACTGTCGTGGGAAGGAGATGACTGCAGAAGGGTGCAGGGTGCCAGAAAACGGAGTGTCAGGACTGTGAAGGGCCATGAGGGTCTCCTGTAGGTGACGCCTATTGAGGTAGTCCTGCCCCGTCTCTAGAATCTACTGAGGCCACCTTTGTTCTTATCCCAACACATCCCATGTTTTTCTTAATTACTCCCTTCCTTCACCTTGTGCTTGGTCACAACACTACTTACAGAAGAGCATGTGACAGCTGACTAGATGGACAGACAGTGCACTCATCTTGGGGAGGGGCTGAAGCAACAGACACCCTTGGAGGTTCCAGAGCCAAAGGGCCCGTCCCACCAGAGCTACATTATTTAGTAAGAATTAGAACGCTTTTAGACATTGTCTAAGGTTAAAAATTGTTCAATTAATCATTCACAATTAAAAAAGGCCTAAGTGGGAATGTTTGTTGGTCCCAAGCCACTTAAACCTTCTCTCGGACCACCACTCTGCATGCCTAGGAGGAATTTACATGAGTAGAGGATGGAAAGACATGAGGAGCAGCATTTAACTATTTACAAGGGTACCTTGTATGACAAAGGACATGACGAACATTCTGACATGTGAGGATTTGACGACCCTCCTCCTGAGAGCTTACAGTGTAAAGGAGATCGGGAAGTGACACAAGAGGGTGAGAGTCCGATAAGACTATGATCCAGTCAGCAGGCAGGACATACTGAAAGAGGTGGCTGTGTGTCCACTAGGGGCTTCCAAAATTTGACACTGTTTTGGATTTCTCTCCAAATACCAAATTAGGAGTTGAGAGGTTGTGTTCCTCCTCCAGGACAGTATTTTTTTTTTTTTTACTTGGGCAGTTATATTACACTGTCTCTAGTCGCTCAGTGATTGTATAGTGCAAAGACGCCGTGTCCAATTTCTTTCTGTTTGAAAAGAGGAGGAGATATATAGCTGCTGGAAGAACTTGTGAATATCTTCAAATGTTATCATATCAATCAAAGCTTCATTTAATGTCAAAGCATGCAGAGAATATTCCGGAAAAACCTAAATTCAGTTCCATTTGGCTTCAATTTCTTATGAGTCTTGGGTTGCAGTTCTGCAGAGAATTGAAACAATGTTAAGAGAACAATATAGTTTTATAAAATTACATTTGTTATGTTACAGAAAAGAAGGGTGTGTGTGTATGATCAGACAAAATGTTTTAAAAAGTAAACATTTAGCCTTTGAATATTATATTCAGTAGTATACTGTAGTGAAAGTCACCATGTTTGTTTACCTGTTTCTTCAACTGGCAAAAACAGCAAGACTAATGGAAATCTAAGCCTACAAAGTCCCTCCTCCCTGTTGAGAAAGCAGCCACACAAACAAGACAATGACTGATCCGAGTAAAGAATAATTGCAAATGATAGGTAATGAATTAAAAGCAGTGCTTTGTGATGCCATCCATTGTGACATCTGATACGTGTATATACATGTACCAAGGTACACAAGAGACTTTGGATTAGTGCCCAGGATTGGTTATTTATTTCCTGGAGACAATGACAACACAACTCAGATACTCACTAAGACATCTCTCAATTGCTCACAAGTGATTGCAGGTCCATTTGGGGATACATTTCTTGTAAGTGTTTGGGTGCAGTTCTGAAGGGAAGAAAAAACAAAGAGAACAGATTTTTTATAACATTACATTACAAGCGAAGTGAGTGTGTGATCTATCATGGAGACACCTGAATTAGTAATCTTATCTTTTCCAGATAATGCCCTAATTTAGTATCCAAATATATTATTGTTACTTCTGGAGATCTGGGTTTTAAAGAACATTAGAACCTACATCGAAAGTGTCATATTTATAATATGCTATTGCTAATATCTACACTTAATAATGAGCAAAATATTTAGAAAGTAAACCTTTACATTTTACAGGTGTACTGTAGTGGGAACCACCATTTATTTCTGTTAAACCATTTCTAAATCTGAAAAGGGATCTTGAATGAAAACAAAATGAGGAAATCCGTGGTGTAAGTTCTTCAAGTAAGACTAATGGAAATCTAAGTCTACAAAGCCCCTTGCTGTTGATAAAGCAGATTCACAACTAAGTCAATGGCAAGTCCAGGGAATAGCAATTGCATATAATAAATAATTAATTAATGTGCTATAGTTTGCACATTACCAAAGATTATATGTACTGAAAATGTCCATACTCACACATTCATTAATGTGATAGCACCTCCCCTTTAATGGGAATGGTTTTGAAAAAAATACATATTGCAGGGCTGCTTTACAACTGAATATATCTTTGCCATGCCAGTTATAGGGGAGGTCTGGTCACCTTACTATACTGTATATTGCAGTCTATACTCATAAATAAATGAACTAAAGCAAATTCTATGCTCACAATAATAGTCCTATCTCCTCACAGATTTAATTATTCATTATTTACTGTATTTTTATGCCTTCTTACATTTTCTGCAGAAAAATATAAGGGGTCCAGTAAATACATGGGAAACATGACTATACTGATTTAAACATACAGTAATGGTACATATTTGTTATGCTTCTTATAAAATTAGAAGTAATATTATTTCAATTGGTATGATCTAGATTTCTGTCTGTACAATTAACCTAATCCCCCCTTTATCTATGTATTCTTTCAGTCTCGTTGTGCAAGATAGAGTTTCTTCCTTTAAGGCTTCTTATAGTCATGTTTATAGGACGCCGTTTATTCAGATGCTCGTCTGATGATGGTTATGCTGTGAATGGCTTTACCTCCCAACACAGCTTCTTATATAGTGCCTTGGGCTCTGTGACATCATCTATTATGACACATCTCAGATGCAAGAAGTTGTTTGTTACCCGGGGGGCCCAGCTCAGCCTTGTGATATCTGCCATGAGACAACTCATCATATAGTGCTCTGGAGATATCTCAATGTTTCCAACATACCATGTACCAACGGAGGTTCCTATACACACATTGACACATACACACATGGAAGGACAAAAAAATCCAAAACTTAGAATCCAGAATAAATTTAGAAGCTGGTCATAATATATAATTCACTTAATATGTAGCAATTTACAGAATCTAGAAATTGTCTCTGTGCATCTGCACTCACTTTACTTGTTCATCTCCATCTTTACTCTTTTTATTATCCAATGTTGCCACTGCTTATTAGAAGCTTCCTCCTTCCCTTTACCCCCCATATATGATTTGCCTCTAAGAACTCCAACAATAAGATGGAGATAGGAGAAGGAATATAGACTATAGTGTATATAGAATGGTATTGGGTTTATTCAGGAGCAATAGAGAGATAAAGGTTTTAAATGTGTCTAATACAAGCGAAGTGTGCAAGACAGACAGGAAGGAGTGTGGGAAAAACAGGAAGTAAAAGAGAGTGTGGTGTAGGCAAGTAGAATACCAGGTGTCCAGCATTTTAGCAGTACATAAAGGACAACTGTAGTTTGGTAAAAACTCCATGTTTGAGAAGTGTGTAACAAAATAAAATTAGATGATATGAAAGATAGGAACATAAATGCATTTAGATCTTACCTGTTTTTTCCCTCGGTAGCAATGGCATACGACAACAAGTATGTGGCGTGACGATGGTGTGTCTGAGACTTTGTTCAATATGATCCTGAGGGCTAGAGTTAGGGTTAGGGTAGTGGCAGATTTTACATTATTTAGTAAAATAGTGGGGCGGATGGCCAGGATGACTTGTCGCCAGACCTGGATTTATCATTAGGCACAATAGACTTCGAACATACACTATACATTACACACAGCTCCTTGCAGGAATTACTATGCCTTGGCAGTGGGAATAAAAACAAGCTCCTTTCTGAGTTGTGCTACCTATGAAGTAATGTTTTCTTTTCCTTACAAAGCATGCTGGGATGTGTAGTCTCAACTACATACAAACCAACAACAACCTGCACAATTCTCCCTGCATGGTTTTTAGGGTAGTGTTCTAGAGCGTCCGCAGAGCTGAGACTTGCCAAGTGAGAAAGTGACACCCAGTAAGTTAAAGGACCACTGTAATTCAAGAGAAATACACTTGTCTGTCAAGTAGTCAAGTATGTACCAAGTTAACAGTATTTGAATTTGTTTAAGTCATGGGCATATTTTTTTTTTTTTAAATCTGAAATTTTGAATACTCTGTTTATGTGTTTTCAGCTTCCCCAGGAAATAACCAACCTTGGACAATAACCCGCCATGTCTTAAAAAAGCATCCTGTATCACAATGGGTGACTTCACAAAGCTCAATTACGAAAAATATGTAGGGACTGAAGATCTGCAAGTTAAAAACTTAAAGGGATACTGTAGCCATATAGTTATATTATATTCTTTTCATTAGGGGTGTGTGCTTGTCCAGAGCCATTGTTTGATCGTTGGATACAATTGAAATTGACACCACACTTTTTCCCTCTCACAGGCCCAGAAGCAGACTCCTTGCATCAAGGGATGAAGCCACAGTTCTCTTACAGCCTTACTGTAATTCAACTATTTACTTATTTATACTTTGAGGATGACCATGGACACCTAAAAATACACAGACCCATAACTCTTTTAAAAAGAACAGACCGCTTTCAAAAGAAAACTATTCACTCTTCGAAACTCTCCAAATGTCCCTTCTTCAAACGGACAGCCCCACTTGGACAAACATCTCTTTCCCAGATAATCATGTCCATCTTTGTATCTCTGATTCCTTTTCAGTTGTTTTCCCCAAATTTCAGGAGAAAGAAAATTTGCAGAGATTTATTGAGTAAACTGCAAAAACGCTATCATCGAGGGTCCAACCACTGGGGCTTGACCATCAGTGACCCATGAGCTTAATTTCTCTGGTCCACAAATGTTGTAGCATTACAAAAATAGTGTGGCATAATTAATATATACAGTGGATATAAAAAGTCTACACACCCCTGTTAAAATGTCGGGTTTCTGCGCTGTAAAAATATGACACAAAGATAAATCATTTCAGAACTTTTTCCACCTTTAATGTGACCTATAAACTGTACTACTCGATTGAAAAACAAACTGAAAAACTTAAATCTTTTAGGTAAAGGGAAGAAAAAAAAAGAAAAATAATGTGGTTGCATAAGTCTGCACACCCTCTTATAACTGGGGATGTAGCTGTGTTTAGAATTAATCAATCACATTCCAAATTGTGTTAAATAGGAGTCAGCATACACCTACCATCATTTAAAGTGCCTCTGATTAGCCCCAAATAAAGCTCAGCTGCTCTAGTTGGTCTTTCCTGAAAATTTCTTAGTCGCATCCCACAGCAAAAGCCATGGTCCACCGAGAGCTTCCAAAGCATCAGAGGGATCTCATTGTTAAAAGGTATCAGTCAGGAGAAGGGTACAAAAGAATTTCAAAGGCATTAGATATACCATGGAATACAGTGAAGACAGTTCCCTCCAAAATTTATGAAAAGACGAGAAGAAAACTGGTCTGGGAGGCTACTAAGAGGCCTACAGCAACATTAAAGGAGCTGCAGGAATATCTGGCAAGTACTGGCTGTGTGGTACATGTGACAACAATCTCCCGTATTCTTCATATGTCTGGGCTATGGGGTAGAGTGGCAAGACGAAAGCCTTTTCTTACGAAAAAAAACATCCAAGCCAGGCTACATTTTGCAAAAACACATCTGACGTCTCCCAAACGCATATGGGAAAAGGTGTTATGGTCTGATGAAACCAAGGTTGAACTTTTTAACCATAATTCCAAAAGATATGTTTGTGGCAAAAACAACACTGCACATCACCAAAAGAACACCATACCCACAGTGAAGCATGTTGGTGGCAGCATCATGCTTTGGGGCTTTTTTTCTTCAACTAGAACTGGGGCCTTAGTTAAGATAGAGGGAATTATGGATAGTTCCAAATACCAGTCAATATTGGCACAAAACCTTCAGGCTTCTGCTAGAAAGCTGAACATGAAGAGGAACTTCATCTTTCAGCATGACAACGACCCAAAGCATACATCCAAATCAACAAAGGAATGGCTTCACCAGAAGAAGATTACAGTTTTGGAATGGCCCAGCCCGAGCCCAGACCTGAATCCGATTGAAAATCTGTGGGGTGATCTGAAGAGGGCTGTGCACAGGAGATGCCCTCGCAATCTGACAGATATGGAGTGTTTTTTCAAAGAAGAGTGGTCAAATCTTGCCAAGTCAAAATGTGCCATGCTGATAGACTCATACCTAAAAAGACTGAGTGCTGTAAAAAAATCAAAAGGTGCTTCAACAAAGTATTAGTTTAAGGGTGTGCATACTTATGCAACCATATTATTTTAATTTTATATTTTGTCTTCCCTCTACCTAAAAGATTTCAGTTTGTTTTTCAATTGAGTTGTACAATTTATTGGTCAAATTAAAGGTGGAAAAAGTTCTGAAATTATTTATCTTTGTCTCATTTTTTTACAGCACAGAAACCTGACATTTTAACAGGGGTGTGTAGACTTTTTATATCCACTGTATTAAGAAAAAAAATGGCAGTAGTAAAGAAGTGCCAAAATATTATATGTTATGTATATAAGGGTAAGTTAATTGATAAACAATACAAAAAAATAATTATTAAGAGGTCCAGAAAGACCTTCAGCAGCTCCTGAATACAATATAAACGGACCAGCAGAGTGCTTGGGTCAGTAGAGTTGTATTAACAAGGTTGAGGTTCATACTCAGAAGACTTTACAATATACTGTAGATAAGGGTGGGTGTAAGACAGGAGGGTAACAAATGCAAGCTGGCAGTGATCAAAGCAGTAGGTGGATGCAAGTGGAGGTGTCTGTTTGTTATAATGAAGGTTTTGTGAATAATTTTGGAGGGTATGCAGTTTGTGCATGTTAAGACTGAAGGTGATAAACAGATGCATTTTTTTAAATGCGTTTTTGAAGATTTTCAGTCAGGAAGATATCCTGGTAAGGAATTTCACAAAGTATGTCAGCTCAAGAAAAGACCTGAGTGTGGGAGTAAGAAGAGGTAACAAGTGGAGGAAAGAAGAAGGTTGTTACCAGAGCAGAGAGGTCAATTTGGGGATTTGTGTGAGACAAGGGTGTTGTTAAGTGCTTTTTGTATTATGGATAGGATTTTAAATGCTATTCTATAGGCCAGTGATGGCGAACCTTTTTGAGCCCGAGTGCCCAAACCGCAATACATGCCAACTTTTTTTTCCTCTAAGTGCCAACACGGCAATTAAACCTGAATACTGAGTCTTAGACGAACAACGACAGGAACGCAGAATGTTGAAAATAAAACAAATGGCAGTTAGTGCGTGCCACGCAAATGGTGCTCAGAGGAGCAAAAGCCTCACATTATGTGGCAAACAGCATTGTCAGCCTTACAATTGTATTCCCGTCATTTTTGATAAAATTATAGACTGATCATTTCTTTGTCATGGACAAAAAAAATCCGAAGGGGATCAAATACTTCCCCCCCACTGTATGTATATATATATACATTTTTAGAGAGAGGAAATTAATATTACATTAATAAGCCCATTCACATGTCTAAAAGGCAGGGCCATGCAAATGAGAATACAATGCACCTCACTCTTTCAATCCAAAAATAGCAATTTTATACATTGCTCCCTTAATGCATATGCCCGCTTCCCCTTGTCGCCCCCTTCTCCCTTGTCTCTCCCCTTCTCTCTTGACTACCACTCCCTCTTGTCTCCCCACATCATTGTCTCTTGTCTCTCACTTTCTCACTCCCCCTTGTCTCTTACACCCTTCTCTCTCTCCCATTCTCCCTTGTCTCTCCCCTGCCCCTTATGTCTCCCCTTCCCCCTTGTCTCTCCCCCACCCTTGTATCTCCCCTTCCCCCTTGTCTCTTCCCCCATTTTTCCCTCTCCCCCCACCCTCCTCTCTCGCCTCTTGTCTCTCCCCTCCCCCTTGTCTCTCCCTCCAGCCTTGTCTCTTCCTTTCTCCCTTGTCTCCCCCCCCCCCTTGGATCATACACCCTTCTCTCTCCCCTCCCCTTGTCTCTCCCCTTCCTCCTTGTCTCCCACCACCCCTGTATCTCCCCTTCTCCCTTGTCTCTTCCCTCCATCCTTCTCTCTCTCCCACCCTTATTTCTCCTCTCTTGTACCGCTCACAATTGTCTCTGTTTTCTCCCTTGCCTCTACCCCCCCCTTGTCTCTTTCCTTCCCTGTGTCTCTCCCTCCTCCTTTCTTTCCATTCTCTACCTCTCCCTTTTGCCTCTCCCCTCTCTCTCACTCCTCCCTTCTCTCACTCTCCCTTCTCTAACTCTCCCTTTTGCATCTCCCTCTTCCTTTCTCTCTCCTCTCCCTTCCTCTCATGTGCCTCTACCTTCTCTCCAAACTCACTCTCTTACTTCTCCCTTTCCCTTCTGCCTCTCCCTATTTTCTTTCTCTCCATCCTCCCTTCTCTCTGCTCTCATTTCTTCCTCCCTCCCTCCCTCTTTCTCTGCTTATCTCTCCCCCACCCTTGTATCTCCTTCACTCTTGTCTCTACCCCCACCCTTGTCTTTCCTTGTACTTCACTATTGTCTCTCCCACCATTCACTCTCTCTCCCCCTTGTCTCTCCCCTCCCCATTGTCTCCCCCCTTGTCTCTCCCCTCCCCCTTGTGTCTCCCATTACCCTTGTCTCTCCCCCTGGTCTCTCCCACCCTGCTCTCTCTACAACCTTGTTTCACCCAACCTTGTCTCTCCCATTCTCCCTTGTCTCCCACACCCTTCTATCTCTCCCCCACACTTCTCTTTCCCATTCTCCACTGTCTTCCCCCTTCTCTCTTCCCCCTTCTCTCCCCCCTTCTCTCTTGTCTCCCCCACCCTTCTCTTTCCCCTCTTGTCTCTCCACTTCCCCTTGTCTCCCCCTTCTCCCTTGTCTCTCCCCTACCCCATAACAACTCTTACCTTCCCCTTGCCTCTCCCCCTGCGGATCTCGAGGAGTCTGCTCGCCTGTGCCGCGCGCGCACGCTAGCACAGCCCTTCCTTCTTTCATTGACGGGAGAGTGCTCAGGCGCGCTCAGGCGCCGTGCTCGCGCACAAAGAGCAGACCCAGCATGCTGCCGGCGACCTATGGCCGCGTGCCCACAGAAGGGGCACGGCGTGCCACCTGTGGCACGCGTGCCATAGGTTCGCCACCACTGCTATAGGCTATGAGATGCCAGTGGAGTGACTGACAGATAAGGGTGCAGATTCTGGGGGCCTCATTCTATTAGCGGCCGCAGCCGTTGCGGGGCCGCAAGGACCGGCCGCAAGCTATTCGGCTATTCTATTCCCTTACGGCCGGAGGCTCTGGCAGGCTTGCGGCCGGTGCCTTGCTATCTCTTGCGGCCGCTCGCGCCAGAGGAAAGCCTTTGATCTAAAACGTCCGCAAGAGTTTTGCAATTCAATTCCTCCGGGAAACCTCTCTGCAAGGCTAAAAGGGAAGCCGCAGCTTACTTGCAGGAAAGAGGTCTCGCTAGCACCAATTAAGCACATAAAATAGCTCAAATAAAGCCATCCTGCACTTTGCGAAGACTATAAAGGGATTTTAGGTGTTAGAAAAAATAGCACATAATTATCCTGTACTCAAATCCGTAAAATATTTTATTTTTAATATCCGTAAAATATCCATGTAAAAAGTCCAGAGTGCTTGGAGCACCTCAGACACACCCACGCCGCAGCCGGAAAATAAACAGTTAATTTGAACTCGGGTTTGGGCAGATGTGCAAGCTTGAGAGTGGGTTCCTTTTAATCCTCATGTCCCCCAATATGATCCCTAGCATTTACAGAGCTGTACAGTGCAGGCTTGAATTTATTTTTGCGTTTTTATATTTCACAGCTTACGGCCGGTTCCAAGATATGCGGCCGGCCGTAAAAGGAGATCCTTGCGGCGCCGTATAATAGAATCGCGAGTTAACTGAACCCCCGCAAGGAATCGCAGCCTTACGGCCGATTTACGGCCGATAATAGAATGAGGCCCTGGGTGTGGTAGATGAGGCTAGTGGAGGAGATGAGACAGAAGGGTGATGGGGCACAATAAGAAACAGGTTGCAGTAGTCAAGGTGAGATATGATGAGGAAATGGATTATAATTTTAGTTGTGTCTTAGATGTTGTGTCTTAGTTGTGTCTTGTGTAGGATAGTGATGTATTTTGGAGATTTTTTTACGAGAAGATGACATGATTTGGTTATTTGTTGTATGTGAGTAATGAAAGAGAGTTCGGGGTCCAAACAAAACCCACTTCAGTAGGCCTGACTAGTGTTAGTGATGATGGCATTGTCAATAGTGAGGGTTATTTTAGAAGTGGGAGCTGTAGTAGATAGTGAGAATATAGGAGCTCAGTCTTTGAATTGTTGAGTTTGGGTTGATGGGGAGACATTCAGGAGCGTGCAATTAAGAGGTAATTTGCAATAAGTGCTAGAATAGAGGGGGATATGTCTGGTGCTAAGATATAGGTTTCAATATTTTCTGTATATAAATGGTACTGAAATTCAATAGATTTTATTAGGGTGCTATGAGAGGGTGCATAGATGGAGGATAGAAGGGGGCCCAGGGCTGAACCTTGAGGTTTGCGAACAGTCAGTGTGAGTAGGTAAAAATGGGTACCAGAGAAGGAGACATGACATATTTAATTGAGAGAACTCTGTCACGGATACAAAGGAAATGGAGAATTGGATAAGAAGAGGGTGGTCAACTGTATCAAAGTCAACCAATAAATCCAGGAGAATTATTAAAGAGAAATGACCCTTTGACTTGGCTGTAAGCAGATTATTGGTGACTTCTTTTGTGAGAACTGTCTCTGTGGAGTATTGGGGTTGGGGTTGAGAAGAGAATTGGAGGAAATAAATTGGTTTAGGTGATTGTGGAAGTGCCACTCAAGTAGATTTGAAGGCAAGGATAGTAGAAAGAAAGGGCGATCGTTGGATGCCAAAGCTGGGTCAGATGAGGGTTTATTAATGATGGGTGTCATGAGAGTTTATTGATGAAGGCCTGTTTTAAAAATAAAAGGAACTTGATGGAGTTTAGGTAGATATTGAATAGATGTTCAAGAGTTGAAAATAAGTGTGGTCAAGTTGAAAGGTGTGAGATTGACAGAAGACCAGATACTTCATCCTTATTTACAGGGTCAAAGGAGCCCATTGTAGACATTGGGTTTGGTATGGCAAAGCCTGGGTGTTGCAGGTTTGTTGAGAGGATGTTGTGGACCATATTGAGAGAAAAGTTACTTTCAAATATTATGGATTTTATTTTTAATGTAGCTGGCAAAGTCTTCTAATGTGAGACAGGAAGGGGTTGATAATGGGGGTTGGCAGAAAAGAATGGTAAATGTAGGGAGCAGATGTTATGGGTTAAGGACGAAGTTGATATTAAATATTATGTTTTTTGGTAAGATTGAGGGCAGAGATGTAGGTGGGCAGAATATATATGTAATGCAGAAACTCTGCTGAAGTGCGCAATTTCTTTTTTAAACAGGTACAGACCAAATTACGGCTAGGGGTGGTTGGTCAAGGAGTCCCAAAGGCGGCCAGGGAGGGCCCAGGGTTGGCCATGGTGGGTTAGGTCTGGGTGGGTATTCCTAAAACTATTGAAAAAAATAATCAAAATAAATAAAGTTACATAGCACTGTCCCCACACTGGAGGTTGATGGTGCATTGTGCCACCAGCACCACTGGAAATTTAAATACTGTATCTATAAGACTGATTGTTATTTATGATTTTATATAGGAATGGTAGTCATTTAAATTCCATTTTACCTGATATTCTTTTTTGTTTTTTTCTTTTAGTTATAAATTATAGATCATACTGTTGATACATTGAGAGATTAAAATAATACTTATACAAAATAAAACAGAGACCATAAATAGATTAATTAATTAAGCTGAAATTAACAGTTCATTCTTATAATAACAATACACAAATACTCATGCTCACTTGGCAAAATATTTTTATATTGGTAAAGAAATCTCTAAAATGAGCACCAGGTGGCGATGCTGCACTGCAGTTCAATGGAGAAGGAACATGGCTTTTTGTCTATGAGATTCTCATAGAGCCCAATTCAATTGAGCAATCGTAAGTTACTGGAGCCCGTAAGTGAGGCCGTCAGTTAATTTGCTATTCAATTGGCGTCTTTTTGCGGGCTCCAAACGAATTACGGGTTACGTGCTTGAAACCTTTGCGATGGCTAAATCTTACAGCCTCCCGAAGCCTTTGATCTTTCCAGTCCGCAAGAGTTACGATTGCTAACATCGCAAATCGCTATTCGATTGCTCCAATTCCCCAAGGCCGCAAAGGTTTTCACATCCAAATGAAGGAGAAAATCCTATGAGTGCTAGAGAGGACCTGCAAGGGGGGTTGAAACCCTCTTCGTAGCACTGTAACTGCAAATACAAAATCACTCCTGCACTATGAATGATGAGGAAAGCGATGATAGACATTAGAATTAATTGCACAACAGTCTCAAGCTCGCAAATCTGGGGTAATAACAAATTTATTTTAATGTTTAATTTCAAGGTTATATCGATCTTGGGTATCAATGAGTTAATACATATCAGGCCACCCATATGGACTAGCACAGTATTGGCATTCATTTTTAAAATTTCGTATTTTTTTAGGGTTTGCGAGTCCCATCGCATATTGGACCCCTGAACCTAATTGAATGACATCTAACCTCCATGTTTTACTGCCGTAATGATGACAGTCTCATTTTCTATTGGCTGTTTTGAAATGAGAGGTTACGGGCTTGCTTAATTGATCATTCTTCCTGCCCTGAACTGCTACGCACGAGTGCATAGTTTAGTGAGTCAGCTTTCGGCCAGTAACTTGCGCGCACCTTCAATTAAATAGCAACGGAGTCAAAGACGAACAGGAGCCCGCAGCACGCCCGCAGGCATACGGCCTGTATCCCGCGAAATGTGGACTTGCAATTGAATCGGGCTCCTAGATAATATACATGGGCCCCTATTCAACTGCAACAGTTAAGGAGCGATTAAATTGAACAAGCCCGCAGCTACATGGCCGAAAGCCTAAACTGTAAACCATGCAGTCATATGTAGCATTTCAGAGCATGATTATGATCAATTAAGCAAGTCCATAACTACCGATTTAAAACAGCCAATAGTAAATGAGACCATCATCATGACATCAGTAAAACATAGAGGTTAAACGTCAATCACTTCCCGTTTAGAAGTCCGATATGCGATCAGACTCGCAATCCTGCAATGTATAAAATAATAAAAAAGAAATTACAATACTGTTCTAGTCTAGGTGGGTGGCCTGATATGTATTAACTCCTTGATTCCTGGGACCAATATAACATGGAAATGAAACGTTAAAAAAATATTTTTATATTGCAGATTTGTGACCTGGTACCCATAGGATTTGCAGATCTGGTACCCATAGTATTTTCCTCTACATTTGACAATTACGGGTGTGAAAACAATTGCAGGCTTGAGGTTTCTAGTAATTGAATAGCGATTTGCTGTTGTAACATTTACGGGCTTGAAAGATCAAAGGTGTAAATGGGTCCAAGTTACAATTTTTCTAACTGCAGGGATTTTCAGCCTGCAACCCGTTTGCAGGTAGCTAAAAGACGCTCTCTCCCCTTTACTTGACATCCACATCTCCAATAAGAGGCATTAGAAGAATGGGGCTTCTTGACATTATACACCTTTATATCCAATAGATGGCGATACAAAAACTATTTCCACTGTTGTAATTTACCCTTACATCCAACAGATGGCACTGTAAGAATGCAACTTATATTTCCACATCCAAATTATGTTAATAAGTTATTGCTATGACTCCTTAGCGCCAATAGATGGTTGTGTAACGATTCAGGTATTATTAATATTATTATTTATTATTTTATTTATTATTAAATCCTCTATTTGACCATCACTTATGTACCTTTAACCTCATCACATCTTCCTCCCACCAAGCGTGATGACGATTTGTAGTTTGACAACTATTATAAGTGATCCAATGTATCTAATACATACTTCTTTTTACCACCGCCTTATTAACATTCGGGAGAGTCATTGCAGCCTAACTCCTGCAGGCCTCGCGATGAGTACCTGCTGCGCTCATCGCTAGGCCTGCAATGAGCGCCTGCTGCTCTCATTGCAGGCTAACTCCCTGCGACGCTCATCGCGAGTAGTCGGAATTGCGAGTTTGCCTGCTCATCGCAGTGTAATTTAACATTGGTGTGACGGACACATTTGCATATTTGACAACTATTATAGTGTCTTGAATGTAGTGAGTGCCATATTTTTGCACTAGTTTAGTGTTTAGTGGGGGACACCTAAAATATAAATCTGGTCCTGAGAGGATATGGACAACCACCAGTCTGAAGATCACTTAGGACACACATACATGTATGTGTTGGAGCAGAGTAAAGAATGTAGTTGTGCATGGCTATAACACATTCATAGAAATAAGTATGTGTTGTGTGGTTTCTGTTTGGTGTGGAGCACCTGTTGCCACTGACATACGATATAAAACAATGACACTGGCGGTTGAAAAATTATTTGGATATACACATTAGGTACCCATCACAAGAAATAAAATACATTTTCAAACCCTCTCCCTTCCCCTAAGTAATGTATCCCAGTCTTCAGCCAGTATCAGTTGGCCCTTACAAAATGCTATGACCTGCTGCAGTTGTGTCACCCCTGGAAACTAGTCTTGATCTAGTTTTTGGCTATTACATCTAAACAAGTTGTTTTTTTAAGGGCAAAGAATGTTTTAATGTAGAAACATAATCAATACTATATGTCCTGTGAGTGAGTATTGAACCATTACAGCAAAGCTTGATAAGGACTTTCATGCATTTTTTGCATTTTCTCTAGTCGAAAACCAATAACTAAAAGCATTCATCTGCCCTGAACAGGCTTAGTGTACAATTCATATTTAGGCAGGAAGGTCTCATAAAAACAGGTTTTAACTAGAATTTTTTTTTTTTCATACGTTGATGAAGGTTGCATGTGCCAGACAAAACTTTATATTTCTTCATGGTTTACAGTTAACCCTGTGAGCTGTCTGTTTCCAAGCATGTGTGGAGGAAGGAGGTAGGAGTCACTTAAAGGAAACCTTAAACTAAAAAAGTGTTTTTTGCTTACACAGCAGCTAATGTTGCTAGTTTGTTGCAACATGTGAAGTGTTTCCTAAATGACAGTTGTTAATAGAATCTGAACCACCAGATGCATACACATTATGGGGCAGTCGTATAGTAGATTGCATTTCACCAAGCTCAAACTGCATTTCACAATAATTGGGTAGAGCTATACAGTAGACTCTCAGTCAACTAGAACTCTCAAGCAACCAGAAAAAAAATTGAATACTGTACTTTAAATAAAAATTTAAATCTACAGTGTTCATGCCACAAAATGCTTACAGGCACCTTGATTTCATCCATTATATGTCTCTGCAATTCAGTTTTACCTAGAAGCAGACAGGCGTGAGTGACTGAGCCCAGGAAGTGTTGGTGCTACATTCCCCGGGTTCAGCACTGCACCCTCCAGCCGAACGTACCTGTGTATAAGTGAGGCGTGAAAGCTGCTGCTGCTGCTAGAACACTGACAAATATACTTATCAGATCATTGTATGTGCAGCTAATCTAGGCCTCTTTCAATAGTAACTCTCAAGCAACCAGAAACTACATTTATCCGGCATCTACCAATCCCAATGGGTGCCGGTTAACGAAGAGTCTTCTGTATATATATTGAGAGGGTTCATACGAATATTGAAAGTGAATTTACAAACTTTAATTGGGCTAAATTTTGAGTTTCTAGTGAGTGAGATAATTTACAGGCAGGAACAAGCTGAGAAATGGATGAAGATGCCAGATGGGCATAGAGCTGTTCTGTTCTTTTTTTCCATTCTGGCCTTAAGCATACCTTAAATATCCTTGAATTCCCTTACTGTATTATACTCCAAAAACATCTGCTTCTATTGGGCTAATGTATTGCACTAATTTACCAATATATCTCTAAATTGATGTGAATATTTCTGTCTTGTCTCCCTATCACTATTCTCCTTCAAAGCATACATATTAAAGGACCACAAATATGACCACCATATGTGCTCAGTACCATTACATAGAGGGTGAAAAAGCACGCGGACAAACGTGTTTTTCTTTATAATATTGATGCTGAATTCATGGAGTTATGATCAATAGAAGTCAGGCTATATAAGTATGTTGTCTCTGTCTGAATGAGTAATGAGATCTTCACCTTGTGGGATGTAATTAATATTAATTAGAATCAGGTGTTGGGGCTTCAAATTAGGCAGTGGTTAAGTATCCCATACTTCTTACAAGTAAAGTGTGTTTGTCCAAGTGAGAGGGGAGTGGTTTGCCTGTGTTAAACTTGCATATAAGTTTGTGACTTATCTGTTTTGTCCAGGTGAGTAGTCAGAAGCTAAAATAAATAGGGGAAGGAGAGAACATGTGAGCTTGCAAACAATTTAGTGTCAAGTGCAGTTCTGGTATAAGGGTTGGAGTTTAAATAAAAGGAGGTAGTACAGTTCTAGTATAGGTGTATGAGTTTAAAGAAAAGAGGGCAAACTTATAATGTATAAAGCATTACCAAAATATATTGTTTTTATTATTGATTATTTATTTTTCCCACTGCATTTTTGTAGATGATAATTATGAGTCAGACCAGTGGCACCCTCTCTCGGTTTACATCCTGTCATATGTATGCCCTAATGGAACAGATGATCCAGGGTCCATACCTCTTTGAGAATTTCGTCACTTACTGATATTGCTCCACTGGAAAGGGAGTTGGTGCTCACTGAGCACAGTTTAGCTGGGCCTAGCATGGAGGCTGGAATTGCGGCTAGTGAGGATGTCCAGGGAGGTAGCTGGGTTACAGTTACAAGGGGGAGCAGGAGGAGGAGGCAGGTGTTGTAGAGAAATACAAATATTGTTACATTTCTATTGTACTGTATATATATCATTCATCACTTTTGTAGCACTTGTGAACTTTAGCTCTGAAACAGTACTCCATTGCAGACCATGAGGTATGAAACAGTGAATTATACATTTTACTTATAAACTCATTGTTTTTTATTCTAGAACTGCAAACAAGTCATTCTTCCCATAGTAAAATTTAGTCTGGAGACAGTCAACAATTATTTTAGTCTAAACAATATGTATTTCGGTAGTCCAGAAGGCCAAAATTTGACCTATGCACAGAGATAACAAGTAATAGTTTTTTTGTGCATCTAGTGTGATGTACCAAGCATGCTTGATGCGTGCTAACCACATGTTTTATATTTTATTGGATCACCTTATAAAAATTATCATTTATTGGCTGTAAGTGGTTTATACTATTTTTTAGAAGGGCGATATTGAATGTACCATGTTCTTTATGTAATTCGCCATAAAAGCTGTGTTTTTTTATATTTGTGTTCAGTCATCAGCAGACAATTTTTGGATGCTTCTCTGTTGCTGACCCACGTTTGTATGAAATAAAATCTGATAATAAGAAAATAATCAAAGGCCTCTGTGTTTTGATATCATGACTGAGTTTTGGAGTAAAATGTGGTTTGTGGTGATGATTTTGCTAAAACACAGGCCAGTTCTGAGTTGGCAAACACCAACAGATTTGCCAGATTGAGTGAACTTGTTAAGGATGTCCATTCAGGAATTGCAATGCCAGATAGAGCTGTTCCCTCTAACAGCCGGGAGAACAGTGAGAACAGTTCTACTAGAGGAGTGGGAGGACAGAATAGGCAGAGAAACAGAGAGGTTTTAGTGGTAGGAGACTCTATTATTAGGAAGGTAGGAAGGGTGATTTTCACTCAGATCCCAGGAATCAAACAGTTTTCTGTCTCCTGGGTGCTCGGGTTCGGCATGTTGTGGATCAGGTAGATAAATTATTGGGAGGGGCTGAAAATGAACCGGCGACAATGTTAGTGGAAGATGGAGTGTCCTAAAGAATGTTTTCAGAGAACTAGTGTTGTAGCAAAAACCATGCCCACAAACCACATTTTACTCCAAAACCCAGTTATGATACAAGGTAATTTTCTTATTATCAGATTTTATTTAAACAAAACATCGGTCAGCAACAGAAAATATCCAAAATGGCTGCTGCTGACTGACAATAACATAAACCTCACAGCTTTTTATACAGAACATGGTATATCCCAATACTACCCTTCTAAGAAAATGCGGCATTCCCACCAACAGCAAATAAAAGATTATTTATATTATGAGCTCCAATAAAATTGAAAACATGCAGTACGCACGTGTCAGCCATGCCTGATATGTCACACTAGATGCACAAAAAAATCTCTTACTTGTTATCGCTTTTGCATAGGTCAAATGCGGATCTTGACTTTGGCCTTGTGTGCTACCGAAATACATATTGTTTAGGCTAAATAATAGTTTATTGTCTCCTGAGAACAATTTATTATGGGAGGAAGAACTTGTTTACACTTATAGAAGAAAAACAATGGTTTTAACTAAAAGCAGAGTTAACTGTTTCATACCTCACGGCCTATAATGAAAAAAAAGTGCTACAAAAAGTGATGAATGCTATATATATATATATATATATATATATATATATATATATATATATATATATACATATATACACAAAAAAATTTAAGGATATTTGTATTTCTCTACAACACTTCCCCCTATGACACTGATAAGTGTCATCTAAAGGAAGAATACAAATATGACAGGGTGCAAACGTAATATAAATTTCACATATATAGCTAAACAATATAAAAAGATGAACTTATTAGGAAGTAGAGGTATGGTCTTCAGACTGGCATTGAAAGAGACTCAAGGTCCTTGAAAAATTTAGTCAGATGAGTTTCCTACAACATGGAGATATTATGTTACATCTCATTGAGTCCTTTGCTCCTTTTATCTTAATACTTTCCCAACAAGAGCATTGCTAAAGAAAATCACAATTATACATAGGAACAATAAAAAACAATACATATTAAAAAGCAATTATAATAGTCCAATATGATCCGTGGAATAATAGAAAAGTCTCTCAATAATGGAATCCCTAGCACAAATGTCACAGTCCAGATATTAAAGTTTGTTGAATGAAAGCTTTACAATTAGTGATTTTAAAACACAAGCAAGACAAAATGAAATACTGATAACAAATAAACAATAAATCCACAAAAATAAGTAAGCATCTGTTTGATTAAGTCCATATAACAAGGAAAGATTCCAATGGGGTGGATGAAAACATCCACATATGCTGTTATGTGTTACCAAAAGATAGTCCAGATTGTGGTGCAATAGATATAAAAGTCCAGATATGTAAGATAAAACACAATGGTTAATGCAGACAAAAAATTACCTTACTTAATTCTCTAACCAATTACCAATACCAATATACTTATTGACATTTATGAGGCATTTAAATGATGAATGTAATTTTAATAACCAATAAAGTTTGCACTGATATCACTAATAACCCAGAGTGTATGCAAGATAACTTCTTCACTCTCTAATTACTCTTCCTTATTAGTGCGTACTAGATCCTAGCAAGTTGATTGAACAAGGTGAAGAAGTGTTAGAAGCAGAAGAACAGTCAAAAGAAAGACAGGTATAACAAAGAGCAGAAAAAGTAAAAATGACAAAACAATGAAGACATATGCTCAGATAAACGTCATACAGACCCAGTCTTATTCATCACACTTAGCCAGGCCGCTCTTTGTTCATATGATAAACGATAAACAGGCGGATCACTTCTGGATGGTGAGATCCATTGGCCAAAGCAATAGGCCATCATGTGCAGATATTCAGGCACAGGACAAGGAGTATATAACTTTCTCACAGATCTTTACATTGTTTCTCTTTGCCAGCAGATATATGTATTAGCGTATGGTCATGTCAATGAACAAGAGTTTGACCTTTCCCCTTTTTTTGGGTGAAGACAAGATTTCTGTCTTCGCTTTGTCTTTAGTCAGCAAACTCTGTATCTTTTTCTTCATCTGTTATTATCTATTGTCATCAGGATAGGCACTTGGTGGAGAGTTTCTCTCATTATATTTCAGGGCACGCTTGTCTTCTCTTTGTCTTTACAGGCACACACTCACGGTCATCTTCTTCTGTGTTAGGCAAGTGTGACAAAAATAAAAACAAAAATCCAAACATACAAGATTTATCATACAAGAAACTTCCATACATCTTTCAACTAGATATCCTCTCATATACACTTACCCTAAATTTTTCCCTAACTGTAAATTAAACTTAACATATGAATAACTCTTAATAAGCAAGGGGTAATATAAATTAAAATAAATTAAATCAATAATGTAAATCATGCAAAGCTAATAAACATATAAAATACTTGTGAAAAATATAAGCAACCATTATTTTCTACTCCTGCTAAAGCAGCAAAAATTATCATTTAATACTAATATTACTAATTATGTCTCTATAAGTAATAAGACATTACTTAATTTATCCATAACAGGTTGTATATTTAAAAGGAGTTTACTAATTTTATTACTGTCAATATACATTTACTAATAAAGCTCAATTTTTTTTTCTTAACTCATAATGTAATCCATCTCTTATCATGTTCCTTTTTTAGATTCTAGAAATACCTTGAAAAGATTTTCCCAATTTTCTACCCATTTGCACCATGGCCATCATCTGAGCTGGGGGTTGGCCTGGAAAAAATAGATGTCACAATATCACAGTATTTATCCAACATGGATAAACAAAACATAACACACAAAAATAAAACAAAATTGGTATTATAAGGTTCTTTAACCAGATAAGATATCATACACTGCTTTCTAGTGATATGAGTACTCTCCAATATCCACCTGTGAAGTAGTCTTTGTCTTTGTGAATGAGTGTGTGTGTAAGTGCATGTATTTGTGAGTGACTGTGTGTGATTGCATGTCTGTGCGAGGGTCTGTGTGAGTTCATGCCTGTGTGTGAGTGCATGTGTGTGTGCCTGTCTACCCCCTTACGTTAACCCCTTTACCCTAACTGTTTAATCTTACCCAAACCCTAACTCCTTACCCTAACTCCTTACTCTAACTTCACTGGGGCTGGAGGGCAATTCACTGGGGCTGAGGCAGGTGATGAGGGTAATGCACTGGTGCTGGGACAGGTGATAGGGCATTTCACGGGGGCTGGGGGATCGCAGGGCAATTCACTGGGGCTGGGGCAGGTCACAGGGCAATTCACTGGGGCTGGGGGAGGTCACAGGGCAATTCACTGGGGCTGGAGAGCAATTCACTGGGACTGGGGCAGGTGATGAGGGCAATTCACTGGGGTT
Organism: Discoglossus pictus; assembly: GCA_027410445.1. NCBI lineage: Eukaryota > Metazoa > Chordata > Amphibia > Anura > Alytidae > Discoglossus > Discoglossus pictus. The sequence goes on along the minus strand of CM050167.1, from coordinate 365,336,210 downwards.
GGGGGAGGTCACGGGGCAATCATTGGGGCTGGAGGGCAATTTAATGGGGCTGGGGGAGGTCACAGGGCAATTCCCTGGTGCTGGGGCAGGCGATAGAGCAATTCACTGGGACTGGGGCAGGTGATGGGGCAATTCACTGGGGCTGGGGGAGGTCACAGGGTAATTCACTCGGGCTGGAGGGCAATGCACTGGGGCTGGGGCAGGTGATGAGAGCAATTCACAGGGGCTGGGGGAGGTCAAAAGGCAATTCACTGGTGCTGGGGCAGGTGATGGGGCAATTCACTGGGGCTGGGGAAGGTCACAAGACAATTCATTGGGGCCTGGGCAGGTGATGGGGCAATTCAATGAGGCTGGGGGAGGTGATGGGGGCAATTCAATGGGGCCAGGGCAGGTGATGGGACAATTCACCCGGACTGGGAGAGTTCACGGGGGAATTCACTGGGGCTGGGGGAGGTGATGGGGCAATTGACTTGGGGGGAGGCAGGTGATGAGGCAATTAACTGGGGCTGGGGAGGTAGCTGGGCAATTCACTGGGGCTGAAGGGTAATTCACTGGGGCTGGGGCAGGTGATGAGGGCAATTCACTGGGGCTGGGGAAGGTGATGGGTCAATTCACTGGGGCTGGGGGAGGTCACGGAGCAATTCACAGGGGCTGGAGCTGGTGATGAGGGCATTTCACTGGGGCTGGGGAGGTCATGGGGCAATTCACTGGGGCTGGGGCAGGTGATGGGGCAATTAAGAGGGGCTGGCGAGGTCACTGGGCAATTCACTGGGGCTAGAGGGCAATTCACTAGGGCTTGGGCAGGTGATGGGGCAATTCACTGGGGCTGGGGGAGGTCACAGGGCAATTCACTGGGACTGGTGGGCAATTTACTGGGGCTGGGGCAGTTGATGGAGGCAATTCACTGGGACTGGAGGGCAATTTACTGGGGCTGTGGCAGGTGATAGGGCAATCAACTGGGGCTGGGGAGGTCACAAGGCAATTGACTGGGGCTGGGGCAGGTGATGGGGCTATTCACTGGGGCTGGGCGAGGTTACAGGGCAGTTTGCTGGGGCAGGTGATGGGGCAATTCACTTCAGTTGGGGGAGGTAATGGGGGCAAATTACTGGGGCAGGTGATGGGGCAATTCACTGGGCTGGAGGAGGTGATGGGGGCAATTCACCGGGGCTGGGGGAGTTTACAGGGCAATTCACTGGGGCTGGGGGAGGTGATGGAGCAATTCTCCAGGGCTGGGGCAGGTGATGGGGCAATTTACTGAGGCTAAGGGAGTTGATGGGGCAATTCTCAAGGTCTGGGCAGGTGATGGGGCAATTCACTGAGGCTGGGGGAGGTGATAGGGCAATTCACTAGGGCTGGGGGAGTTCACAGGGCAATTCACTGGGGCTGAGGGAGGTGATGGGGCAATTCACTGGGGCAGGGGGGGTCATGGGGCAAATCACTGGGGCTGAGGCAGGTGATGGGGCAATTCACTGGGGCTGGGGAGGTTACGGGGCAGATTGCTGGGGCAGGTGATGGGGCAATTCACTGTGACTGGGGGAGGTAATGGGGCAAATCACTGGGGCTGGGGCAGGTGATGGGGCAATTCACTGGGGCTGGGGGAGTTTACAGGGCAATTCACTGGGGATGGGGGAGGTGATGGCGCAATTCTCCAGGGATGGGGCAGGTGATGGGGCAATTCACTGTGGCTGGGGGAGGTGATGGGGTAATTCACTGGGGCTGGTGGAATTCACTGGGCAATTCACTGGGGCTGAGGGAGGTGACGGGGCAATTCACTGGGGCTGAGGGAGGTCATGGGGCAATTCACTGGGAGTGGGGCAGGTGAAGGGGCAATTTGCTGGGGCTGGGGGAGGTCACGGGGCAAATCCCCAGGCTGGAGGGCAATTTACTGGGTTTGGGGCAGGTGATGAGGGCAATTTACTGGGGCTGGGGAGGTGATGGGGCAATTTACTGGGGCTGGGTGAGGTCATGGAGTAATTCACTGGGGCTGGAGGGCAATTAACTGGGGCTGAGGCAGGTAATGAGGGCAATTCACTGGAGCTGGGGGAGGTCATGGGGCAATGAATTCAGCTGGGGCAGGTGATGGGGAAATTCACTAGTGCTGGGGCAATTCACTGGGGCTGTGGGAGGTCACAGGCAATTCACTGGGGCTGGAGGGCAATTTACAGGGGTTGGGGCAGGTGATGAGGGCCATTCACTGGGGCTGGGGAGGTGATGGGGGCAATTCACTTTGGCTGGGGGAGGTGATGGGGCAATTCACTTGGCATTCACAGGGCAATTCAAGGGCAATGCACTGGGGCTGGGGAAGGTGAATGGGCAATTCACTAGGGCTGGGGGAGGTAACAGAGCAATTCACTGGGGCTGGGGGAGGTCACGGGGCAATTCACTGGGGCTGGGTCAGGTGATGGGGCAATTCACTGGGGCTGGGGAGGTCACAGGGCAATTCACTGGGGCTGGAGGGCAATTCACTGGGGCTGGGGGAGTTTACAGGGCAATTCACTGGGGCTGGGGGAGGTGATGGAGCAATTCTCCAGGGCTGGGGCAGGTGATGGGGCAATTTACTGAGGCTAAGGGAGTTGATGGGGCAATTCTCAAGGTCTGGGCAGGTGATGGGGCAATTCACTGAGGCTGGGGGAGGTGATAGGGCAATTCACTAGGGCTGGGGGAGTTCACAGGGCAATTCACTGGGGCTGAGGGAGGTGATGGGGCAATTCACTGGGGCAGGGGGGGGTCATGGGGCAAATCACTGGGGCTGAGGCAGGTGATGGGGCAATTCACTGGGGCTGGGGAGGTTACGGGGCAGATTGCTGGGGCAGGTGATGGGGCAATTCACTGTGACTGGGGGAGGTAATGGGGCAAATCACTGGGGCTGGGGCAGGTGATGGGGCAATTCACTGGGGCTGGGGGAGTTTACAGGGCAATTCACTGGGGATGGGGGAGGTGATGGCGCAATTCTCCAGGGATGGGGCAGGTGATGGGGCAATTCACTGTGGCTGGGGGAGGTGATGGGGTAATTCACTGGGGCTGGTGGAATTCACTGGGCAATTCACTGGGGCTGAGGGAGGTGACGGGGCAATTCACTGGGGCTGAGGGAGGTCATGGGGCAATTCACTGGGAGTGGGGCAGGTGATGGGGCAATTTGCTGGGGCTGGGGGAGGTCACGGGGCAAATCCCCAGGCTGGAGGGCAATTTACTGGGTTTGGGGCAGGTGATGAGGGCAATTTACTGGGGCTGGGGAGGTGATGGGGCAATTTACTGGGGCTGGGTGAGGTCATGGAGTAATTCACTGGGGCTGGAGGGCAATTAACTGGGGCTGAGGCAGGTAATGAGGGCAATTCACTGGAGCTGGGGGAGGTCATGGGGCAATGAATTCAGCTGGGGCAGGTGATGGGGAAATTCACTAGTGCTGGGGCAATTCACTGGGGCTGTGGGAGGTCACAGGCAATTCACTGGGGCTGGAGGGCAATTTACAGGGGTTGGGGCAGGTGATGAGGGCCATTCACTGGGGCTGGGGAGGTGATGGGGGCAATTCACTTTGGCTGGGGGAGGTGATGGGGCAATTCACTTGGCATTCACAGGGCAATTCAAGGGCAATGCACTGGGGCTGGGGAAGGTGAATGGGCAATTCACTAGGGCTGGGGGAGGTAACAGAGCAATTCACTGGGGCTGGGGGAGGTCACGGGGCAATTCACTGGGGCTGGGTCAGGTGATGGGGCAATTCACTGGGGCTGGGGAGGTCACAGGGCAATTCACTGGGGCTGGAGGGCAATTCACTGGGGCTGGGGGAGTTTACAGGGCAATTCACTGGGGCTGGGGGAGGTGATGGAGCAATTCTCCAGGGCTGGGGCAGGTGATGGGGCAATTTACTGAGGCTAAGGGAGTTGATGGGGCAATTCTCAAGGTCTGGGCAGGTGATGGGGCAATTCACTGAGGCTGGGGGAGGTGATAGGGCAATTCACTAGGGCTGGGGGAGTTCACAGGGCAATTCACTGGGGCTTAGGGAGGTGATGGGGCAATTCACTGGGGCAGGGGGGGTCATGGGGCAAATCACTGGGGCTGAGGCAGGTGATGGGGCAATTCACTGGGGCTGGGGAGGTTACGGGGCAGATTGCTGGGGCAGGTGATGGGGCAATTCACTGTGACTGGGGGAGGTAATGGGGCAAATCACTGGGGCTGGGGCAGGTGATGGGGCAATTCACTGGGGCTGGGGGAGTTTACAGGGCAATTCACTGGGGATGGGGGAGGTGATGGCGCAATTCTCCAGGGATGGGGCAGGTGATGGGGCAATTCACTGTGGCTGGGGGAGGTGATGGGGTAATTCACTGGGGCTGGTGGAATTCACTGGGCAATTCACTGGGGCTGAGGGAGGTGACGGGGCAATTCACTGGGGCTGAGGGAGGTCATGGGGCAATTCACTGGGAGTGGTGCAGGTGAAGGGGCAATTTGCTGGGGCTGGGGGAGGTCACGGGGCAAATCCCCAGGCTGGAGGGCAATTTACTGGGTTTGGGGCAGGTGATGAGGGCAATTTACTGGGGCTGGGGAGGTGATGGGGCAATTTACTGGGGCTGGGTGAGGTCATGGAGTAATTCACTGGGGCTGGAGGGCAATTAACTGGGGCTGAGGCAGGTAATGAGGGCAATTCACTGGAGCTGGGGGAGGTCATGGGGCAATGAATTCAGCTGGGGCAGGTGATGGGGAAATTCACTAGTGCTGGGGCAATTCACTGGGGCTGTGGGAGGTCACAGGCAATTCACTGGGGCTGGAGGGCAATTTACAGGGGTTGGGGCAGGTGATGAGGGCCATTCACTGGGGCTGGGGAGGTGATGGGGGCAATTCACTTTGGCTGGGGGAGGTGATGGGGCAATTCACTTGGCATTCACAGGGCAATTCAAGGGCAATGCACTGGGGCTGGGGAAGGTGAATGGGCAATTCACTAGGGCTGGGGGAGGTAACAGAGCAATTCACTGGGGCTGGGGGAGGTCACGGGGCAATTCACTGGGGCTGGGTCAGGTGATGGGGCAATTCACTGGGGCTGGGGAGGTCACAGGGCAATTCACTGGGGCTGGAGGGCAATTCACTGGGGCTGGGGGAGGTCACTGGGCAATTCACTGGGGCTGGGGGAGGTCAGGGGGCAATTCACTGGGGCTGGGGCAGGTGATGGGGCAATACCCTGAGGCTTGGGGAAGTATCACCTGGGATGTAGATAAAACGATCAGTGAAAGAAGGGACACAGACCTATCCATGGTTATTACAGAAATCTGAAGGAAAGCTGCCTGCGCAATCCCCAGGCTAAAAAGAAACAATGTATTATGTATGCTAATATTCCCAGGGAATTTTGAGGGGTGTCAACATTGAGAGAAAACTGTTTGCAAATGCAAGAAATTTAGCAAACTTAGGGTAACTGTTTATTTTGGTATTTTTTCATACAAACAATGTTTTTCAGACACTATACATTGTCCTCTATCAGATGCATTAATAACCCAGCTCACTTGAATATACTTTTAAGCTTGAATTTAAGCCTAAAGTCAGAGAAGATAATATTGAATGTTTGTGGATAGAGTTAAATAGCAGAGGAGCAAATTCCAAATGAATATTGGTTGAAATATTCTATAAACCCCCAAATATAATTGAAAGCAAAGAAATTAAATTATTGTTACCAATTGGAAATACAAGTTCTAATAATGGGAGATTTTAATTACCCTGAAATAAACTGGGTAAATGAGACTAGCAGTTCAGCTAAGGGGACCAGGTTCTTGAGTACACTCAGGGATCATTATCTGGCCCAGGTTATACAAGAGACTACTAGAAATAAGGTTATCTTGGATTTAGTCATCACAAATAATATTGATATAGTATCAAATGTTGAAATAGGGCAATCATCAGGAAACAGTGATCAAAACACAGTCTCGTTTGAGATTAAATAAAAAATAAAAATAAACTGTAAGGAGCCAACAAAAACTCTTAATCTTAAATGGGCAGATTTAACAGTTAGAAATCATTATCTGGCCTAAGTTATACAAGAACCTGCTAGAAATGAGAATACCTTGTAGTCATCACAAATAATATTGATATAATAAAAAAAGATTGAAATAGAGGAATCCCTGGAAAACAAGGATCATAACACAATCTCATTTAAGGAGTTAATAAAAAAAAATAAACATTTTAATGGTCAAAGTAAAGGGCAGTAATACAAAGTATAGACATACATATGATTCATGTATATATAAATAAATAAGTAAAATAACTGACGGATAAAAATACTGAACATAATATATTAATGGGAAGAACGCCAGAAAGGAACATTACAATGTGACACAGGCCGTCTGAAAATTAGTGACCAGGAAAAGGCAGATGAGCTAAATAGGTTATTTTCTTCGGTATACACAAGTGAGGTACCACCAGTGGTTGGGTCACTGCACCATAATGGGGCTACACTACCATCGCCAAATAACCAGTTAACGCAGGAAGAAATAAATAAGTGGTTGGAAAAATAAATGTTAATAAAGCCCCAGGTCCTGATGAAATATATCCAAGAGTACTGAGAGAACTGGGTTTTGTTATAGCCAAACCATAATATTTATTCAAGATTCACTAAACACAGGGTCCCTACCAGATGACTAGCGAAAAGCAGAGGTGATACCTATATTTAAGAAGGGAGCAAGAGCAAATCAAGGAATTATAGACCATAGAAGGGTTAATAAGGGATAATATAAAGGATTTGGTCTATTTGAACAGGATTATAAGTAGGAGCCAACATGGATTTATGAGGGATAGATCATGTCAAACAAATCTAATTAGTTTCTATGAGAAGGTTAGTAGGAACCTGGATCAAGGCAACTCAGTGGATGTAGTCTTTTTGGATTTTGCAAAGGCTTTTGATTCAGTGCAACATGGGAGACTATTGTGCAAACTAAAAGATACAGGAATTGCAGTAAATATCCGCTCATGGATTGAGAGCTGGCTAAAAGATAGGAAGCAAAGGCCTGTGATAAATGGAACATACTCGGATTGGACTAATAGGGTAAGTGGGGTTCTTCAGGGTTCAGTATTAGGTCCTCTCCTTTTTAACACATTTATTAATGACTTAGAAGTCGGACTGTAAAGTAGTGTCTCCATTCTTGCTGATGACACAAAGTTGTGCAAGATAATTCAATCAGATAATGATGTGCTTTCCCTCCAAAGGGATTTCCATACATTAGACATGGGCATCTAAATAGCAGATGAGATTTAATATGTATAAATGTTAGGAATCTGGGAAGGAAAAATAGTCATGTAATTTATAATCTTAATGGAGCATATCTAGGGTATTGAAAGGGATTTGGGAGTACTTGTGGACAACCACCTAGGTAACAGTGCTCAATACCAAGCAGCATCTACAAAGGCAAATAAAATATTAGCATGTATTAAGAACGGTATAGAAGCAAGGGAAGCAAATATAATTCTAACACTATACAAATGCCTAGTTCATCCTCATTTGTAATATGGAGTACAGTTTTGGGCACCACTTCATAAAAAGGGAATTTTAGAGCTTGAAAAGGTACATAGAAGGGCTACAAAACTAATAAGGGGAATGGAGGGGCTAAGTTGTGGAGAAAGACTAACCAAATTCAACTTCTTTTGTCTAGCAAAAAGGCATCTAAGAGGAGATATGATTACATTGTATAAATACACTCAGGGTCAGTATAAAGCTTTGTCAAGTGAGCTTTTTGTGCCAAGAGGTTTTACACTGACAAGAGGATATCCCTTGAGGTTAGAAGTAAAAAGATTCCACCATAAAGAAAGAAAAGGGTTCTTCACAGTAAGGGTGGTTAATCTGTGCAATTCTTTAACAAAGGAGGTGGTGATAGTGGATTCAATAGATAACGTTATAAAGGGGCTGGATATATATTTTAATTAAAAAAGGGCATTCAGGGTTATCCTGGTTAATTAGAGAAAGAGTATTGATCCAGGGAGGAATCTGATCGCCAGGGGGGAAAAAATTCCCTTTCAAAATGATTGGCTAATTGTTTTTTTTTTTCTGTTTGTCTTCTTCTGGATCAATTAACAAGTAAACTGCATTTTGCAGATCAGAGGAGATTGTAAAAGGTTGAACTTGATGGACTAAAAGTCATTTTTCAACCTAATTTACTATGGGCCTCATTCAATTGCGATTTGGCCAATTGAATAGGGCTCTAAATAAGCACATAGCATTTTTTTTTAAAATAAGTTTTGTAGTTAGTGAAAACCTTGCTTTTGTATAGATGCTTACCAACTAAAAACTTATTTAAAAAAATATGCTCTGTGCTTATTTAGAGCCCTATTCAATTGGCCAAATTGCAATTGAATGAGGGCCCATGTAACTATGTAACTATGTAAGTGATTTGTAACTACTGTAGCAGCTTGAGTAGCAACAGAGCAGATGGAATAGTAGCTAGGATTGCTGTCTGTGGTGGTGAGTGTCCAGGCTTCAAATTCCATAAAGACATTTTTTTACATTCCTGTTTAAAAGTCAGAAATATGTCTTTTAGGTTAAATAATAAAGCATATGCCAATATGAGGTAACTGTGATTATGTTGTGTTTCTTTGAAATTAATTATTTGAATAATTATATGCACCAAGTTAAACAAAACAAACAAATGGAATGCAGGTGAATCGAACCTATGACTTACCATCAGAAAAAATCTTTAAAATAATACACTTACCACTACACCACCAAACTCTACACCACGCTTTTAAACACAGTGTAAATTTGTAATAGAAGATGAAACAAATCCAGACTATACCCTTATTAGTGATGCAGATTCTTGTGGCAGGGCTTCAAGGGCTGAACAAAAATGTCAATTTCTAAGTCAATTTAAAAATGAAAACACATTTTTCCAGGTGATTTTTCCCCCTCTAACCGATGGTGCAGAGTGCATGTTGCAACTTTTGTGGTCCTTTCAGGTCATAAAGTATTTCCTTTTGCCTTTTAGAGCAAGGGAGCAAACTTTTCAGTCTGTTAAGACATGTGAGTCTTTCCTGACCCCTCCTTATAAATTTTCATTAGAAATTTAGATGGATCACTCACACTCTTCACCATACAGGATTGTTTTAGGGCCCCATAGCTGAACCCTAATGTTAAGCAGACTTTGACCATGCCAGCGCACAATAATACATGACAGTGTTTTGTTAGGTTTTTTAACCACAATATAGTTGCCAACAGACATCAGAACAAATTAATTACCTACTGACTTAAAGAGACTTAGTCATCCCAAAATCAAGTTGTTTAGTTTATTCTTAAAGAACATGAAAACCTGGCTATATTTTGTGTTATCATTTTTTTCTAAACTGAATTAACCCTAGGAAATTCCATGATGTTGTCACTGAATTATATGCAAATGAATGGCACATTGATACTAATTAGCTGCTTTGGTGTGCTAATTAGGATTGCAGTTTGCTTGTCTGTAGACTTTTTTTCCCACCCTTATCAGAAACGCACATTAGCATACAGGCGCTGCAAAATCATTTCTAAATATTTCAGACAATAATTACTGTAGATAAAAGCTGCTAGTATAATGTATGGCCAGGTTTTAATGTTCTTTAAAATAAAGTCTTTCTGTTGGGGGGACAAAGTCCCTTTAACTACCATAATTACACCACCTCAGTTTGTCATGGAATATAAAACATGCTGTAATGGAAGAAAAGATACTACTAGTTACTCGCTATCCGATTACAGGTTACCTGCCCACAGTCACTATTGGCCAGCCAAAGATGCAAAATCTGCCTTGGAGCTCCATTGGCTTTAGCACAGCTCGAATATTACGAGCTCTAATTAATTAAAGTTACACAAAATCGATGTTCTATTAGACCCGGAGCTGGATTGCAAATAAAGTCTAACCCGCAATTGAAAAAAGTATCATGTTTCTGGCAAAAATATTATGAGTACTAAATAGGACTCACGAGGCATTTTTTCAATCAATTAGAATTAATTGCAGAACAGTCTCAAACCCACAAATATGCAATTAAAAAATATGTTTGTTTGTGTGAAATAGATCCTGGGACTTAAGGGGTTAATACATATCATGGAACCTGCATGGACTAGAACAGTTGATTTATTGAATTTTATTGATTTTTACATTGCTGGATTGCGAGTCCGTTCGCTAAATTTACTTCTTAACACTAATTCATTTGTAGCCTCAGAGTGAAGTTTAAGTATAGACTCATGTTTTACTGACTGTATTGCGAATGTTTAAGAAGTAAATTATGGGCATGCTTAAATATTATTAGATCATATGATCACGTCCTCTGAAATCAAACTTAAAAAGTCAGGGTTTACGAATTCAGCCTTTGAGCCGCAATTTGCGAGCTGGGGTCAATAGAATACATCTAAACATTTATTTAAAAAAAACAACAGCACACAAATTTGTGAGTTTGAGGCATTTGCGAGCAGCTAACAGAATATGACCCATAGTAGTATAGTCTATGAGTGGTATTAAAATGTCAGCGTCACAGTCTTTCATAGTTTCGTCTCTGTTACTAATTTAATATCTTGTTTTGAAAAGAAAGGGGGATATAGGTAGTAATCTGATGTCATTTTCTTAATTCTAATTGTTTGAAAAGCAAATAAGAGAGGCAATTTGATAGGAATTGTAAGATGTATCCATATGATGCTGTGAAGAATGGCTTTAGAGTGAGAAATTCAGCCAGACCCCCAGGGTGTAATTAGCAATTACTGACAAAGAACCATAAGAATAAAACAAGACATTATGCATGGCAGGTGGACCAGAAATTTGCAAACTCCAATGTATGTAGGAAAAACATTTTTTAATGATATTCAATTGATAAACTTCTTGTTACTACTTCTACTTTTTAATTATACCATATCTGGAACCTCCCTGTCTGTTTAAGGAGATTAACTAGTATCAAGTCTTTTAGCTCTCTCTCTATAAAGTGGGCTAAAACAGGAGCAAGACTGGAACAAACTTATCATATGAATCTTTATACTATACTGCATAGCTATGTATGAAAAATCTGCAGAAAACGCCTAAATTACATATTTTATTATGTGTATGGCTTTAAAAATATGTTGGAACCCGATAAAGAAATGTGCTGTGTTTGCTGAAGAACTTGACATTCAAGGAGTATAGTTTTGTTTGAAAATGTACCCGAGAGAGATTTATGTACAGAAAGTACTTCTGCTAAGGAAAGAAGAACATGTTCTGTTGACATACACAGAGAATGAGTTTGTGCACCGAATAGGACGGAAGACCCGATATGAGTGTCTGGGCAGGATCCACATATTAAATTGTGATGCAATAAAAAAGTACCTATTTGGAAATAATATATTGTATTACAGAACCAGGAACAATTACATTAACCCTGTTGTGATTATTATTATTATTTTTTATTATTATTATTTCTTGCTTCTTATATTATAAAAACAGAATTATTTATTCTCATTAAAGTACCCAATATAGTTGCTTTTTTTTCTGGTCCTTTGACTTAATAATGGTCAAAATGTTTTGTTGCCCCAATAAATAAATAAACACAATCTTCAAATAATGCACTTAAACATATATAGAAGTTTCCAGAATTAAAAATGGATATAAATAGAGGAAAATTAGTAGTGTATGCAAACTGTTTTTTGAATGATGACATCTCAGAATAAACATTAATAAACTTACCCTAAAGGTTGCAAATGTCTTCAGTTTTCTGAACATTCATTTTGAGAAGAACTCCAGGAAATCCAAGCTAAATTAGCTAAATTAGATTTATAATTCTTTTTGGCCAATCACATGCAGCTATAACATTGTTGCAATATCTGGGATGTCAGTCTCTACAGCAAAGCATCATGGGATGCGTGGTCTTTTTCCCCACCACAAGGAAGCAAGGAGGAGCTCAGATGATGCTTCTCTGAATTACTGCACTGTGCTGCTGTTGGCTTAAAGGTTAGTATAGGGTTAAAAACATACCTGAAACCAGTTTCCATTGGTAGGTACCATGTGCCTATGAAAGCACGTCTGGGGGTGTGCACACAAATGTTTTTTTTTTTTTTAATAAAATAAATCTGTGTATAGAATAATTTAGTGTACTGTGTGTTTCTGATATACGCAGCATGTGTTAGATTAAAAAAAAGTTATACACAGGGAAATTCCATATACCTTTAAACATCCAATTATTTTTTATTGCATTGTTTCATTTCATTAACGGAGCTGCTTCTCCCTGTTGCTTTTACAGGAGAGTGTGTCATTGTAAACTAATGGGCTTTCCATTAGTCATGCTGTAAGCAATGTGCCACTTTTTATTGTGTAGATATAAGCATCCACTGCATTCAGTCTCTACCCATGCATGGAAGTAGATCAACAGAATCTAAAATTGTAGATTCCCAAGCAGCATAATTAAGTATAGAAGTCAGTTAAAGGTTATATTGTTTGTTTGTTATTAATTTCTAAAAACAGTTTGGGATCTATCCAGTTTCGTCCCCGCCAGCAGTGGTGTAGCTTTTTTTTATGAAAACTTACTTTAATATTAGAGAAGGTGGAATTGTTTCCTTCCCCTGTTGCCCTGGACGGTGCATCATACAGTGAATAATGTGACTTTTTCTCATCCTTTTGAATATGCAATTAGCTAAGCAAACACAGCTAACTACTATATTTGTATTATTTTGAAAACATTAATTTTTTTCAAGGAACAATGAAAACATGTTCTTCTAAATGCATTAATATTTAAATCATTATTGTTTATGTTGAACTAACTCCCTTAATTTCCCCTGAATTATTGGGGTCCTTACCTTTGTAACAATATAACCCAAAGAGATCCACTCTTGCTATCATTGCCCTCTAACATTACTCAATTAAACCTAATTTTTACTGGAATATTTTATAAATTAAAGCAATGGAAAAAATGCTTCTTTATACACACCCAGATACTAGAGAGTAGCAACGGTGCACCTCACTGGACAGCATATTCTTTTTGCACTTTAAACTTGTCGCTGTCTCTTTCAGTCCTGAACTGGTGCTTTAGTTTTATGCATGATTTTGCAGGAGCACCCAGAATTGTTGTTGTTTAGTCGTTAAGTTGTGTCCGACTCTCTGTGACCCAATGGTTATGTCTCTGGCTGTGCTTATACATATAGGGTTATCTTGGCAAATATACTGGAGTGGGTTGCCAGTTCCTTCTCTAACGGACTACTATTTGTCTGATCTCTCTACTATGACCTGCCCATCTTGGGTAATTCCTACATGGTATAGCTCAGCGCTTCATTAAAGTACACAAGCATCTTCACCATGACATGGTAGCGATCCAGAAGGAGATTATACAGAATAGTATACAGTAATGTTGCTCAGTTATATCCGACTCCCTGTGACCTCAAGGACAACACACCATGCTGATCCACTTGGTTTTCTTGGCAGAGATACTGGAGTGGGTTGCCAGTTTCTTCTCCAGTGGTCCACAGCATACAGCTCCTAGTATTCCCAGGTGGTCTCCCATCCAAGTACTGACCAGTGTGACCTCTTTGCTCCCTGTCTGGATTTGAACCCAGGATGCTGTGGTGAAAGCACCTGCATCCCAACCATTGGGCCACCAGGGAACCTCTATACCCTCATAGTATACCCTAATTTAATATATTTTGTGGGATACACAGATACCAAATTCGTGCATGTCCTGGCGCTACAGTAAAACTAAAATCTTGTCTCACTTACCTTGATTTGTGCTTGTTCAGAACACTGTTACATTTTTCACATAAAACGACGCTGGTGCCCGACTAAGCCCACTAGCCATTGCTCAGCTTTCTGCTTCAGATGCAGGTGACTAATTGATGTCACCTCGGATTTGTCGACTTGCTCTTTAATGCATAACTTGACAAAAAGAGATCATTCTGTTTCATGAAAATAAATCGTACCGGAATACTCCCATTTAATAAATTGGAAAATTGTTCTTTTGGAACAAAATATGTACAACTTTATGTGCATATAAATGCATATACTTTATCTGTTGATATCCAGAAATGTATGTAGGAGTTAAAGGATTCAGTAGGGATTTTTACAGCCAGATTTGTATAACTCAGTGGGTGTTCATTTTTTAGTCCAAACATAGCATTTTTCTTATACCATCTTTTTATGAGTAATCGTTGCTGCTCAAAAATTATGTTATATTGATGAAATTAATATGTATAAGGATACATTTACAATCACAGAAAAATAATTTTAATCCATAATTTATTGCATCATACAGTAATGAAGTCAAGAAAATAAAAAAATATAAAATTTGTTAAAATATGACTTAGTCTAAGAGAACCAAATTACCAGATATCTCTAGTGTATTTTTGAAGAAAGTACAAACTGTTGAAAGTTCTAATACTTGTATTGTTACATTTATTGATGATGATGATGTTAATTTGACTTTATTTAGTTATAATAAACCACAATGTTTTCAATACAGAAGTGAGACATTGAGGTTTAATATATGATATCCTGTTTAAAGTAGTTTATGTTGAACTATTTCAGTGCAACTATGGAATGCAATAAATCGGGAAGACAACGTACTTATTAAAAATTGTTTCATTGAAACATGCAGAAGAAGTAAAACCTGCATAAAAAAGTTATATACTGAAATCATATAGCTACATTTGTAAAAAAGCAATAGACACAAACAGCCTTATTAAATTGTGATTCTGCAAATTTAAAAGGGCTTTATTTAAGCACACAGCATATTTTCTTACAGAAGTTTTTACTTAGTGAACTTCTAATCAAAAGCAAGGTCTTCACTAACTAAAAACTTCTGTAAAATATGATATGTGCTTAAATAGAGCCCTTTTAAATTTGCCGAATCGAAGGCTGAAAGTGTATGGTGTTACCCAAACATTGGAAGCAAAAGTGTGCCCTGCAATCTGCAACCAAGATAGGAAAATCAGAATCCAGCAGACATTATGGAATCAGTTTGCAATTTAGAGTTGTTCACATTGAGATAGAGAAATTAAGTCCATGGTCAGGTAATAGAAATTAAACAGAAATTAGTCCAAGAAATAGGACTTACTGATGGCAGACTTAAAAGATCAAGGAAAGATAGGGTTATAGTAGGGTGGAAGGTAGCTCCATATATGAGGGAGTGCAAATGTAACTAGAATAACTTGTTATTTTAACCACAGGTCTCATGCAATTGGGTATAACCACTTAAAATAGGACGATATGACCTAAAGCAAAATAAAAGTGTTATGCTATGACAGGTAGGGCTGGATTACTCATTAGCTAATATAGTCACTTGCCTAGGGTGCCTATTTGACAGGGGTGCATCAGATTGTAATTAAAATATTATTTTTGGGGTACATTTTTCTCCATGCGTACCGTTAAATGATGCATGCAGTCCCTGCGTGAAAGGAGCAGGAGTGGGTTATCAGGAATGGTTCCTGTTGGCTGAGCAGGTCTGGTTCTACAGAAAGCCAGTTTGTTCCTGCCCCTTTCCGCACAATGCCTTCATATATACAGTATATATATATATATATATATATATATATATATATATATATATATACATATATATACGGTGTCATGAAAAAGTATTCACCCCCTTGGCATTTTTCGTGTTTTGTTGCCTCACAACCTGGAATTAACATGGATTGTTTGAGGATTTGCATCATTTAATTTACAGAACATGTCCACAACTTTGAAGATGTTGTTTTTTAATCTTTAAGTCTGACCACAGATTTTCTATTGGATTGAGGTCTGGGCTTTGACTAGGCCATTCCAACACATTTACATGTTTCCCCTAAAACCACTCTAGTGTAGCTTTAGCAGTGTGTTTTGGGTCATTGTCCTGCTGGAAGGTGAACCTCCGTCCTAGCCTCATATCCCGCACAGAGTTGTACAGGTTTTGCTCAATAATATCCCTGTATTTAGCACCATACATCTTTCCCTCAACTCTGACCAGTTTCCCAGTCCCGGCTGCTGAAAAACATCCCCACAGCATGATGCTGCCACCACCGTGTTTCACTGTGGGGATGGTGTTCTTTGGGTGATGTGATGTGTTGGGTTTGCGCCAGACATAGCGCTTTCTTTGATGGCCGTAAAGTTAAATTTTAGTCTCATCAGACCAGAGCACCTTCCTCCATACATTTTGGGAGGCTCCCACATGCCTTTTCGCAAACTCAAGATGTGCCATTTAGTTTTTTGCTGAAATGAATAGCTTTCTTCTGGCCACTCTGCCATAAAGCCCAACTCTATGGAGCGTACGGCTTATTGTCGTCCTATGTACAGATATTCCAGTCTCTGCTGTGAAACTCTGCAGCTCCTCCAGGGTTACCTTAGGTCTCTGTGTTGTTTCTCTGATTAATGCCCTCCTTGCCCGGTCCGTGAGTTTTTGGTTTGCTGTTGTACCATGTGCTTTCCATTTGTTTATGATAGATTTGGATGTGGGTATGTTGTTATAACCTAACTCTGACTTGTAATTGCACACAGGTGGACATCATTTCACTAATTATGTGACTTGTTTTTAAATAGTTTTATGTATATATTTTTCTCATTTCACTTCAAATTAGACTATTGTGTTCTGATTCATCACATAAAATTCAGATTAACAAAGCACTGAACTTAAGGCTGGTTATGTAACAAAATAGGTAAAAAGTCAAGGGTGGTGATTACTCTTTCAAGGCACTGTATATCTGAACATTGAAATAAAGCACAAAGAATGGCTTGAAAGTTAAACACTAATATTGAAATAACAAGATATACCTATAAAATAAAATACTAATTAGATAAAGCATAGATGGCTGTTTAACAAATAATTATTTGAAGATGATGGAATAAAAACTTTAAATATTTACTTTACCCTGTAAATACTGCCTAAAGTGCTCTAAAGCAATATAGTGTGCCTTCTCTAATGCTATGTTATGAATATGATATAGTTAGGTACAATGACAGTGCCGCTCCAGTACTAACACAAAGTGCCTGACGTCACCAGCTACGGGATGCCTGACAGCACACAATAGCCTGAGATGCACGTTTCACAATCTAGGCTTCTACAGAGGTTGAGAAGGTACTTTAGGCAACATTTAGAGGGTTATTGGTGGACTCTTCAAACCACAAATAGGTTCTAGGGCGAGTATTTATACAGGGTCTTATTGACTTTCCATTGCATGCTTTGAACAGCGATGGAATTTGCTAGGAATTGACTTTTGGGAATATACTAGCAATTGACTGGCCACTTAGTGAGGCCAGAGGAGTTTAGTATATTCAGTGGGGTTGGAGGCTGTTAGGAATCAATTGTGAACATTTTAGGATTATAATAACCACTTATTGTTTCTTGAATGATGGTAAAGGAGTTAATTAACCTATATTGTGAGTCTGAATAACTGTGCTTAAACTACTCTTGATAATTAAATTCAAGTCAAAATCATACAAACAAGATTCCCCTACACTTTTATTAGAGTTTGTGTTTAAATATGCCCATGAGTGTAAATTATACAGACTAGAGTGTTTGATTCTTCTATGGACTAACAACCATTTTTTAACCTAATTTGGTCCATGCATTAGCATTCAATTAAGTGTGTCTCTTTGCTATCAGGAAACTATCCAGTACTTCACCATAGTGAGTATAGTTTTAGTCATTGCCTTTTTTATATATAAATAAACATTTATAAAAACATTAAAAAAGGTGGAAAATGTTTGTCAAAAGTGAGTAACTGGTTTTAACTTTAAGAATACAAGTTAAGTTTTAACCTATCCTTGGTCCAACCACGTAAAGTTACACAATCACACCCCATGTACCACACCATTAGGGGATTACTAGCTAGTCTCAGAAAAGTGACCCTTTTTCCTTTATTTAGAGTATTGTTTATGCACCTACTAATTGTTGTCTCTCAGTATTTTTATTTTACAGTCAAATGTTTATAATTCAGTGGGTATTAAACGTTCTTTGGAACAGAAAATTATAATATAAAATACATAACAGAAATAATATTATGAGAATAATCTAATATGGATGTACAGTGTATGAAACTTTCAATACTGGATAGCCAATACAGGAAAGCTTGTAAGCCTTACAGTATTGGCTATCACTGACAATAGCAGTCCAGATGCACATTCATCAAAATCAAAGTTTTTTCTTTTGTCAGAGACTCTTTAAGAAAACATAGGTTTCCATGGCAACAGCTACTGGCAGCAAAAAACAGGGATTTTGAGAAAAATGAAAAGTAAGAGAACAGCACAACATGGAATGACAGTTTTGTTATTACTTTATTTTTTTTAAATTGTATTTTAAATAGGTATCTCAGTAGACATTTTCCTAAAGCATCAGCAGTGATGTTAGTAAATGATGTATCTTAGGCAAAATATTACTTGGCACATTATTTCCTTTTTTTATATATAAGGTTTAAGATTGTCTTCCACACAACAGGGTATCTACTAGAGAGTACAGATAGGATCTCGAAACAGATATTTAGAAAACAAATAATTTGTTACTAAAGCTCAAGTGGTTTAGAAATAATTTCAAGCCTGGATATTAACATATTCAGGTGCATACTGATATCCTAAATGATAGATTATATTTAATTAAAAAATATGATGAGGGACCATAAGCATCTAACGATAATATATGTATACTAGCGACTTGCCCGTCAAAAATGACGGAGCAATAAAATTGGAAGGCAGGTAATGCTGTTTGCCACAGACATTCATTTTTTTGGTGGTCTGAGATCCTTCGGCGCTCATTGCGAGCCTCGCGCTGAGTTTTTGCTGTCATTGTAAGGTTGGCACTGATTTCCTTTTTGCGGTTATTGCAAGGCTGTCCCCTGGTGCAGTTTGTGTGCTATGAGCAGCGTTGGCGCTCGTTGTGAGGCGCGCAGTGAATGGCTTTCGTGTTTATTGTGATAGTGTATTTTTTTCTTTTTTTTGTGTATATGTACTTTTGTATGCTAATTAAATAATTAATAAATTAATAAATTAACATACTTTACCTATTTGTAAGTAATATATGCAGGAAGAGTTGTGCTGAAGAGCTGACAATCTGTTTTGATGTTCCTGCAGCATACAATGTAGATTTGCATTGTTGTTGAGCTGAGGTGTAAGTGTCAGCAATGTGTGCAGTATGTAGTGTAAATAGGCTGCGTGCGCGAGGGGAAGCCGTTAGTGTAGCTGTGTACTTCCGCATTGTGTAAGTTAGTGTTGTAAAATGGTGGCAAATGTGTATGTGGTATGTGGGTGTGGATGATTTAGCGTCCTTGCTGAAAGTGTATCTTGTACCTCGTACGGCTTTTCGGAAAAGCCGTAAGTGCTTGGTGGTGTTTTGCGGCTTTAGGGTCCTCTAGCCTCCTTTTAGGTTTTTTCAGCGTCCATTTTTTCTCTCACTTAGGTGATTTTCGGGTGTCTAAACTCGGTAATTTGAACTTAAATTGAGGTGTAACTTCACTTGCAGAGGTCCTGGGTGCCCCCCTTGCTGTGGGTAAGCTTTTTGTGTCATTTTTGTGTGTATTTATTGTGTTTTTAATGTTTTTAGATGTGCGCGGTTCGGCCGTTAAGGTCGTATTTTTGCAAGTTTGTAATAGTGTTTTTTCCAAGTCCCGTGGCTCGTATTTTTTGGTGTAAGTCCGTATTTATTGATTGCGTGTTAGATGTATTTTTTCAAAGTCTCACTTCTGTGGGTGTTTTTAACCGCTTGTTAGGCGGCGTAGAGCATCCACCTCCGCAAATGCAGCCCCTTTGCGAGGGGCCGCATTTGTGGCCTGCAATGTGCCTTCAGCTCATTGCAGCCGACGTTGGAGCATCCACCTTCCGCAAATGCGGCCCCTGTCTTTGCGGCCCGAACAGCGTCCCTCGCTTCCTGTGACGACGATTCGTAGATTGACAACGTGATTGTGATTTGCTTTCCACGACAAGTTATATGTTACCCTAAATTAAAAGAATATAGGTATATTTAAGAGGGGATAAGTGGCCACAAGCAAAGGATATGTAGAGTTAAAGTATAACATCTCTCCACTTCCCATCTTTTCTTTGGGAACTATTTATAAAACGGAGATAGAATTTAGCTCTGACTGATAAATAGCTCCTATAGAATATATAGAATGTGGAGATATTTATCTATGAAGGACCACTGGAAAATTGAGAGAGAGAGCGAGCGAGCGAGAGAGCGAGAGAGAGATTGCGAGAGAGAGAGCGAGAGAGAGAGAGAGCGAGAGAGAGAGTGAGAGCGAGAGCGAGAGAGCAGGGAGAGCTTGAGAGAGAGCGAGAGAGAGAGCGAGAGAGAGCGAGAGAGAAAGCGAGAGAGAGAGAGAGCGAGAGAGAGCGAGAGATAGAGCGAGTGAGTGAGAGATAGAGCGAGTGAGAGAGAGCGAGCGCGAGCGAGAGAGAGAGCGAGAGAGAGAGAGAGCGAGAGCGCAAGAGAGAGAGTACTCTTGTTAATTTTCTCCTTGATCTTTAGCAACTACAAAGTGGTTTTATTAAGCTAAAACCTAGTATCTAGGCACTTCTGCTTCACTTATTTATGCAATTTAATGCATTTTTAGTAGAATCTACTGTTTTGGGTTCAGTTAATTTGATTTAGGAGAAGACTTTGAATGCAAAGAGCTTATATATGCACAATAGGAATGTGATAGCTAAATATTCCATTGCTTTCAGCAAGTCTAATGTAAATTCCATTTGTTTACAAGAACACACTGTCATGAGAATGTAGCAGCAGAATCAACTCAGTTAAAAATGCAATTCCACAACAAAAATTAAAAATGTGAAGGTTTGGTTATTTTTTTGCCCTCTCTTTTCATGCGGAGTATCTGTGTTTCACTCAGGGGCGTAGGTACTAGGGGGTGGGGAGGGGGGGGACAAATCCCCCAGTTTTAACGAATAGGGGACACAAAAATAGCAAAATGCAACTTGACCATGCATTACCAGATTTAGCCACTAGTGCCAGATGGAGCAGTATATCTTTCCCATGAAAGCTATGAACCATAGCATACACAGGGCCCCAGTGTATCCTATTGTGTGCACCGGCAGTAGATCTGCCCCTGCTTCCTGTCCTGGGAGTAGAGTTGAATTATCCCCCCAGATTTTTGGGGGCACCTATACCAATGGTTTCACTATATTGGTTATTGCTAGTTTGGTAAAGGATAGTTTACTTGTTATACTTTCTCTTTTAATGTGTAACTTGAAACCTATAGCCTACAGGTCAATAAGGATGCTGAAAACATAAACCAGGGAACATATCATCTGACCAACAAAAGGAAAAGATCACATTACTTGGTTGAGAGTTCAACACTATTGTTGTTTTATATAAACTGAATTATCTTATTTTTCTCTAAAAATGCTATATAAATTATTTACAAAGATATTTGTTTTTTTGTACTGCCACCAAAAATGTATCTATAGGTCAACTGCCAAGGTGTCACATTTATTCAATCTGCTTTCTTCTAGTATACAGGTTTTGTTATTTTCACTTCTATTCAAGCATGATAAATTCACACAAAGTCTAGAAATTATATATTTGTTTTTCTTTTTACCAGTTTGTTATCAAATTTGTTGCGCACCATACATATGACCTGAAGTCATCTCTGCAAAGATGGAATATTGTTTTTTTCCTGTAATATCGCTGTCTATGTAAGCCGCAAACATGTTGTTCTTATCACGGAAATCTTTTGCTTTAATCAATTTTAAATTTCTATTGCTATAACAGAAAACAAAAGATTGTCTTCTCGTTTCTACTCTTATATTCTGAATTAGGACTTTACATTTGTACATATTTAACATTAATATATACAGTATATATATATATATATATATATATATATATATACATATATATATATATATATATATATATATATATATATATATATATCATTCATAATATTAATAATGCAGTAAGTGCTGAAAATTATATTCCTTAGAATATTTACCTTAATATCTTACCCCCTTGGATTTACCAACATATAAGCTTACTGAGTTCTACCAAATTTAATTAAATGGTATAGTCTGCTCAAAACACTGTATTGAAGATACATTATCACTGGTTTCTCTTTGGACACTTTGAGACTTCTAACAGAGTCTATTTCCAAAGGGGACTGTAGGTCTGCAATCAAGGATTTTACAAGCTTCCTGAATCCAAATTTAACAGAACTTTTTTTGGAACTTTATTCCACAGTGAAGGAAAAGATCTTTCTCTCTCTCTTTTTTTTTTTTTTTTTTTACGCCAAGAGGTTCTGCGGCCTAGGCCTGAATTCTGAACACTGAAGTTTAACTTCACCCTCTCCCTTCCAGGGGGAGCAAAGTTTTGCCTTCCCTGGATAGGGAGAGAAGTGATGATTCACCAGTAAGAATGTGTATAAATGGAGTGATGGAACACCGCAAAAATAGAAATGTTAATAATAAAATTGATCATGTAAAATAGGAGATCTTGGAACTGGATGGGGATTGTCAACGGTGCAGGGAAGCTGAGGTTCGCTTGTGGGAGTGGGTAGAAGGAAGAAGAAACAAAAATGACATCTTTAAATATTGCTAGTCAGAATGTTCAGGGGCTCAACCTGCCGTTTAAAAGACATTTACTAAATAGGAATTTTGGTAGAAGCCAATTTGATGTACTGTGCTTGCAAGAAATCCATTGGGCAACTGGAAAAGTCCAGTACTGTGGTATGAACAATTTTGGGGAAGGACTTCAGGCTACTTATTAAAAAAAAAACGTGGAGTATCAATTTATTTTAATAAAAATCTGAAACTTAAAGAGGATTTAATTATAAAAAATATGGAAGATATATAATTTTGGGGCTTATACAAGATGAAAAATACACATTAGTTAGTTAATACTTACGTCCCAAACACTGGTCAAATAAGTTTCTTAAATCGATTAAATAAAATAATTAAAAGATATAGTAATAACAATCTCATTATTTGTGGAGATTTTAATCTATGTCTTGATATAGAAATGGATAGGAAATCAGAAAAATGTTTTAACACAAACTTTCAGGTGAAATAAAACTCAAAATAATTTCAAGAACTTTTGGCCAGTAACGGACTGTATGACTCATGGAGAACCTATCACCCTAAAGAAAGAGACTTTACCCATTATTTTTATAGACATCAAACTTTCGTTAGAATAGATTATATATTGGTTTCGGAAAATATTCTTAAAAAAATTATTGAAACAGAAATAGCCCCAATTAGTTGGTCAGATCATGGGCAAGTGTCCATGAAGACTATAAAGAAATATCCCTTGACAATTAGACCCCCTTGGAAATTTTTTAAAAAAAGCTACTTCCAGATCAAAAAATCTAAAATTTTTGAAGTAAATAATAATTCTGTACAATCAAAAACAACGATATGGGCTGCCCATAAAGCCTTCGTAAGGGGGTTGTTAATAAGCTGGCAGCAATTTTGGGGGAAACAAAAAAGGAAAATCAATAAAAGAACTATACATAGAGTTGACCAACTTGGACCAGAAATGAATGAAGAATTTGGATAAGATAAAATAAAAAAAATAAAAAACAGAGCAAGAGATTCATGATAACTCAAAATTGGTGATATAACAAAAATGACATCAACTTGCTAATAAAGCTGGTCGTATGTTAGCCAATATACTGAATTTAAAAAAGACAACTTCTAAAATAATTGATTTACTTAAAGTTAATGACTCTCTTATTTCTAACCATAAAGAATTGGACAAAGCTTTGCCAAGTATTATTAAAAGTTATATAATTTAAAAGACACAAACGATTTTGTTAGTCCAATTTACTAAAGTGAAACTACCAAAAACCACAGAAGAAGAATTAATAACTTTGAATAAAAATATATCAACGGATGAAATCCAAGAGGTTATAATGGGTCTGAAATTGGGGTCCTCGCCAGGCCCAGACGGCTTCAGGAACCTATATTATAGAATATGCCAGAAAAAATTGCTTGAGCCACTTAAAGAGGCTTTTAATCAAATAAAAGAGGAAGGCTTAGCTCCTCCAGAAATATTGAAAGCAGAAATAGCTACGATACCAATATTGGCTAATAGATTGAATTCAGTGTTGGGGAGACATGTCTCAATAGAACAAAAAGGATTCAGCCCCAGAAGGCAAGGTCCGGATGGAGTAAAAAACTGATTAATTTAATTTCTCATATTAATAAAAATAATATTCCCTCAGTTTTTCTTGGTATAAATGCGGAGAAAGCCTTTGACATGGTCGGCTAGGGCTTCATGGATTTAACTTTGTCCAGATATGGTCTGGGCGAATTTGTATTACGTGCTATTTGCGCGCGATATATGGATCCCCAGCTGCCTCTGTCAGAGGGATAGGATATTCCTCAAAAGAGTTCAGTATGTCTAATGGGACGAGGCAGGGGTGTCCCCTGTCTCCCACAATATTTGCTCTGATACTTGAGCCATTATTGGAAGGGATTAGGACTTCAGAGGAAATAAAAGGAATAAGAGTAGGAATCAGACAACATAAGATTTCTGCTTTTGCAGATGACATTATAATTACAGTCGAGCAACCTTCCTCTTCTTTAGAAAACCTTTTTTCTCTCATTATGGCATATGGTAAAGTCTCAAATTTTTTAATAAATTTAGAGAAATCAGAATTTCTTTCATTTGGGTTGTAAACTAATGAAACTGAAAGATAAATTTCGAGAAAATAGCAAGATAAAATGTAATTCTTGGGGATAACTTTATTTAAAGATTTAAATAACGTGGTTAGTACTAATTATAAAAGGGTTAATAAGGAAATTGATAAAATAACAAAGAAATGGAAATCCTTCAGAATCTCATAGCTAGGAAGAATAAATGCCACCAAAATGTCTTTATTACCTAAAATTGGTTATCTCCACAGATGCATTCCACACAAAATAACTATTCCCATTATAAAATCATTACAACTAAAGATTGATAAGTTTATTCATGAAGGGAAGAAAACAATATTAAAGAGAATTGATATGGGTCATACCTTTAGTAAGGGTGGCTTGGGATGCCCTATAATTAAAAATGATCAAGATGCAATTCTTATTTCCCATAAGATCAATTTGAATGACCCATGCTGGAATAATGAGTGGATACAAATAGAAAGGGCAATAATAAAGAAAGAGAAAGATAAACTATGGATATTACAAGGGAACCTACCTAAAATCAAAGAGTATCTGGAAGAAGTAGGAATAAAAAACACTGTTAAAAGATGGCATACACTAAGCAGTACCAATTAATCCCACTCCCGCACCGGCGTATAACACGCACCTTATTTTAAGAAGGAAATTTCAGGGGAAAAAAAATAAATTTCAAATAAAGAACTTTGAAGCAAAATCCTCAACCTCAACCTCCCTCCTCATCCTCAACCCCCTCCTCAACCTCCCTCGTCAACCCCCCCATTCTCAACCCACTCCTCAAACCCCCCATCCTCAACCCCCTCCTTAAACCCCCCTCCTCCACCCCCCTCCTCCACCCCCCCATCCTCATCCTCCTTCCTCAACCCCCCTATCCTCAACCCCCTCCTCAACCCCCCTCCTCAACCTCAACCCCCCTCCTCATCCTCAACCCCCCTCCTCATCCTCAACCCCCCTCCTCATCCTCAACCCCCTCATCCTCAACCTCCCTCCTCATCCTCAACCCCCTCCTCAACCTCCCTCCTCATCCTTCCTCCTCATACCCCCCATCCTCAACCCCCTCCTCAACCTCCCTCCTCAAACACCCTCCTCGACCCCCCTTCCTCAAACCCCATTCCTCAGCCCGCCCATCCTCATCCTCCTTCCTCAACCTCAATCCCCTTCCTCAACCTCCCTCCTCATCCTCAACCCCCTCATCATCCTCAACCCCCCTCCTCATCCTCAACCCCCCTCTTCATCCTCAACCCCCCTCTAAATACCTAACCTTCTCCCTTTCCCCTCACTTACCTGCTTATGCTCTGGCCTCCGCTCATTCTTGCTTACAGATAATGTAACTACTGGAAGTATGTTATGAATCAAGTAAACAGTAGATGGGCCAGAAAACAAAGCACTGTCTCGCTCTCCTAGCTCTCTGTCACACACACACATCGCCTCTTCTCTACTCCGATCCCTAGCTACCTCCCTGTCCTTTCTTCTCTCTACCTCCGGTCTCCTTTTCTCTTTACCTCTTGTCTCTCCCTTTCTACCTCCTGTATTTTCTACCTACCATTCTCTTCTCCTCTCTGTCTCCTGTCACTTCTCATCTATGGCTCCTGTCTCTTCTCCTCTCTAGCTCCCGTCTCTTTCTCCTCTCTGGCTCAAGTCTCCTTTCCTCCTCCTTGACCCGGTCGCGCATGTGACGCCACATGAGCGTCACGTCATTAGCATATACCGGGTGCCGGCACCCGGTATATGCTAATGACGTGGCGCGCATGTGACGTCACATGCGCTCCGGGTAAAGGAGCGGAGCGGAGGCCGGAGCAGAAGCAGGTGAGGGGGAGGTATTTAGGGGGTTTAGGTTGAGGAGGGGGGTTTAGGTTGAGGAGGGGGGGTTAGAATGAGGAGGGGGGGTTAGAATGCGGAGGGGGGTTTAGAATGAGGAGGGAGGTTGAGGATGAGGAGGGGGGAGGGAATATTGGCGTATAACACGCACCTATCATTTGCCCCCTATTTTCAGGGAGAAAAAGTGTGTGTTATACACCGATAAATATGGTATTCATTCTTCATAGCTTAGTGCCTCCATTTCCCTTATTACATGTGTTGCCCTTCTCTGTATTCCTTCTAAAAGATCCTTTTTATGATTTGGTGTCTAATATTGTACTCCATACTTCAAATGCATACATACTAGGGATTTATATAGAGCCAGAATGATATTTGCTTAACTTGTTTCTATACTATACGCTAATATTTTACTTGCCTTTGCAGATGCAGCTTGGCATTGGGCACTGTTATGTAGGTGGTTCTCCACAAGTACTCACAAAACCTTTTCTATCTCTGATACCCCTAAAATGGCTCGATATAAATTATAAATGTATGTTAATTTTTCCTTTCCAAATGCACTAGTTTACATTTATTTGTGTTAAATATCATATGCTATTTAGCTGCTCATTCTTCTAATTTATGTAAGTCCCTGTGGAGGGAAAGTACATCATTTATTTAACTACATTGCCCAATTTAGTGTCATCAGCAAAAATGGAGACAGTACTTTGCAGTCCTACTCATAAATCATTAATGAATATGTTAAAAAGGATATGACATAACATTGAATCCTGAGGAACCTCACTTATCACATTATTAAGTATGCTTCATTTAAAAGAACCATTTGATCCCAACCTTTTAGCAAGTTCTCAATCCATATTCAAATGTGCATATATTTACTCCAATTCTTGTATCCCTTACTTTGTATGATAGCCTCATGTGGAACTGTATCAAAATCCTTTGAAAAATCCCAAAACACTACGTTTACTGAGTTGACCTTGATCCAGGTTCCTGCTTACCACCTCACAGAAACTAATTAGATTTGTGTGACTTGACCTATCCCTCATAAATCAATATTATCTTGTACAATAGATATATTCCTGGATACTATCCCTTGATAAACAATCTAAAAGCTTTCCCACTACAGAAATGAGACTATAGTCTATCCCTGGATTTGCTCTTGCTCACTTAAATGAAGGTATCACCTCTGCTTTTTTCCAGTCATCTGGTACTGAGGCTGTCTTAAGAAATTAGATATTATGGTTAGGTTATTACTGAAGCGAGTTCCCTCAGTACGCTTTGATGTATTACATCTGGACCTTGTGCTTTATTAACATTTATTTTTTTCTAGCCTGTTTTGGCTTTCTTTCTGTGTTAGCCAATTATTTTGTGAAGATAGTGATTCCACATTTTGTTGCATGATCCTAAGTATTGGTACTTCTCGTGTGCATACAGAAGAAGATAATGTATTTAGCATATCTGCTTTTTTCCGGTCACTATTTATAAATTGGCCTGTTTTGCACTTTAAGGTTTTGATAGTTTCTTTCCTAGTCTTCTTTCCATTAATATATTTAAAAAACTCTTTAAGGTTAGTCTTATTTGCAATGAACTTTTCATTTTCTATTTTAACCAATCCAATAGCTTGTTTTGCAAGATTTGTTAAATTTCTTATACTCAAAAAAACCTGCTTTTGTTTTGTTTTTTACTCCTAATCTTGATCTTTAAATCATCGTTAAGCCACATGGTTTGTTATTTACTCCTGCTGCTACTTTTATTTCAACATGGTATATGCTGATATCTATTTATGCTTAGTGAAGCTTTAAATCTTGTCCATTTACCTTCAGTACCTTTGTCCCAGTCTATATGTTTTGACCATTAACATTAGCTCCTTTTAAATTAACAGTTTTAGGTGGCTCCTTATAACAGTTTTTTTTAACTCTTCCTCAAATAAGATGGTGTTGTGATCCCTATTTCCCAAGGATTCCCCTATTTCAACATTTTTTATTATATCAATATTATTTGTGATGACTAAATCCACAGTATTTTTATTTCTAGTTGATTCTTGTATAATTTAGGCCAGATAATGATTTCTGAGTATACACTTTGTCTTGCTCAAAGGACCTGGAGATAAATCATGTTTCACTACACAACATGTATGAGATTGAAAACCTATTATTTCACATTACCTAGTTTATGTTTGAAGGATGATTCCAAGATGTTGGCTGGTTCCAGGTCAAGCACAGTACACGACAACAGAATAATGCTTGTGCTTTGACCGATACTGTTAGGAAGACATAATTATTATTTTTCTTGTTGCTTGTTTTTCCTTTTTTGTTTCTTTTCCATTTGACAGATGGTTTCATTCGACATAAACGACTTCACAACCATACAATGTGACATTCCCGGGACATTGTATACCACTGTAATTATTTTATTTTTGACAAGTTATTTTTAAGTTTTTCCACTTCGTGCACATCTTCAGGTTCACTGTTTCTCCAAGCTTTTTCAACAATGGAGGTTACATGGATACCATATGTGATAACTGCACATGTACTATTGCTGCTATTCGTATCCCTTAAATTGTATCTTATTGCGCTGTTATTATATACACAACTGCCAATAAACATTATATGATACGTTTGTGAGCGCTAAATAAATCAAATATACAGTATACTACAGAGCAGTGCCCCTTGAAAATATGAACATCTGGTAGCTCAAGGGTATATAACACTTTAATCTTTACAAATATTCTGCCCCTCATATATTTTAGTGTAATCTTTACTGGAATTATTCATCAAGCTAATACTGACCCGAAAAAATTGGAAATATATAAATATATATATATATATATATATATATATATATATATATATATATATCACACCGTACAGTGTTCCTTTAATCACCACATGACAGTCCTGTCTGTGTCAGGGAAGTGTTTCTGCTGCTCTCTGACTGGGAGGAGGTAAATCACGTTTCCATAGATATCTAGCATTAAAGGGATTATTCACAGCTGTGCCAGAGAATGGACTAATTAGTGGTTTGTTGTACACCGGGTAGCCGTGAAGAGGTTAATAACTGCTCTGTAAGTCTTTGTTACAGGCAAGAATAAATTGTAGGTATTGCTCTGCAGTTTTGGGAAGGGGTTATTTACCGCTCTGTACAAACAGGACAAACTTGTTTACACAACAAGTCATGATTTTATGTGGTTTCGCCTTGAAAATCTGCCTGAATATTTGGGATATTTTATTCAGATTTATGTAGATTTAGTGGGAAGTGCTCATCTCTTCTCGATGTCCTCCATAAATGTTCCCCTATCCTTCTTTTCCTCTTTCTGTCATATTTTCGTTCTATTCTCCCATAATTCTCTATTTACACACTTTCTCTGTAGAATCTGTCCTCTCTTCCCTCTCTCCATACATCCTCCCCCCTCTCTTTCTCTATATCCCATCACACCCTCCCTCTCTTATTAGTTATTTATACATCAAACCTTCTCGGAGGCATAGGTTTCAAATAAATGTCACACAATTATATATATATATTCTCAATATTACATGCACAAATAGTACTGATTAGGCCATGCTGAGTTTGATTCTGTGGATGTTCATAGCCAAAAGCATATGAGTCATTCATAGTTTATTAGACAGCTATTGTTTTCACAAAATGATTCACCAATCACAGTTTGGACAACAGGGATTGAAATTCTTCCCACGTCATAGCATGTCTGCTCTCCCATAGTTATTGCTTTGGAGCCAATAACACATTTAAAAAGACATATAATAAAGGCAATTATTAATGCTGGAAACCATGAACCAATTATATAAACTGGTCACAATAGACACCTAATGGATTTTTTATTGTTTGTCCTGAATAATTCATATACATATTAGTTGAATTATTTGCTTTTATTCGGTACATTATATAAATATTTTGCTTTTGATACTGCTATGTGTGTTTATAATGTACTTTTTGATGTAAGTAGTGATTATATCATAAAGTACAAGGAATCACTTAAACTAAGTAGTATTAGAAGCCTCAAGAAAAAACTTCATAGGTTATGGCTTATAACGCAAATATGAGGAATGTACGTATGTCGCACCCCTAACCACAAATTCCTTAGCTGTCCCCTAGGTGCAAAAGCCCATGCTCATCTATGTTTCCCATGTTGCTCTACTAACACCTGAAGGATTAGCAAATCAGTTGAAATAGATAAGGTTGCTTTGTGTATTAATATAGCAAAAAATAAATATATGTGCAAGATTGTTTATGTATTGATGAAGTAAATGTATTCAAAATGTGTTCTATACCCAATAATATGTATTTAACTAGTGGACTAATTGGCACATGCATCATACATACATTGTTTCATTACATTCTCCGCACAAACTGAAGCATGCTGTTTCTACAAGCATTTTGTGGTCTCTGCTCTATGCATTACATTAATACATAATTAGAAACCTTTATCAATTACTTAAAATTATCTTTTTTCTTCAAAATATTTAAGTAATGTAATAACATATTGTTGTACATGCAGATATGTAAAGAACAAATGTAAAGAAGCATCCAAATATATCCTAACTACAATGAAAAAGAAAACAGTGGGTTATAAAAGGAAGTGGATATTAAAATAGTTCCAGTTATATATAAAACATTATAAGATATAATAAAATGTCTGACAGTGTTTTTACATACTTAACATGTTCGAGAAAGTTTTCCATTCTGGAGACCCATAAAAAAGAGGAGTAGGAGAATGCTGTATTGTTGAGGTAAGCCAGTCGGTGAGCTGATTATGGTGCTTTCAGGACCTGTGGGAGAAGGAGAGCTTGGTGGTAGGCAGGCAATGAGAGGCAGAGCTAGTGTAATGAAGCAGGGGGGTCAGTAAAGAACTAATGTCGTTTGTATTACTGTAGTGCAGCACATTTCAGGCCTGCCAATTTAACCCCCCCCCCCCCCCTCCCCCAAAGAATATGCTCTCTGCCTCTGGTTAGAGAAAACAGGGTTTATGTGTTACGCATAAATAAACTGAAGTGTACATATAATGTTATGCAAATGAGGTGTATCTCTTATGGAGGCATGCTTAGCCAGGTGCCTTGTTTATCTAGTGAGAATTATTTATTATTTTTCTTATAAGATCACCACCAAACTTTGAAATCTTTGCAAAAGGTGTCCCACAGAATATGGTTTGTGAAACACTACTTTAAAATATTCTACTTCCTTTCTTGGCCTTTAAAGGTTCCTGCAATTAGTTATTGAGTTCAGTAATTGTGGTGTTTGAGAGTTACTATCCCTGGTCCATTTGGGGCAATAATACATTGTAACATCCCCCAGTGAGACAACCAATCAAACATGTCACCCCTTAGGGATCCCAGTGTAGTATGTCCAAGCCCATAATTAGGTACATATCCACCAGTAAGTTACGATTATTATTGAATGGATGTAATATGTCTTAGTGTCGTAGTATTAACCCAATAGGTTGGCTATTTTCCATGAACCATGTAGGTTGCTTAGGCTCGTATTGACTGTAAACTTTCAGTCATATAGGTAAACTTGCAGTTACAGGAGAGCCCATTCATCTTCTTTCCAACTAAAAGTAAGGCTGAGGTTGGTCTCCAAGCTCTCAAATTCAAGCATGTTTTTCTTTTTCTATTCAGGAATAGATTTAACTAAATTTAACCAGTTGTTTACTGCCTCAATGTATCCATAAAGATATAGTTATCTCTTCACTATTGCATTATGCAGATGGCAGATTACAATAATGATTAGTCCTTCATTGAAATAATTAGTATAGATTAATTGTATGAGAGCTTTTTTATATGGAAACATATTTTCTACTCCTTAATTGAACCAGACATCCTATTAAACAACAACAAAAAATAATCTGCATGTAGCCAGGAGGTTATTAAGACATCACTTTGTAAACATTATCATGCATAATGATGAAGATGTATTATGTTCTCTATTTCTGTTATTCAAATGTTTTCTTGGAATATACCTTCAGCCCTATTAAATTCCCCTAACTTGAAAACCCGTAGCCCGTAATGGAACCCGCTAGATTTACGGCTATTAAATTGGCCTCTTAAAGCTACCGCAAACGATCTGCGGGTTACAGGCGGAAAAACCCTATGGCTGTCAAATCTCCTGTGCCACAAAGGCTTTGATTTGTCAAGAGTATCATATATGTTACATTGGAAAACCGCTATTACATTTCTATGAATCCCTAAAGACACCCTGGCATTCAAACCGTTAACCCCCAAATGTATGCAAAAATATTATGGCCTTCAAATAGTACCCGCAACGGGTTTACAGACAAGTTCTCAACACTGTAAAAGACAATATAAACAAACTAATGGACTTTAACAAAGGGGAAAGCATTGAAAGACATTACAATTACTTGTGAAATCATCCCCAAATAAAAAATATGCGTTTAGAATAATTATTATTAAATTATATGTTGTAATGGTCATGCATATGCCAATATGAAAAGCCATGCTGCAACATGCATAAAGCAATTAAAGAGACACTACCAGATTAAATAGCAACACACAAACATGAAACTGATGCCATATTAAGCCTTGCTCACTCACAGAGGCTCTAATGTGTACCCTGGAATATATACTGTATATATACTAGTGACTTACCCGACAAAAATGATGGCAATAAAATTGTAATGCTGGCAGTGCTGTTTGCCACCCAATGAGGAGGTTAAGGGGAGGAGGAGGGAGGTCGAGGGGAAGGAGACACTAGGGGTGATGCAAGCCCTCTCCTGGCAGGAACCAGGTAGTCCCGCGGGCCTCGAGGTTGCGGCCCGTAGTGCCTGTCCCGCAGGATGTAGGGATGAGCGCCTACCGCACTCATTGCCTGACTGCAACCGCAGCCCTCGCTGAGCGAGCCCGCAGTTTTAACATTGCATTACCAGCGTTTTTTGGTAAGCCCGCAATGCTGAGAACTATATATGGGATAATTGCATATACATCTCGCTCATCACATCTGCACTGGGCAAACAAATAGTGGCCAAATTACACCGCCACATCACATATATCAAGTACCAGGGGAACATTTTATTATTTATTGTTCAGTCCTTCAGTCATGTCCGACTCTATGTCACCCTATGGACTGCAGCACATGTAGCTAGGTCTCTGCTTGGGCTGTTCCACAAGGTTTGCATGCAAAAGATACTGGAGTGGGTTTCCAGTTTCTTCTCTAGTGGACTGATTTGTCTGACCTCTCTGCTATGACCTGCCCACCTACGGTGGCCCTACATGGTATAGCTCACAGCTTCATTCAGGTACACAAGCCCCTTCACCACCACCACTCAGCAATCCACAAGGGGACCAGGGAACATACACCACACTAATGTAAATTGAGGAATAGCAAAACATAATGGGAGGTTACCAAATGAGAATGGGTATACATCTTGGCACATGGCCACCAGCAATGACGTGGGACTTTCCAGGATGGGCATACCTCTGCATAGCCATAGCATGTGTTTTTGGACCCCCTCCTGATGGGTAGAGTAGGTTAGTGTGGTGTATGTTCCCCTGGTCCCCTTCAGCTTTGGTGAAGGGGCTTTTGTACTTCAATGAAGCTGTGAGCTGTACCATGTAGGGTCACTCTAGGTGGGCAGGTCATAGCAGAGAGGTCAGACAAATCACACACTCCACTAGAGAAGGGACTTGCAACCCACTGCAGTATTACCTGTCATATTGTTTTTAGGCCCTCAGGGGAATGTTGATACTCCACAGTATCACAAATTGGACTTTGCATGTGTATTAACCCATTATTATTATTATATATGATATATATTATTATATGATATATAATGCTATTATAACTATTAATATTATTATATGTATTGATCTATTGCATGGTAACTAGGGACCATTAGTATACATATATAGGAATGTGACACAAATGTGATGTATGTAACCCCAACCATTGACAACACACTGACACAGTGAGAATGGTATAACAAAGCTTTTTTTTCATACACAGAGCACAAACATAAATGGACAAGACTGTGCATTAATATCATGGGTGTGGTGTGGGCGGATCCCAAGAGAGCAAGAGGCTTGTTCGAAAAAGGGGATACCTAAAGGGGGTAATGTCATATTCTAGAATAAGCAAGATGCATAGCACCTACCAGGGTCTCATGTGGTGACTAGACCACTGCAACTGGAATCTGATGAAACAAAGGATCATCAGAAATCACTCCATGTAATTGAAGAAACCATTAATGTGCATAGCACTTACAACTTGTCTAGATCTGCTCAATGAAACAGATGATTCAACCTCTGGACTGTGTAATGCAATCTAGTTTCACACATACAGTGTGGTGACAAAACAAAAATCTGAACAAAAGTGGTCAACTAAAAAAATGTGGAGGATAAAAAAATATTCAACATACATGTACAGTACAGTGCTAAAAACTGTAATCAATCAGCAATAGGGAAAAATACCCATCAATACGTAGAGGACACAAAGGTCAGCAGCCAGATTCACTGTTACTTACATCAGACCCAAGGATCTGTTCTCAGACTGGTATTGAGGTCAGGATCACATGGTTCACTAGTGCATGTATTAATGCTGGCAGTCATTAACATGCTATTGTGAGACTTTGCAAGTCCACCACCATTGTGGTATTAGTTTACATTTAAGCTAACAACAATCATGTCTTAGATATCTGGCTATAGCTTTAAAATTGTAGAAGCTACATGTTAAGGAATGTCTACCTGAGAGGCACTGGGAAAACCTTACACCTTATACATTTCCTCCACAATGCTTGCAGAGGTAGAAGATGCCTTCATGGACCTGACTTGTACCTAATACAAAACAAAAAAACAGAAAAATAACACCTACAAAATAGGCCTTAAAAAAATAGGGACTGAAGCATCTCTTCTCAACAGCATTCCTCAGTGGCATTCAATTGGTGACATGTTCAACAGAACCCTATGTATCCACAGAGAATGGCATAATGAACCATGTGATGGGAGGTAGCCATCTGCATACAAAATATCACCATCACATATGCCAAGATCCCAGACTCTGTAGCCAGGCTAGTTTAGGTTAACATTGTGACCAATAAATTGTCACTGAAGAGTGCTGTTGTGAAGGCACAAACATCTGCGCAGCCCCTATGTCCTCCTCCACCTAGCACAGGGCCCCAATCCCCTGTGGCTGGTCAGTGTCTCTCTGGTGGTGGTGGGGGGGCTGGAGGAGCCAACCCCCTGGGAGGCAGAGGCACCTGCAGTGGTCGAGGTATGGTGGGAGGAGAGGAGGGACAGGCTGCTGGTGGCCCAAGGATGCCTCCGGGGGGGGGGGGGCTGGGGACCAGAGTGCCAGAGTGCATCTCATGGCTACGGCGGTCACCCCCTGGAATGCACTCTGGTCCTCCCGAATCCTGAGTAGCGCGGCCAGGTAGGATTCAGTCATCAGGTGGTGCCTCCTCTCCTCCCTATTGCACCTGGACAGATCAGACTGCGCATGACCTCTGGCGGACTTGCTGGCCTGGATCCCTGAAGACACGCCAACTGCTGACACATGAGGGCCAGCATCTCCGCCTGCGCAGCCTGGCCTGATGTTGGGTATGGAGGCCCCTGGGGTGTGGCCTGGTGAGGAGGTGGTGTCTGAATGGGGAGGGCCTGTGACCCGGCTGGAGCCTGCTGCATTATGGGCGGTGGTGTTGTTGGGTCTGGTAGAGGTGGTGGCGGCCAGTCCAGCGCACTGCTGTGGGGGGGGGGGGGGGAGAAGGTGGTGGCTGGCTTGTATGGTCCCACCAGTGGGAGGGCCCTGGCGATAGGCTCAGTCTCTAGAGGAGGGGGATAGTGGGGTTGAATCCTGGCAGTGTGGCCGGTGGTCCTGATGGTGACCCCACTAGCCATATTACATCCTCCTCCTCAGAACCAGGGCACTCAACTCCGCTTCTCTCCTCCTCTCCCTGCGCCGGTTCCTGCTGGGTGGGGGCTTGCTCCTCCGCTTCCTGCTCCGATAGAGCCGATGCCCCAGCCTCTGTCTCGCCACTGGACCCAGACCTCCTTGATGCTGAAAGAGAGAAAAGAAAGGTATATGTTATTAGTATGATGAATAATACATTGTTTTGTGTGCACTCCTAACTATCTGACATCTAGACTTGAACCTGGATGATTCTCCTAATTGCAACTCAGATTAGCTATCATTTGCTAGATATGATCTATTCTTTGATTCGCTGCGCCCACTGCTGTAACCTCAGCCGCTACCTCCTTCCATGCTTGAGCCCTAGCCCTGGCCTGACTTCCCTTCCCCCTGCAAGTATCACGGTGTGGCCACTAATGGCACCAAGGAGGCCCACATTCTCTCGGTGCATGTAATTGTGGGCCCTGTGCTTGCCCTTAGCCTCTTGCCCTCCTGACTGTGGACGGGATCCTTTTCTCCCTGAACTGTCCCGAGGCATGTCCCTGAACTACCACCGCCCAGGGATCTGTCCCTCTTCTAAGTGTGCCAAGGCCAACCTGCCACCACCCACCTCCTCCTATACACTCTCCTCATCCATTTTCACCAGCTCCTCCTGCTCCTCCACCTCCTCCTGCTCCTCTTCTGCCACCTCCTCTCCTCCACTACTCCCAACCTCCTGCTCCTCTCCACCACTCCTCTCCTGGGGATGGGGTGTGGGGGATGGGGTGGGGTGTATGGAGTGACCTAGCTCTATGTGTCTCTATGGGTGTTCTTTAAATTATGTGTATTGCAATAACGTGTAATCTGTAAATATGTGTAATGAATCATTAAGTGTAAAATTGGAAATAGAATCATAGAAATGAACAAAACCGCAAATTACTGCTCTCAAAATACTCCTACTCTCTCACTATCTAGAACCAACCACCAACTCCAGGACCTGCGTGCTACTACAATACAGTCAACACATGGGCGGGTGAAACGCACATTTATAATCTCTCTCTGTCAATCATATGCGGCTAGACTGTTTTTTATTGGCTGTTTTTTAATCGCACTACATTATACCACGATTGGATCGTAAAGGCCGATCACATCTCGGCCAGCCCCTTGACAGCTTACATACACGGAAAGGGTTAAAAAGCTTGCGTATATGGCCCATTGATTGCGGCATGGTTGAATGTAATAGCTCTGTAATTACGCAGAATTTCAATATGGAATTTAATATGGCCCCTTGTTTTCTTGTTCTTCAAAGGCCACTGTTGTCAATATTTTTCTATATGAACTTTTGAATAGCTAAACTTTATAATGAGCAAATGTGTTCAGAAATAAAATATAAATGAATGCAACCATTACATTTCATTTTTTGCCAGGTACTTAACACCTGTATAGCACTACGGAATATGTTGGCACGTTACAAATAAAAGATAATAATAATTATAATAATAATAATAATAATAATAATAATAATAAGATATACTATTAGGGGTGTAGTAACCGGGGGGATGGGGGGACAAATCCCCCCTCAAATTAAATAAACAGGGGACACAAAAAATAGCAAAATTAAACATATTCATGTTTAATGTATTAATGTAAGAGATTGAACAACACTGAATGTGTAGCGTTATCCCTTTAATGTATTAATGTAAGAAATTTAACAACACTGAATGAGTTTAACCCTGTCTCTGCCAGAGAGCAATGCAATGCACTTTGTACCAAACATCTTGTGATTACTTCATCAACTTTTTGGGTCATTCGTGAGCTTTAATTAATTAATTACATGGCTATGAACAGGTGCTCACGGCTATCACAGTATAGTAAATGGCTCCTTAGTGTCAGTGGATTATTTAGGAGCCATTTGAGCAGCCTGACAGCCGCAGACCATCAGTTACATTACACAGAGGAAGAAAAAATTTGGCCACCAGATTTGGCCACCAGCACTATGGAGTATGTCTTTCCCATGAAAGCTTTGACCCAGAATTTATCTTATATTTATATAAGATAAATTGGGGCATATAGATATACATTACATATTTTTATATATATATATATATATATATATATATATATATATATATATATATATATATTTATATATTGTTTTTTTGTTTTGTTATATTGGGTGGGGCAGGGGAATTGAGAATTTAAACAAAGACACCTTTTAACACCTAAGTCCATGTATACTATATTTTAATAAATGTGATAAGATATTATTTATGCCTACCCAAGTAGTAAGTTTGAAATATTTTAGAGGGGTTACATTTAGCTAACAAAAATTCATCCAGGCAGGACAGCCTGCTTGGATATTTCTGCATTGTCCAATCCAGTCAGACACAACTGCATCAGCTGTGACTCGCCACTCTATGTAGAATGAGGTTTAAGTGACAAGGAGAATCAATGTGGACCTCACAAGTAGTCTTGACTGTTGTGGAATTACTTATAATCTTGATAGGTATTAATCACGTACTATATCAGTTCACAATATATTACCATATAATTTTATTTATCCAGTAATGGTTAATCTATATGCATATAGATTAATTATGAGTATTGCAGTATATTGTGATACCTTTTTTTTGGATAAACACCTTATTTATATTGACGAGCTTTCGAGAGGGTTGACGTTCAGACTTGATAAAAAGAGATCAAACCTCTTGAAAGCTTGTCAATATAAGTAAGGCATTTGTCCAATATGAAAGGTATCACAATATACTGCAATACTCATTATTAATCTGTATATATATATATATATATATATATATATATATATTAATAATTACTAGATTACTAAATTACTGGACTTTCACGGCTGCTTCACTCTCCGTATAATGTTAGAAATCCAATTAGTTAAGAACTGACAAGCGAAAAATAATAACGTATGAATATAGACGCAATAGCAGCTGACAGACTTTGACCTGTAAGTGCTTATACTCTGCAGCGGCACTGTGCCAGTGATTCTTTTTTATAACAGCTGGTTCTTATGTTCCTTGTGCATTTTAGTAACATAAGGATGCTGTCCACTTTCATTTTTCAGGCCCCAATCAACATTTGTCTGAGGCACTTGCAGTAAAATGAACTTCAGTACAGTCTGTGCTAAGGGCTTCCAACTGTTTCTGTAGTCAAGTCCTCCATACCTGGTTTCTACATTACTGCTGCCTCACAGCTTTATTCCTTTTGCCTACTTTGCCTTATAACAAGTTTAAAATTCATATGCTATAAAATTTCAGAAACTGACATACAGCCCTTTAAAAATGAGTTAAAGGAACATGGCACACACTTGATTTTTTATGCATTTCAAAGAGCATGTTTTATATATTGCAATACAGTGGTACCTCTGTTTACGTCGTTAGTCCGTTCCGGATGGTACAATGTAAACCGGAAACGATGTAAACCGAGGTAGCATTTCCCATAAGAATCAATGTAAATGTAACTATTCCGTTCATGCACATTGACTCTTACAGGGACAGGCTGGGCCCTTACCGGCACAGGCAGGCTGTAAAGAGGAGCGGGGGCACGATCACGTCGGCTTCCACGCATGCTTCGACTTCCATGCCGCAATGTAACCCGAGGGAGCGCCGTAACCTGAGGCCGAAATATCCCCAGGAAACCCGACGTAACCTGAAAATGACGCAACCCAAGGGCGACAAAAGCTGAGATACCATTGTATATGTTTTTTGCGTGAAAAATAGTAGATACAATTAGTTTAAACATAACTTTAAAAGGATATGCACAGACAATACTGTAGTAATGTAGGTCTCATTCGCTGAGAAGGATGGCTCATACATCTATATTATTGCTCATTGTCTCTCTGGACCAAGACCCCAGGGCAGTCAAACATTTGAATTAGTTAATTGGCTTTGAGAGTATCATTTGATGCCTTTTTCAGATTCAACAAATAAATATTTATGTCATTTTGTGGGTACCCCATTCTAAACGCTTTGATATCTGTGTTTTGTGTGGAGGTAATTAATACCCTAGGAAAGTTGCATCCCTAATGCAAAGGCCTTACTTGCTCTGGTTGTTGTTGTTCAGTCCTTAAATCGTCTGACTTGGTGACAATATGTAGGCAATACGCCAGGTACTTTTATGTATGATTGTGTTCATCCATATGGTTTTGTTGGCAAAGATACCGGAGTGGGTTGCCAGATCCTTCTCCAGTGTCTGACCTCTCTGCTAAGACATGGTCATCTTGGGTGACCATACATGGCCTAGCTCAATGCTTCAGTGAGGTACACAAGCCTCTTCACCTTGACAAGGCAGCGATCCGGAAGGGGTACTAGCCCTTACTACCCACTGAAATGGAGACATATCAGACAAGAACATTCACACTAACTGCTGTAAACAAAACATGGCGGCTGCAGAGTCATGTGTCTTCATGAGGTGCAGAGGGCAGACCCAAGCAGGTACTATTTCTTTGATTGTAGACAGTAGAAAAACAGAGCTTATAAGCACTT
Organism: Discoglossus pictus; assembly: GCA_027410445.1. Taxonomy (NCBI): domain Eukaryota; kingdom Metazoa; phylum Chordata; class Amphibia; order Anura; family Alytidae; genus Discoglossus; species Discoglossus pictus. Next base: position 365,295,532 of record CM050167.1, on the reverse strand, counting down.
CTTAATAAAATAAAGTACATAAAAGTAAATAGATACACAGGCGTATTATATATCTTCTTAAATTCCATGGCTCTTTAATGTTCATTATAGATTCATCTCATCTTAACATAAGCTTAGCACTATTATGACAGCTTTTTAATGAAAATATATACAAAATAGGTGGCTCAGGTATATTTGATATGGAACCAATGAATATATGAAGGTGTTCCTAAGGATATAGAATATGTGACATAGAAGCAAATGCAGAAAAATAGATCCCCTTACAGAGCACACCTCAAATCTCCAATCTCAAAAGAGAATAATAATTTTTTTAAACATAACTTTTAATAATGTATAATTTTTTTTTTTAAATATGAACAGACACAGAATTGCAGAGGACTGGGAATCTCGTATTAGTACACTTAGCAATTTTTGTATGTATATCAGCCACAAAAACGTAGCTCGTAAAGTAGCTTGCAAGACTTAAGGCTATTAAATTAGCCTCCTAAAAAAAATGGAAAAGACTTGCGGGTTAAGACGCAGCAAGAACTAAAAAAGCCAACGGGACATGGAATGTGGAACTTAACGGCCATAAATCCTTTGATCTGTCAAGCCCGTAACCACTACAATTCCAATCATGCTATTAAATTGCAATAAAATAATTCGCAAGCAAGCCCGTAACATGCAAATGGAGCCCAAAGCCAATGAGTGCTGGATAGGACCCGCTGGGGGGTAAAGTCAAATACGTAGCACTTTAAGTGCAAATAAAAAAAAAACACTACTGTACTAATATTAAAATGTGACTTGATGTTAGGTTTTAGAATTAATAGCACAACATTCTCAAGCCCGCAAATCGGCCCAGAAAAATACTTTATAATTTTTGTGTTATATCGATCCCGGCAATCAATTTGTCAATACATATACTGTAACTTGCATGTGATAGAATATCATATTTACGGCTTTATTAATATTGCACCACATCTGGAATGTGGGTTCGTTAGTGACTCGTAATTAAACCCCTTAAGGCTTTGTAAATCACACCTCCATTTTCCAGTGACGTAATTCTGACAATCTCTGTTGACACTGGCTCCATCCCAACTCGCAACTACGAGTTAGACTAATTGACCACGGCAGCACATCCAACGAGCGAAAAATGATTTACAGGTTTGCCTCTCAAACCGGTAACTCACAGCCTGTCCTAATTTAAGAGCACCGTAAATCCACAACTCTTCAAGCTCGCAGCTGTTGCGGGTCTCACGTTGCAGATACAAGCTTCTAATTTAATGTGGCTGTATATCTGGAGTATTACAATAATGTAGTGATTCTATGAATTATACATCACCTTTAGCAGTGGCTTAAGATACATGCTGCACTAATAGGAGATTCCCAAACAACTGCAATTGTTTCTGTTCATATTTTTTAATTTTTAAAGTTAAGGATCTCCTGGCGGTGCACCCAGTGTAATGCACTAGGGCCCTGCTCTGAAAGGGCCCTATTGCTACAGTGCCCCTCAAAAAAAAATGGTATTTGTTTAAATTCTCAATGCCCCTGCCCCCAATATAATTAAATTCTTATATATTTATATATATTATGGGTCAAAGCTTTCATGGGAAAGACATATTGCTTTATTGCGCTGAATCTAGTGGCTAAATCTGATAATGCATTATTAAGTTTAATTTTGCTGTTTTTGTGTCCCCTATTCATTTAATCTGGGGGAATTTGTTTTTTCGGCCGTTAAAATCTTAATTTTGCGCATCCGTGCCACTGCGTGCCTCAGTTTGCGAGGCCGCAGTTGCATCTACATGCTTTGGCGCTGATCGTGAGTGCATGCAGTGAGCGCCTCCGGCACTAATTGCAACCTAATTCCCATGGGCCTCGCAATAAGCATCTGCGGTCTTAGGCGCTCATTCCAGCTTAAGTCCAGGGGGCCTTGGCACTCATTGCAGCTCCGCAACTGCGGGCCTCAAACATGACCAACGTTCTTGGTCCACAACTATATATATGATTTTTTTTCATGCAAAAAAATGTTTGCATACACTCCTCTATCAGATGCATTCATAATCCATAAAACTTCTATATATCTTTAAATGTTGGATTTTGTTTCAAAAGAGAGACATTTGAAAGGCTAAGAAGGAAAGCGGGACTGCCATTCCAAAAGAGGTACAATTGGGAGGTATGACAGGCTGTTTTATATATTTTCTTTTTTTACTTTTCTTTAGGGATACTCCAAATTTTACTAGGGATCTTGCACGGCATCCCCCAGCCCCAGACCCCACCATTCTAGCACTCCTTACATTGCTTGGTACCTCTGACCAATACCTGCAACGTAAATATTTTTCCTGCCTTTCTATGGTAAATTAAAGGGACACTGAAACTCCATCTTTACCATATTTCAGTTGTAAGAAATAGAAATGATAGACAATTGGATATATTTAGACATTAACAACACTAAATCAATATAGCTGTATATACATAGATATACATAAATACAGAATAGTCTTAGTTCTTTTATATAATTTTCATAACATTAACAGTGAGAAATATAAAAAAAAGAAAACAATTTTGGGGGTATGAAGAGGGATAGTTGGATAATTTAAGAAATTATTCTCTTTTGCCTTTTCTCTTCCTCTTCAACCCTTTCTAATCTTTTTATTTTTTCTTGTGTCCTCTTTCTTTGAAGTTATTTAGGTTCTTACATTATTCATTTATTTATTTTTGTCTATTTCCAGATTCCAAATGTTCCAACAGGATATTTTTACATTTCCCGTCTATAACTGCCGACATCATGTACATTGTGTGTACATAATTATTTTTTTTTAATCTCTTCTATTGAGTGTTTATCTGATTTACAATATTTAGTCATGACAATTCTAGTAGCTAAAAATATTTAATTTATTAGGAGTTGTGTGTCTTTTGATATATTTGATATAAATGAAAATGGCATCGCTCAGTCGTGTCCGACTCTCTGTGACCTCATAGACAACACACCATGCTGATCCACTTAGTTTTCATAGCAGAGATACTGGAGTGGGTTGCCAGTTCCTTCACCAGTGGGCCACAGCATACAGCTCCTGGTATTCCCAGGTGGTCTCCCATCCAAGTACTGACCAGTGTGACCTCTTGGTTCTCAAGCTGGAATTGAACCCAGGATGCTGTGTAGGTAATCCTAATAATACCTCTTCTAGGTACAGGGGATCACATGAGTGTTTCTAATATTGGATTTGCTCTTCCCATAGTTCTGAGAATTCAGGACATTCCCATAGAGCATGTTTTAAAGCTCCAGCTTCACCACAGCCTCTGAAGCATTTATCATTAAATGATGCATTTCTTTTTTATAATCTTATTACCATCTCATTAATGTTTTGTAATTTTCTCTTAAATTTATAATAGGTAAATAATTATTTCAATTTCTAAGAATGTATCCCATTGTATTTTGGTACAAAGATTGTAATTCTTCAAAACAGTTACTATAATAGTTTTCATTGCGTGTAACCCTGATGTCATTGAGGGGGCAGGGCCATGACATCATCAGGGGCGGGGCCTGATAGACAAGATAAAAGCGGCCAATATACACCTCAGAAAGAGAGAGAGACAGAGACAGCATGCAGGCAGAGCAAACGAAGCGAACAAAGAGAGAGATCAGATAGAGAGAGCACACAGGGAGAGTGCACAGGGAGAGAGAGGACACACAGATAGAGAGCAGGGAGAGGGACAGTGCACACAGAGAGACAGAGGGCAGAGAGAGTGCACAGAGAGATAGAGAGCGCACAGAGAGAGTGAGAGAGCACAGAGAGAGCACAAAGGGAGAGAGTGAGAGCACACAGAGAGGGCACAAAGGGAGAGAACAAGCCTGCACAGCTCAAGATTGCCCACAAAGGGAGAGATCGAAGGCACAGGTTGAGAGAGAGAGCAAGAGTGCCCCGAGAGAAAGAGAGAGAGCACAGAGAAAGAGAGAGTGCAGGGAAAGGGAGAGAGTGCGCTGAGAGGCAGATAACAGAGAGAGAGAGAGCACACAGAGAGACAGAGCACACAGAGAGGGATAGAGAGAACGCACAGAGAGGGAGAGAGAGCGCAAAAAGAGAGGGAGAGAGAGAGTGCACAGAGCAAAAGAGAGAGCGTATAGAGAGAAAGAGAGAGAGCACAGAGAGGGGGCGAGCACTGCCAATTCAAGATAACAATCTATGAGAGAGAGCACATAGAGAAAAAGAGAGAGCACACAGACAAAAAACAAACAGAGAGAGAGAGAGTGCGCACAGGGAGAGAGAAAGTGAAAGAGCACACAGAGAGAAAGAGCCATAGCACAGAGAAAGAGAGATTGCACATAGAAAGAGTGCACATGGAGAGAGATAACGCACACAGAGAAGGAGTACACAGGGAGAAAGAGAGAATACAGAGAGCGAGTGCACAGAGAGAGAGCGAGCACTGCCAATTCAAGATAACAATCTATGCTACCATCATTTATGACGGGAAAGTTACTAGTTTATTATAAGTGTGTTTGTGAATCGTACAGTAGTGTCCGACTCTCCATGCTGATACATCTGATATTCATGACAGAGATACTAGAGTAAGTTGCCAGTTCCTTCTCTTATAGGCCACAGCATACAGGTCCTGATATTTCTAGGTAATCTCCCATCCAGGTACTGACCCGGCCCAACCCTGCATGGCTTCAGGGTGGTGTGACCTCTTGGTTTTCTGTCTGGAATCAAATGCAGTTTGTAGTGGTGAAAGCACCAAATCCTAACCACTGCACCACCAGGGAACCTGTTATTATTATTATAAATACTGACATGTTTTTTTTATACTTTCCTTGATTTGCACTTTTCTTCTTGAGCCTCCTTATCTTCTTTCCATTTTTGGAGCTGCCATATCATAAGGCAGAAACACTAGGAGAGTAATTTTTAACGCATCTGAATGGAGTACATAGAATATGAACTGAAAGGCATGTGTATCTAGTAGTGTATTGCTGATTACATGTGGTTATCTACTGAGGTTTATACATCCTCTCACTCCTGTCCTGACACTACCTGTCATATTAAGGCAACATCTTACCATGACAGTGAACTGAAATAATGAACAGAACCTGGAATAGAGTAGAATAGTTTTGTATTGATTTAAGTGACAAAGCTGACAGCTATTGCATGGAAACATATACATATAAATAAATATATTAGGGAAGGGAAGAAAGCAAAAAAAAAGACCAGCTGGTGTAATAAATTAAGAAAAATCTTAATTTCACACAAGCTAAAAAGCTACTTATAAAATGAATGTGAAAATCTCAGTTGCAGAATGAGTCCAATGAAACATCACATAGAGAGGGTTTAAAATCCAGGGCATTTTGTCAAGATAGGACTTTCTCAGGGATATAATTACAGAGTATATGGGGAATGTTCCATTCCATGATGAAGTGCCTCTGAGGAAGCTGCTCCACAGCGAAACAACCCATCAGGCATCTACTAGGCATCCTTTGTTGACTCCATTGCTAAGTACTATTGTGATGTGCCAGTATATAATTGAACTGATCACAAGGTTCCCTTACGGGCAGCCCCCTTCATGTTCTATTAGCACTAGTCCTCTTATTCAATGTGTGGAGATGTTACAGCCTGTAATCACTTATATATTTAGGGCCTCATTCAATTGAACAATTGTAAGTTACTGGAGCCTGTAATGGAGCACTTAAACTAATTTGCTATTCAATTGGCTTCTTTTTGCGAGCTGCAAATGGTCTACAGGTTACGGACTTGAAATCCCTGTGGTTGTTATAGTATAACCATAACTTACACCCCATCTAAGGCTTTGATCTTTCATGTACGCAAAAATGGCAAATCGATATTCAGTTGCTACAATTCCCCAAACCCGCAAATGTTTTCACACCTATAAACTGCAAATGTAGAAGAAAATAATACCGGATAAGATTCAAAAGAGGGTTTAACCCCTGTCCATAGCACTGTAAATGCAAATAAAAAATCAATACTGCACTGTAAATGACAGGGGAAGCAATGAAAGACATTAGAATTAATTGCACAACAGTCTCAAGCTGGCAAATCGCTATAAAAAAATTATTATTTTTATATTTCCTTTCGAGGTCATATCAATCTCGGGAATCAATGAGTTAATACATATCAGGCCACCCACATGGTCTAGAACAGTATTGGCATTCATTTTTATTATTTTGTATTTTGCAGTTTTGCAAGTCTGATCGCATATTGGACCTCTAAACGCTAATTGATTGACATGTAACCTCCATCTTATACTGCCGTAATGACAACAGTTTAATTTTCTATTCTCTGTTTGTAAATTGGTAGTTAAGTCCTTGCTTAATTGATCATGTTCACATTACGAAATGTTACATACGATTGCAAAGTTTACAGTTTTGGCTTTTGGCACGTAACTTGCGAGCTTGATCAATTGAATCGCTTCGTAATTGTAGCAGAATTCGAGGCCGCAGCAAGCGCGCAGGCATACAGCCTGTATACCGCGAGTTGCGGCCTTGCAATTGAATGGAGGCCTTAGTTTTCTTTTGGCCATACTCCTTTTTTCAGCTATTCTGTTAGCAATTATATTTTGGATATCAGTATGTTGGTTTTTGTTTTTTTTCCTTGTTTTTATTGTTCCTTTCAGATCTGGATGATCCTATGATTAACTACTCACATATGAGAATCGATATTTCCTCTGTATTTTCTTGATGAGGGATTTTGTCTTTACCAACATACCTACTTAGTCTTTATATATATCTAATACTTTCATTATATTGGCATCTATAGCATATTATTTAGTGTGGCATTTTTGTCACCTTATATTGGTATAGGAATTGAATTCACTGCATTTATTATATGCATTTTTTGCACACCAACATTACATTGATAGTTGTTCAAATCAGATATATTGATCTGGGATTACTCAGTGTTATTTGTACTTATTCTTTTTCTCTCAGTGCAATCTTTATTGTTGCCATTTATTTTTATGTGAGCGTTCCTTTTGTCCACATCATATGGTATTTGTTGGTATTTTCTTTCATCACCGCCAATATGGCATCCACTGCCACTCTAATACATTTTTGAGCATAGCTCCCACTTGAGATGGTTTGATAGTATGTATTTATGCATTTAATAGGACATGCATATTTGTTTTTTATTATTGCGGCGGTATCTTATTAGCTTATAATAAAGATTTACTCATTTTGTGTATTTTAATTACCATCATATTGGCCTTATGCACCCGGGAAATCACTATTCAGTGTCTATCCTAATAGTACATATATTTATTTATATATATATATATATATATATATATATATATATATATATATATATATATATATATATATATATATATATATATATAAATAAATATATGCAATATATATATATATATATATATATATATATAAATATAATTGTATTTGCTTATTATTAAAAATTGTAGAGAGGGTGTTTGATAACTGAGATTAAAAAAAGATAATTTTTTTTAAATCCTCTTCTCTGTAGATTATCTTACTCTATTATTTAATTCTCACCATGGCATGAGAAGGAAGAAAAGCATGCCCAGTTGATAAGAAAAATGATCATATCTTAACACTTAAGGTGACAGTAAATTTACCAGTTTTTGCAGAAATTAAAAGTACAAATAAATACATATTATTGCACTTAGTTGTTAAGTATTTTGGGTAAAAGTGTTAGATAATTGAGCTTTAAAAGTTAGCTATTTTAAGCATAACTTGCTTATATATGACCTCATTCTTTTCAGTTCTCCTTATCAGCCAATTTAGGCTCACAGTGTGAGATAAGGAATATAAGCATGTCCATTTGACATTCATATGTATAATTTAATTTAACAATTAACCCTCTCTGTAATTTTTGTGACTGGACATGCTCTTCTTCCATATCATTGCCACTCCAAGAGCTACTTAAAGATATATAGAATGAATCTTATAGAGGAGAATCAGTAGTGTATAAAAACATTTTTCTATGAAAAAAATCACAAAATAAACAATAAACTACCCCTAGAGTTTGCAATTTTCTTGAGCTTTCTGGCAGTTGATTTTGACTAGGAATGCTCCTTGCTAAAATAGCATACATTTCATAATTCCTTTTGGCCAGTCAGAGACAGCCACAACTTTTTTGCAATGACTGTGAATCAGTTTCTGCAGCAAAGCTTCATGGGATGTGTAGTCTTTGTTCCCACCACAAGCAAGCAAGGAAGCAGCTAAGGCAACATTGCTCTGGATTTCTGCACTGTGCTGCTATTGGCTTGAAGGTTAGTATAGGATTAAAAACCATACTTGAATTCAGTGTTTCTATTGGTTAGTACGAGGTATCTATGTAGACTCTGGGGGTGTGAAAAACACATTTTTTAAAATAAAATAAATCTGTATGTGTAGAATGACTCAATGTAATGTGTGTTTCTGATATAAGCAGCAGGTGATAGATTAGAAAAAGGTACAAACCGTGAGACTTTAAGGGCCTTAGATAAAAGAACTTAGAGAGGAAAGAACTTTTCAGGTAATTTGTTGTTAAATAACTAAACTCCAAGCTCAGTTATCTACAACTTTCACTCAATCTTTTTAACAACCAGTTGTCATTATATTTATTTATAGGTGTACTCTTTCTGTGCTTACTGGCACCTTTGGTGTGTCACTTTAATATATAAACCAGTTGTTCTGGTAACAACTAATTGCTTTAATTCCTCATTCTATATAAAGCAGTGTCCTTGTTACAATATGTTTACTCTGTGTAATTTTCCTGGATTAGCTGGTACTGTTCTCAGGTATTCATATGTAATTTAGCACATGATATTATGACAGGCATGACCTTCTTTGTGTTGTTGAAATGTTTTCAAACAGTTGTACATCATATATGTGCTTGTTCATTCACGACACTCTTAAAGACTTTTTTTATAAAGATCTAAAATGGTAGTGTTACAATTGTCTTTTGGAATTTGTGTGTGCTCATTTTAGTAAATATCCTTTTTTTACATTGTTTCCTGAGAGCGATGGTGGTCAGAAGTCGGTCCTAGGACCTGTGCTGGTTCATGAGACCTTATCTGCTGGTCCTCAGAGACAAAGAGGGATGAGGGGAACCTAACACTTTAAACATATCACTATAATTAGTCATAGTTGTAGATAAATTATGAATGTATATGCAGTTAGAAATTACTCTGTTCATATCAGTACAAAAGTAGATGGAAATTGAGTGTTATATGTAGTCTCATTCACAGGTAAAAAGGGCCATTAAGGGCAGAGTAGGAGAGAGAGCACCACAACATAGTGCAGATCATTCACCGTGTTGACCTTAGTAGCCACATGCAGACGTATATTACTATGGACTCTCACCTGGATCAACCTACAAGGTATGTTTTCACATGGGTTGAATCATCAAAAAAGTCTCTGGTCCGGCTCCTTGGTCTTTGTCAAATCTCATGCACTCTTAGGCGACTAGTATGTGAATTGACTTAACTCTTTTAGCCTGGTTATGGTTTATTCATTTTATAGCATCCAATGCCCAGATAGTATTACAGTAAGTGATATTTGTATGTGTGGATGTTATCTTTTAACTTCTCTGATGTCGACGTACCCCAACTAGGTGATTTGAAATAATATATTCTTTATTTATTCTACTTTCAAATCAAATTAATTATATTAGACAGTATAAAGAATAGATGTAGATGATAAATTCTTAGCTTTATAGTGTATGTATAACAAATAGATAGACACGTGTCGCTGGCAGCTTCTTCAGTATCTTTTCCCCTGTAATGGAGAATATATGAACACAAGTGCTAGTAAAAATTGCTCCCATGTGACCTTGTCAGTGGTTTAAAATACACTAAAACGCAAGCAGCTTAAGGTGTTAATTTATATTACAATCTATCGAAAAGAGATAGTGAGACTAGAATACAGAAAATTGCAAATAAATAATTATAAATAATATATATATATATATATATATATATAGTAATTTAGTAATTATTAATCCATATACATATATATACATATATATATATATATATATATATATATATATATATATATATATATAGATTAATAATCAGTATTGCAATATAATTTGATACCTTTTGTATCGGACAAATGTCTTATTTATAATGACGAGCTTTCGAGAGGCTTAACCTCTCTTTATCAAGTCTCAAGCAATACTACATGAGATGGAACCCTCAGTTTGAATAATAACAGCAGATGCAGATAGAGTGGAAACAGCATCTGACATCATCAGGTAAATACATATATGGGGAATAAACACAACATAGCAAAGGAAACATATATACACATATTATATACACATATACATCCATATATGCATGAAAAAGCATAGCACTGTAGTCCACAGTGATATCTTTCCTGTTGGACAAACACCTCACTAAGAGTGCTAAGTCTTTTATAGTATAATAAGAAAAAAAAATTCACATGAAATTCTGATAATGTGTTAGAAAACCTAAGTCTATATTAAGTCCTGTGTTTTTAGTGTTGAAGATTGTGATCATCTTTATTTCAAATGCTTTTCTCTCTTGGATGCTTTTAAATTTTCCTCTTAGTAGTTTTGGATGGAGTGATCATTCTGGCTAAAATGGTGTCCTACTGGGGTACAATAACTTTCTTCATTATGTTTTCTTATTGAACGCCTGTGTAAATTCATCCTTAAATGCATTTTTTGGCCGGTTTCTCAAATGTAACAGCCTGTGTCACATAAAGTACATTGTATTATATAAACCACATTTGACGATGTACATGAATATGATCCTTTGATGTTATAGGTTTTGTTGTTATGTGTGGCTGTATCATCATTACAAATGTGTTGGCATAATTTACAGGCACGTTTGTTACAAGGTTTAGTTCCATTTTTTGTATTCAGTTGTTCATTGGCCAATTTTCTGCTGACAAGTTTTTGTTTCAGGTTTGGTGGTTGTTTAAATGCAAGGATGGGAGGTTTTGGGAATATATATTTTAATTCAGTATCTTCAATTAGTAATGGTTGTAAATCTTTGATTATTTTCAGAATTTTCTCTAAAATTGGATTGTATGTGGTCACTAGAGGTATACGTGAAGTAGTTTCTTTTGTTTTGTAGTTTAATAGGTGTTCTCTGGGTATTTTGATGGCAGTGGTTATTTTTTGGGTAATAATACAGGGTTTGTAACCCTTTTGTTTGAAAGATTCAGAAAATGTTTTCAAATTTTTATCACGGTCTCCAGTGTTTGAGCAAATCCGATGGTATCTAAAAGCTTTATTATGGATAATGGCTTGTTTGGTGGTGACAGTGGATTCGATAGATAACTTTAAAAAGGGATTGGATATATTTTTAAATAAAAAGGGCATTAAGGGCTATCCCTGATAAATAGAGAGGGAGTATTGATCCAGGGATGAATCCGATCGTCAGTATTTGGGGTCAGGAACAAATTTTATATTTTTTTCCCTGTTGAGACAATTGCCAAAGTTTCACTGGAGTTTTTTTCTGTTTGCCTTCCTCTGGATCAATTAACAATAAATCTGCGTATTGCAGATCAGAGGAGATCTAAAAAGGTTGAACTTGATGGACAAAAGTCTTTTTTCAACCTAAATTACTATGTAACTATAATTATTTATTTATGTATTTGTATTCATAATTATTTATTGTAATGCTATCTGGGCAATGGATGCTATAAAATGAATACACCATAACAGGCTAAAGGAGTAAAGTCACTTCACATACACTAGTCGCCTAAGAGTGCATGAGATTTGACAAGGACCAAGGAGCTGGACAAGAGACTTTCTTGGCAATTCAACCCATGCGAAAACATACCTCATAGGTCTTTGAGATTGAACCAGGTTAAAGTCAATTGTAATACACGTCTGCATGTGGATAATAAGGTCAACTCTTGACTGATCTGCACTATGTAGTGATGCTCCGCTCTCTCCTACCATACCCTTCTTGTCTTTTCATAGTTTTTGAACACTGAGTGAACAGTGTCAATAGGGAAGAGCAGCAGAACTCAAAGTGCATAAAAGATCTATTATAATCATCTGGAAGAACATAACTGACGTGTGTGTGAATATATATATATATATATATATATTTATATATATATATAAATATATATATATATATACAAATAAATACTGTTCATATAGAACAGATACTGGAGCGCTAGGCTATCTACTGGGATCAACCAATCCTGGTATCTACTAACCAAGACTATTAACCTCAATGTACGTGCTCTTCATGTTGTGAAAGATCACAAGGTTATATGTTAAATTATTTATTTTTAATTACAGCTAAAAAAATCTAGTTTTAACTCTGTTCACATAACAAAGTCTCTCCTGCCTATTGACTGTTGCATCAGAAAAACAAACAACCGAGCCACACTGTGAAGGCAGTGATTGATAGCAGTTGCTCCCTGAACACAGGACTGCACTGAAACATTATCCCATAACTGTTTAGGTGATTCCAGCTTTCCATTCTCTGCATAGATGGATTTGGTATGAGTCAACCTTTTACTTTTTTTGCTCGATTTCTTAGTGAAAAATGCATGTATTTCAAACATTCTTAAAAGTATTTCAGTATGCATTTCAGAGATCTTTACTGTGATGGGGACCACATTATGCTGAATTAAGTGGCCCTTTAAGAACCATTTCCTTAGGCTACTCAAATGATTGTGTTTTACAATATAAATTGCATAACTTTATCTGAGCACAAAAAAGACTAAGAATGGCCAAATATATTATGTATTTTCCCAAACAAATTGTCAGATTTGCACTCCCTGTTGAGATACTATTATGCCGCAGCTTCAAACCTGGCACCTCTCTCCCAAGCAAAAAAGATGGGTAAGAAAGATATCCTATTTGGATTTCAAAACTACACAGACCCAACATTCAAATCCAATGTCCTGCCATATTAAAGGCATATTTAAGTTTCCTCGATTATGAATGCATCTGATATAGGAGAATCAGTACTGCATGCAAAAAAAAATTTGCATGAAAAATTACCAAAATAAACATTTACAAACTCACCCCTTCAGCGTGCAAGCTGCAGCGTTTGTTAGTTGACACCTCTGAAAATCCCTGCTAAGATTAGCATAAAATTCATGATTTGTTTTGGCCAATTAGGAGAAAGCAGAGGTTAGTTGGTTACATTTGTATCATATCCTGGGATATGTAGTCTCTCTCTCTCTATCCTTGTGGTGTGATCCACCCAACCATGTGATTCCATCAAGCAGCAGTTACTTCCTGTAGTATCTACCAGAAAGTTTAAACTCAGTACCTGGTTGCTTTCCTGTGTGTACTTGGTTATGTAAGCTCCCTGTGGGAGTGTAAAGTTGGATTTTACTTTCCCGCATCTAACTTGTCGATATAACAAATATTTTTCTGATAATCACTGCCTGTTTCTTACCAAACATTTGAAACCTATATATACCTTTAAATTATCTTAAAATTGAACATACAGTTGAAGAAAAACTAAGATCCATAGCGTCATTAGGTTCATCCTCCAGAACAAAGCATTCCTGCACCATTTAGAAATCTAGAGAATGCAGGATTAAGCAGATATCTATAAGAATTTAAATATAATTACATTTTGTGACCTTCAAGCAACCCTCTCCTTCAATACTCATGATTTCTTTAGATACTTACAGATAAAAAGCTTTGCATAAAACCAATAGATATGCACAGCAGGGGCGTAAAAACATTCCTTGTTTGGGGAGCTTTGTACTAAAGGCTCCCCACCTCCACAGCTAATTTCTATTTGCTATAATCTACTCTCAAGATCAGACAAACATACAAAAAAAATTATAAAACCACACAGGAGATAAATATTGTAATAGAACTAAAATAAGAGGAATAGCAGGATATCTTTGGAGCTCATAACAAACTCTCCAAATGTATGAACTGTAAAAAACAAGGGTACAAAACTATTTTTGATCTTACTTAACCCTTGACAAGCTTTGCAGCTTGGTAGGTAACCTAATACATTATTTTGGATGGGTTGTGGTGCCACAATATTATTATTATTATCATTTATTCATAAAGCTCCAGAATATTCCGTAGAGCTAAGTACAGGATCCAGTGAAGTCATGATACAAATATTATTATGCAAGTTAGATACTGGTACAGAAGGTGTAGAGGACACTGATCTCGTAAGAGCTTCCATTCAGTGGCAGGGCTAGAGAATGGAAGACCTTGTTGCAAGAGGGTTTGTAAGAATATTTTGGTCTGCACACCCTAGTACCAACTCACTCAGTCAGCCATCCCCACTCAGCATCTATCCCCACACAGCATCCAACCCCTCACAGAATCCATTCCCACACATCACCCAAGCCATATCACCCACTTTATAGAACCCACCCCTTGTACTTTGCTGCCATCCGTCCATTGCTCTCTCACCTCTTCCCTGATACAGAGCCCTCAACTGCTCCACATTGCCACCTCTTGGAACTTCTTTAGAAATATTTTACACAAGAAGAAAATGCAAAAATTAAAAAATACACAGCACTGCAACCCCCCTGCCCCCCAGGAGAGGGCCCTGGTGCATTGCACCACTTGCACCACTGGTAGCTCCGTCCCTGCTTATAATATAAGTGGGTTAAGGGTTTTAGAGACAAATAGAAAGGAGGTTGAAAGGAGGGGAGTATCTGGAGATTTGATCTGATATCTAGTGGATATGGGAAGCGATGGTGCAACAGGTGAGAAATGGCTGGTTAGATACAGTATATGAACCTAACAGAGACATTTCTTTTAATCATTATTATTATTTTCACAATTAAGTGTCACAACATTTTTCATATTTGCAATTTTAAATACACAAGTCATAAACAGTGTTCACATTCTTTTGAAAGTCTTTGTTTTATATTGTCCATTTGACTGTAGTTTCAGTAAAACATATTAACTAAATGAACCTAAAACATACTGTATTAAATTAAACTAAAATCAAAACTAACCCTAACGTTCGTGTGGGGTGGGGGGATACACTTGAGTGAGTCACAATTGATTTTGTTTCATTCTTTAATCCCGAATGGGTTTGAACTCCAGATTACAATTTTGTCAAAAAAGTTATCATTAAATCAGTACCTGTTCAGTGTCCATTTTCCACCTCAAGGGGTTATCAATTCAGCCACTTTTACTATAATCTTTCAGTGTTTGTTTCGGGAGATTTGTAACTTTTATATAATAATGATTAAGTAAGGGAAGTTGATCCATATATGCCAAATTTCTGTAAACTTTGGATATGTATTGGATATGACATGAGCAATTTTCTCATTAATCATTAGGAAATTTAGTTTATTTATTATTTCTTGGAGGTGAAGTTGTGGCATCCTCCATTTTTTTGCAATAAGACTTTTTGTGGCTATAAGCAGGAATTGTAGCCATTTATTATGTTGCTTCTGTAGTAGAGGAGAATAGTCTCCCAATAGGCAGGTATCTATCGATGGGTGTATTGTAGTCATCAAAATGGTAGATGATAATTCCATGACTTTGGTCCAAATGTTCTGGACTATCGGGCATTCCCACCAAGTGTGGATAAATGTACCTGTAGTTTGACAAAGTCTAAAGCACCTTGAAGATGTTTGTGTGTTCATTTTATGTAATCTATCAGGTGTGAGAGGCTCTGTGTGGCACCTTTGTAGATGTCTCAAGTAGACTGTAATTTTGTGAGCCTTTTCTTGTGTTTGTGCAGATTTTTTCTCACTTATGTGGATCCAATTGAGTTCCCATGTCTGATTCCCATTGTTTCATAAAGTTCGTTTTTTAATTTGTCGTCCGGGCATTTAGTATAGAGTAAATAGAGCCAAGGACACCTCTGGTTAGTGGGGCTTTGCTGCATATAAGGGATAACCAACTGGTTTGTGGTTTACCCCATTTTGTTATTAGTGTGGTCGCTAAATGTTTTATTTTACAATAGTTGTAATGCTCTTTAAATGGGATGTTATAGTTAGCCCTCATTTGGTCAAAGGCAAGGAATTGTCCATTCGATAACCAATTACCTAGCTTGTCAAGTTTAGCTGTTGTCCACCATTTTGTTTAATCCTTTCTCAAGCTATCTGAAACAGGTTGAGATGTAATTGTTAGGGTTAGTTCTGTTAATGTGGCTGCCAATTGATTTTTTGAGTTAGCTCTTTCCAGTTGGTTATCAAAAGTTTTATCATAGGGTTGTTAAGTTTCAGTATATGTGGATGGATTGATGGATTCCAGATAACGGAATCCCATGTTTGGGGTTTCATTTGGTAATTTTCCAGAAATACACAAGGTGGTTGTTGTTCGCTGGAGTGTGCTTGGGGTATAAATGCGATCTGGGCTGCATTATGATATAGTTTTAGGTTAGGGCATGACAGTCCCTAACAGAGACATAAAAGGTATATGGACACTTACTGCTTATATCAGAAACACACATTACGTTGATTAATTCTATACACATACAGATTTATTTCACCTAAATTAGGTTTCCAAACCCCCAGAGGTGCCTATATATGTGGTACCTACCAATACAAACACTGCATGCAGTTACATATTTTTTTAACCCTATATTAACCTTCAAACCAAACAGCAGCACAGTGCCTGTTTCAACGCCTCCTTGTTTTTTTGTGGTGGGAAAAAAAAGACTACACATCCCATGATACTTTGCTGCAGAGACTGACTTCAGACATTGCAACAATGTTGTAGTTGCCTGTAATTGAAATTATTATTTTTATACTAATTTAGCTAGGGTTTTCAGGGGCATTCCTCCTCAAAATTGACTGTCAGAAAACTGAATACATTTGCAATTGCCGGGTAAGTTTTTTTAATGTTGATTTGGGGATTTATTTTCATGCAAAAAATGTTTGCATACACTACTGATTCTCATCTGCCAGATGCTTTCATATTTACTTGCTACACATAATGTTTATAATTGTTTGATGTTTTACTGTTAGAGATAAGAAAATGTGGCAAAAGGAGCAAGGGGATTCTTTTCAAAATGGTGAATATTTACAACACAAATGTGGATTATGTGTATTTCTCTTTTGTTACAATAAAAATATTTAAAAAAATGCTATAAACACTGGGACCTTTTTATATCCCTTTAAGAGCCATCTAAAAAGTTTGTATTTGACTTATAACTCACGTATATGTTTTACTTGATCTTATACAGACCAACTGCCATGTTCTTTACTGAATATTAAACACCTAAGCGGGACCAATCATTTTAAAGTAAAGGTGAAACTCAGGTCTCTTGCAATAATGCTTCCGTGTAGCATGTACATGTGACACTCATCATGCAAGTAAAGTGTCCCATATGACGTCAAGATCATCAGCTGCTAGCTCTCATGTGACTGTAAGCTCCTCCTCCTCCAGCCTGTTAGCACAGTTGCCCCACTTATCAGTTTGTACCGTGTCTTTAAGAAAAGCAATAGGGTAATCTCAGGCCACTTTGAGAATCACCAAGTCATTAAAAGTATCTGGTGGTTGTAACAATGTATTCTGTATATCCCACAGTGTGTGCCAGCATTCAGCTCCAAGCCCCTCCCCTGGCACTCTCACAACTTCCCTCCCCATGGTCACTTAAGGTGGATTTGTACAGTTACCCACTCATTCTCTCTAGATATCTGAGTGTTGTAACCCCGAGCAAGAAAAGCTAGTTATTTTAATTATGAATTGATCATTAATAAAAATCCCACATAATAATTTTTATATTAAATTAATTTTCAAATATTAGCGTATTAGCATCAGCGCTGAATGTTTGTCTCCACTCTGAGAAATGCATCCAGGAGAGGGGTTGACAGAGAGACCGGTACCCCTACATCAAAAACTACTTATTAAAAAGTGCTTATTATGAGATATAAGGGTAGATTTATTAAGCATTGCAGAGGGTGTGATCGGGAAAATTGACATTGCAGCAATTGCATTAATAAATATCTCATAGAGTATTAGGGCATCTTAAGCCTTTTACATACCAAATGCCAACGTCAATTGAGCCTACTTAATATTCTTAATTCTTATTCAGTAAAGTTATATTGTATGTCCAGACTATATATATATATATATATATATATATATATATATATATTATATATATATATATATATATATATATATATATACTGTATATATATATATATATATATATATATATATATATATATATATATATATATATATAGTAATTTAGTAATTATTAATCTACTTGCCCGTCGAAAATAAAATTTTAATGTACGGGCCTCGCGATGAGTACCTACGGCACTCATTGCGAGGCCGCTCATTGCAGGCCTTGTCAATCCATAACTTTCGTGCTCTACTGTACGGGCCTTGCGATGAGCGCCTTTGCAGCTCATCGCGAGCCTGCCTGTCAAAATGACGGCAAGAAAATTTGAAGGCTGGCAATTCTGTTTGCCACAGAATGCAAGGCTCTCAGCCCTGTAAGTTGTGGACTTCACCGCTCATTGCAGGCCTCGATCAACCCGCCACATTCATGCCTCGCAATGAGCACCTTTGCGCTCATCGCGAGTCCCGCGAAGAGCACCTTCGGCACTAATTTTGAGCCTCTCACCACTGTCTGAGTCTGTTTCCACCCACTCCCTTCCATGTGTCCCCCCCCCGCCCTGTGTTTTTTTCCCCTTATTTCCCTCTTCTGCTTGCCTTTTCTACCCCCCTTTGTCTTTCTGCTCTCTGTACCTGTTTAAGTGTTGAGTGTCTCGCACTGTGCACCGTTGGTTTATATTTTCACAGTCTTGCTTGCTTTGCTATGATCGTCGGCGCTTCAGCCTCGTTTTGAGCCTTTTTTGGAAAGAGTTAAATTTTTCATCCACCATTTGTTTCCTTGCTTAGCCGATTTCTGATGTCCGAAAAATGACAATTAGGGGTCAAATTAGCTTGCAACCTCACTCACAGGCCCCCTGGGTGACCCCCTGATGTGTGTGTGAGGTTTTTAATTTATTTTTTACATTATTTTTCTTTTTTTTGTTGTTCTTTAGAGTTACATGCTTGAGAAAATCTCGACTGTTAAATTCATATTTTTTCCTGTGTTGAGTGCCTTGTGATCAACGACAGAGTGCTACGTCCTTTGTCGCTGATCGCGTGCATCGCTTTCGGCGCCTTCAGTCTCTTTCCATCCTCCATCGGTGGAGTGTCCTCGGGCAAATTAGAGCTATGAAGGGACAGAGGACCCTTAGAGGGATCCTGAAAGGCCACCATTTTTTGCACAAACTCTTACTGTCTTCGGGATGAGAGATCATCGCAAGGCCTGCAATCGGCGCCTACAACGCTCATTGCAGCCTAAGTGTTGCTGGCCTTGTGATGAGCGCCTTTGTAGCTCATTGCAGCCCCAGTCGTACGCGCCTCACGATGAGCGCCTATGGTGCCCATTGCACATGAGCAAGTCGCAACATTCCTTAGCGTTACCAACAAAGTCAGATATCCGCAACTATTATATGTGATAGATATAGATTAATAATGAGTATTGCAGTATAATTTGATACCTTTTGTATTGGACAAACGTCTTATTTATAATGACGAGCTTTCGAGAGGCTCAACCTCTCTTTATCAAGTCTCAAGCAATACTAACATGATATGGAACCCTCAGTTTGAATAAAAACAGCAACGCAGAGTGAGTGGAGATGGCATCTGACATCATCAGGTAAATACATATATGGGGAAGAAACACAACATAGTAAAGGAAACATATACTGTATACCCATACTATATACACATATACATCAATATATACTTGAAAAAACAGAGCACTTTGACAAACATCTCAGGAAGAGTGCTAAACCTGTTATGGTATAAGAGGATAAAGATTACATGAAATTCTGATAATGTGTTAGAAAACCCAAGTCCTCCTTAAGTCCTGTATTTTTAGTGTTATAGAATGTGATCATCTTCATTTCAAATACTTTTCTCTCTTGGATGCTTTTACATTTTCCTCTGAGTATTTTGACTTTTAAGTTGTGGGTGGAGTTATCATTCTGGCTAAAATGGTGTCCTACTGGGCTACAATAACTGTCTTCATTATGCTTTTTTATTTAATGCCTGTGTAAATTCATCCTTAAATGCATTTTTTGTCTGGTTTCTCCAATGTAACAGCCTGTGTCACATAAAGTACTTTGTATTATATAAACCACATTGGATGATGTACATGAATACGATCCTTTGATGTTATAGGTCTTGTTGTTATGTGTGGCTGTGTCATCATGTCATCACTACAAATGTGTTGACATAATTTACAGGCACGTTTGTTACAAGGTTTCGTTCCATTTTTTATACTCAGTTGTCCATTGGCCAATTTCCTGCTGACAAGTTTTTGTTTCAGGTTTGGTGGTTGTTTAAATGCACGGATGGGAGGTTTGGGGAATATATATTGTAATTCAGTATCAGTATTCAGTATTAGTAATGGTTGTAAATATTTGATTATTTGGATGGTATGTGGTCACTAGAGGTATACTAGAGGTATGAAGTATTTTCTTTTGTTTTGTACTTTAACAGGTGTTCACAGAGTATTTTGATGGCAGTGGTTATTTTTTGGGTAATAATACAGGGTTCGTAACCCTTTTGTTTGAAAGATTCAGACAGTATTTTACATTTTTTATCACAGTTTCCAGTGTTTGAGCAAATCCGATGGTATCTAATAGCTTGACTATGAAGAAATTCAGAAACGTGCATCGAGTTGACTCTACGTTACGTGTCCTACGGCGATTATGTCATTCTCAAGTGTTTAGACGTTGTGACACGAGCTAGAACTATCCCAGCGCTCTCAGCCCCAACACTATTAGTCCCCTTAGCGATTTTTCAAGATTGGGTGCTATATACACCATACTCTATTCAATTACAAGCTAAGAGGAAAGGGATATCATGGAGGATAACGCTGGTCATCTCCACTTAGCATGATCTATATTTTATTACTCTAACGAACTATATAGTGCAAAACCTCTTGACCAATAGAATTGCCTTTCTAATAGCCCTTTAGGATGCATTAGCACCTTATCCCTTATAATTTAAGCACTTGATAAAGCACTTATTGCTTCACTGGTCCATATTAGCACTTAACACTTTATCTTACCCGCGGGTATCTACCATTTATTTAAGCACTTTATTGCAAAAGACATTTCCTTTGTCTCACAGGAATATTAATTCTAATATCCAATATTCAAAATAATTTATAAATAAAAGATCATGAACTTTCTTTGTGGCATCCATATATTTAAACAATTTTAATGACCCAAATAAAGGTTATGTTTTAAGACACTTTTTTCTCTCCTTGTTTAAGGATGAATTTACACAGACATTTACTAAGAAAGCAGAGTGAAGACAGTTATTGTAGCCCAGTGGGACACCATTTTAGCCAGAATGATCACTTTATCCACAACTTAAAAGTCAAAATACTTATAATCTTATAATCTGTTTTCAAAGTAGCTATTTCTTTATCTACATGCAGAGATAACAGAGACATACATCCTGCTTTGGACCATTGGGAAATCACACTATAGGTAGCCAGCTTATCTTAATGAAACTTTTTATATTATTGATTAGTACATATTATATTCAAGCAATCATTTGGAGCTTGGCTTAGGATAGTTTGCACTTACTTGTGTGTAAAACATATTTATTATATTTATTTTCCACAACCTTTATTAAAGCAACAAACACATATAGTTAAAGGGCCATAGTACAGGTGACAAATATGGTAGCATATAGAAAAGTACCAAAAAATAAATCAGTAGCTGGAAGTTATTTCAAAAATATGATTTAGTAATAAAAAAACCTTTGAGACTACATTTTACTGTCATTAGGCTCAAGAGATCCTCCTACCTTTGTTATTAAGTACTAATAATCCCCTAAGGCACTGGGTCCATCATGTTCAGCCATGACCAACCACTAGATGGCGCTGCCGTTATGTTAGGGAAGTTCTAAGCTTAGAATGGTAGCCTAACCCTTAAACTAACCCTCACCCTAACCCCAACAGTTTACCTAAGCCTTGACTCTATGATATGGCACTGGAATATCAGCAGCACCATCTAGCGGATGGTCACCTCACTGCAGCGGCAGACTGGTGCCGTAACCATAACAGGATAGGACCCAAATCTCAGTTTGTAAGTGGATCAGAAAGGCTGACTGACATCTCAAAAAGACAAACTCTAATGTTAGTTTACTGTAGGGAAATGCATTGAATTGATAAAGTTCTTATTACCTATTCTTTTAAATTGTACCATATTTGGAACATCTGCTATGTTACTTTAACTGAGGGAGCCATACCTCAATCATGAGGTAATTAGGTATTGATAACAAGACAATGATCTCTTGAACTGCAAGTTAGTCAAAATGTAGTAAATTCAAGGCTGTATTTTACTAAATGACACTAACATTTACTGTGGTCCTATATTTATCAAGACCATTGAAAGTCCAGTAATAAAGGGTATTTAAACAATACATATTTATAAGCACCCATACATAAAGGTTTAGGTCCATGCTTGAGACAATTTACTTAAAGAAAATGATGGAGTGAGATTGAATCAAGTGTTAAAGAGACCACCTGGTGATGATGCTCCACCCATAAATCTTACCCAAATAAGGAGTGTGGAATAGTGCCTGAAGGAAAGAAATGGATACACTACAGGAAATGTTTTTGAAAAAAGGGCTATGGGACCATTTGAGGGCCAGATTGTGGGCTACCCATACCTAAAGTACAGATGGCATATCTGTTTTTAAGCTGGGACATCTTCAGTTACTGGCCAGTTCAGCTTCTCTGAAAAGGTGGGGTTTAGAAAATGTTTGTTAAGATTTAAATGACCATATTTGTAGTATGTTCTTAAGGAAAACTTTACTATGAATGGCCAACACATTTCTTGAAAGTTAATTGTACAACCAATTGTTTTTATGTGATGACAGTTTTTCCCTATAGGAAATCATTCAGAGTAAATCTAGTTTTATTCTAACCTCCTATACAAATACATGGATAATAGAGAAAGCAAGAGAGTTCCAGAAAAACATTCACTTCTGCTCTATAGATTATTATAAAGCCTTTGACTGTGTGGATCACAACAAAATGTGGCAGGTTCTTAAAGAGATGCGAGCGTCTCCCCCCCCCGTGTACTTCAACTTTCCTTCTTTGCAATTATCACCTTTGGCGCTCATTGCAAGCCTCTCCCACTCGCGGTGCTCATCGTGAGCCCTGCAATGAGGGCATTCGCCTTTCCTCCCGCCTACTGTACGGGCCACTCATTGCAGGTTTCGTACATTTTGTGCTTGGGAATGCCATGTGTCTCTTTCCACCATCTCCCCCCTGTTCCTTCCCTGTGTCTTTCTCCTAGGTGTGTCTGCTGAATGTTTGAGTGTTATGCGCTGAATGCGTTTGTTTTATTTTCTAAGTTCTACATTTTTAATTTTTTCCCTCACTTAGCCGATTTACGATTGACGAATAACTGCAAATATGGCTCAAAATCGCTTGCAACCTCACTCCCAGGCTTCCTGGCTCTCCCCCTATGCTGAGTGTGAGTGTTTTTTAAAAATCTTTATTATTTAGCTTTTTTTTTAGGTTTTAGGAGTTACGCGCTAGAACTAAGTTTGACCGTTAAATTAGCAAACTGCGTTCCTAGCGGTCAGCGGCAAAGTGCTACGTGCTTCAACTGCTTGCCACACTTTGCGAGGCTTGCAGAGTAATGAGAGCCTTTGGCGCACATTGCAGCCTAAGTCACGCGTGCTTCAACTGCTCGTCTCGTCTTTGGCGCTCATTGCAGCCTAAGTCCTGCATGCATGGTCGCCGCCTCGCTTTGCAAGTGTGACCAACCTCGTAAACGTTCCCAACACTGGCAACTATATTTGTGATCCCAGTGATATTAGCAGTAATTCCTTCCATAAAGGTCCTGTCATAGCCTGGTTTGGCTTTTACACAGTTCCCATATGGGCCATGATCTTCATTAGTATGCTAACATGCATTTTAACAAATGAACCTTAAAGCCACACCTCAATCCTTATCAGTACTTAAACTATACTGGCTATATGTACTAGTGTTGAAGAAGTCTAGGAGATCTCTTGCAAATGTCACCATCACTAATATAGTTTCTAAACTGTGTATAAAGCTCCAGAGGAAGGACATGCGCAGTTTAGAAACGATATGTACGGAATTCCGTACATTGCGCAGTGAGCATGCGCGGCATCAGCCACACATGTGCACAGAGCATCGCAGAGCAAGCAGCGTCGTGGGGGTGGAGATAAAGGGGAAAGAGACACAGGGGGTTGAGGAGGGTGAGGTGGGGTAAGAGACAGAGGGGGAAAGAGACACAGGGATGGGAGTAGGAGGGGGAAAGAGACATGGGAAAGGGGGGAAGAGACAGGGGAAAGGGGGACAGAGGGGAGGGGAAAGAGACCCAGGGGAGGTAGAGGGGGAAAAGACACAGGGAAGGAAGAGGGGGAAAGAGACACAGGAGAGGGAGAGGGGCAAGAGACACAGGGAAGGATGAGAGGGAAAGACACAGCGGAGGGAGTGGGGGGAAACAGACACAGGGGAGGGAGGGATAGGGTGGAAAGAGACACAGGGAAGGGAGAGGGAAAGTGACACAGGGAAGGGAGAGAGGGAACAGACACAGGGGAGGAGAGGGGGGTACAGATACAGGGGGGAAATAGAAACAGGGGATGTAAATGGGGGAGGGAGAGGGGGAATAGACACAGGGGATGGACAGGGGGAACGAGACACAGGGGATGGAGAGGGGGAACGAGACACAGGGGAGGGAGAGGGGGAAGCGACACAGGGAGGGTGGAGAGGGGGAAAGAGACACAGGGGAGGGAGAGGGGGGAAGAAACACGGGGAGTGGGGGCAGAGACACAGGGGGGAAACACACGGGAGAGGGGGGAAGAGACGTGGGGGAAAGAGATACAGGGGAGGGGGGAATAGATACAGGTGAGAGAGTGGGGGAAATGACACAGGGGAGGAGGGGGAGAGACACAGGAGAGGGGGAGGAAAGAGACAGAGGGGGGAGTAAATAGACAGAGGAGGAAAGGGGGAGGGAAGAGACACGGGAGGGAAAGGGGGGAAAGAGATACATGGGAAGGGGGGTGGAGAAAAATATATTATCCCTTCATTTATCACAGGCACACGACTTGTTATTAAATAATACTAAAACTTGAATGCTCATTTCTTTTTTCTAGAAGAAAAGATAACTGTATTATTTTACAGTATAAAGGCGTGCAGTATCTTGAAGTTTTGGTAATGAAGAACCATGCAACACACTTAAATGATCATCAGGAGAAAAAAGCAAAGAATCTTAAAAACAAGTGTATTTAATAGCAGAGAACTGTCCTTTCCCTTTTTAAATTCGCCATAAATTCCCCAGCAGTGGCAGCAGCCGTGCTGGCCACCAACCACTAGATGGTACTGCCAATTTTCAGTGCCAATATCATAGAGTTAGGATTAGGACGGTTAGGGATAGGGTAAGGTTAGCGTTAGTTTAAGGGTTAGGGTAACCTTCTAAGGTTACAACCTGTCTCAAACATTGGTAGCGCTGCAAAATATCGACAGTGCCATCTAAGCGGGCACTTGCCGCAACTGCTGCCATCACTGGTGGAGAATTAAAATGGGATAGATCCTAGATAACTTTGGTATATAACAGAGGTGGTCAAATTCGGTCTATCTATCTATCTATCTATCTATCTATCTATCTATCTATCTATTGAGTTACTCCACCTTAACTGAATGTAAGAGTGGGTAGGCTTTAGGAGGGATAGGGGAATGTTTCTGAGCCGAATGCTAGTGCACGAGAAAGAAGGAGGAATGCAGTAACTTTGATTATTTTTTCCGGCTAAACACTAAGCAGAAATTGGGCTAAAGTCCATTGTTTTGTGAATTATCATATAGTGATATCCAGCTTGACTGTCTTTGTTACATCATCCTTACTTGTCTCAGTTTATTTATTAGCTACTGAGCAGCAAGTTTGCTAATCCTCCTTAAATGAGGGGAAGAGACAGAGCTCTGAACGAAGCAGGGTAGGGAAATGAAAAGGATATAGGAACTGCTCTGGATAGGAATAGTGATAATCCACCTTAAGTGAAGGAAAGCTCTGAGATATAGGGGTGTGACTTGTAGCTGAATGCTGGTGCATGAGACATAGGGATACAGGAACTGCTGGGGATACAAATCTGTTACTATATAGTCCTCCTGAATGCCACAGAGCTCACTGCCACCGATCTGTGAATACCGTGGTACACCAGGCAGCAATTTGCCAGGGATCACGTGAATACTATACAGTCAGGGTGGGTGCACCACTCATATGGTCTGGACAGAACACCACAGGTGAATCCAGAGGAGAGCAGCTGTTATCATAATAGCTGTCATCACAATATTTGGGATTTAAATTTCAGTCTTTGGAAGTCTTGCTTTCGTCTCCCTCATTCAAGGGGCAGGAGCAAAGAGCTGACCATCGCCCCCACCTATGTCCCGCAAGGCGAGCGATAATGTGGAGTACACCCTGCGGAGCCTAAGCAACCTGATGGGCGAGAAAAAGAGAAGGAAGCAGGACGAGGGAGCTGGAGAGCGGAGCTTGATAACAGCGGACTCATGTACCAGCATCAACAGCCAGGGGTCAGGGGCGACCGGACCTGCTCCATCAGCCACCATTGGGTCCGGCGGGGACTTGGAACGGGCGGCTCGCAAGCAGTTCCAGCAGGATGTTACCCCAACTTTTGTTTATGTGGTATCCGCATTCTCAGCCCTTGGAGGCTTTCTCTTTGGCTATGACACTGGGGTGGTATCTGGGGCCATGCTGCTACTAAAGAAAGAGATGAACCTGTCTGCTCTGTGGCAGGAGCTTCTGGTGTCCAGCACAGTTGGGGCGGCAGCAATATCCGCCCTGGCTGGTGGGGGACTCAATGGCTTGTTTGGGCGCAGACCATGCATCCTGCTGGCCAGCTTTATCTTCACGGTGGGAGCTGTTGTGCTAGCTGCTGCCCAGGACAAGGAGACGCTGCTCGGGGGACGAGTTGTGGTGGGACTTGGGATCGGTGAGTTCAATCAAAACTCTGAGATTTGCATAGTTTAATGATTATAATGGTAATTACATTACTCCAACAAACTACAGGCAGTCCCCGGGTTATGGACGAGATACATTCCTGAGAACGTCTTTAAAACGAATTTGTATGTAACTCGGATACTTTATGAATAGTACCACTACTAATGGATCAAATGTGGCAATAATAATACAGTTATAGGTTATTTCAAAAAGAAAGAGAGAAAGGGGATCCCTTTTCTTTGGTACACACCCAAATACCTAATCTCCTATTCGGAGAGTAACATAATAAAACTTAACTTTTATTGTACTCATAGTTAAAACAATGATCCTAAAAACTTGAAACATAGACGTTATGCCAGTATAATAATCTATATCTTGGGCAGATTTATTAGAGTAAAGTATTGTTCCACCACAATTATGGATTATGCTCAATCCTTATAAGGTAACAATCAATATCTGTGAATAGAGACACAACAAAGTGCCAAGTGCTATAATCTATTGATTTATAGTGCTGATAATCTAAATGTAAAGTGCTTGAAGGCAAATAGTCCTAAGAAGTGCAATGGTAAAGTGCTTAATAACATTTAATAAAGTCTCATGTGAGTACACTTGAATAATAAAGTGCTTTGTACCTAAAAATTGTTAGTATGTCCTTTCAGAGGCTATATTCATATTGATACAATCAATGCCTTATGGGTGAAAACCTAATTAAATGTATTACTAATGACCAAGTAAAAGAGTGATATATTTTTGTTTATTTGAGAGTAGACTGTATATAGAATTGTCAGTAGCTTTCAGTATTTATTTCCCCCAAATTGCTTGAATCTCCTATACCATTGTTAGTAAACCTTCTAATGATATATACACAAAGGGGTGTAATGAGAAAGTATTGGGGGTCTATTGCACATGAACTAACAGTGTTGAGCTCCTAAAGCCGCTCTACGCCAAAAGACGCCATATAATGACGTCATCAGCTTGCGTTGCGTAACTGGCGTAGCGTCTAACCCAACTCACTTTTCTAAGATTTCATCAGGGGTTCCCGCATTTCCTATCTAGTCACTAATTAAAGGATCTAGTTGCTATGACGACCTACATTAAAAACAATCTTGCAAAGTTACACTTAAAATAAAAGATGTTACTACAATTGTTGATGGAAGTGAAGTATTAATAATAATTATACCCTGAATATAATTAAGAATAATTAGTATATATAAATACCTAGCAGTGTTATGTTATTCTAAGGGCATTTTCCCCTTGAGAGATAGTTAATTGAATATCTTATTATGATGTATCTAAAATTATTATTAATTAGATAGATAGAAGGAAATCTAGTAGCATATATTACCTATATTATTACAGATAATTAATTATTCTATTGAAAAATAAATCATTCTGCACACAAAGTGCATTCATTTTAATAAGATATATAAGAATGAGAAATATAATAAGGGGTATGATGTTTTTTTGCATCCTCTTTTACAGGTAATTATTCCCATAGTTTCACTTTGTAGAGACCCATCTTATTACATTTTTTATTCATTATTTCATCTATTCTTATTATACCAGGATTTTTGGAACAGTATTGCTTCTATATACATGTATACAAATTAATATCCATATGGGTTAGTTTTGTCTTCCTTATTTTGAACTTACTGTGTACATGTTATGTCTAATATTATAAGAACATGTGTGCCAATATTGGAT
This sequence comes from Discoglossus pictus, assembly GCA_027410445.1. Classification (NCBI taxonomy): domain Eukaryota; kingdom Metazoa; phylum Chordata; class Amphibia; order Anura; family Alytidae; genus Discoglossus; species Discoglossus pictus. The sequence continues at coordinate 365,266,908 of CM050167.1, read as the reverse complement.
GGAATTAGGTAGTTAATATCCTAATATAATCATAGCATATGAAGCCTCTACAGTCCATCCCACAATATGAAAATAATATAATTACTTTAAAAGATGTTTTTTCCATACACTTTTATAAGCTATACGTAAGTTTTTAACTAACATATGAATCAATCATATCATCCCACATATGTTAGGTAGAAACTATCCTTTATAATATATAAAACCAGATATAATATATATACAATTTAAATGAAGGGAGTAAAGGTAAATCTTTCATTTAAGCCCCATGTTTTTTTGTTTTTTTTAATATATATATATATATCCATTGGGCTTCTCTTTTTATCTAAATCTCCTCTTCTTATGTTCTTATTTATCTTCTCAATAGCTAAAAAAAATATATAGCATTGAGATCTTCATTGTGTGGCTACTGTTGTGTCATATTCTTTTCTGACACTACATACTCTAAAATTATACGTCTGAATTCCCTACAGGTTTTACCCACATAACTCATTCCACATTTGCAAAGCATTAAGTAAATTACTCCCTCTGATTTACATACCAGTAATTGTTTGATTTTAAAAATATTTTTACCATCTTTTGTGGAAAATGTCTTTGTTGAATTTACAAGTTTTGCATGATTGGCATTTAATGCACCCTTTGGTTCTGTTTAGCCACATGTTATTTGTATGGTTTTCCAGGTGGCTTTTTGAGAGTGTGTCTCTTAAGTTGACTGATCTTCTACTGGTTAGTTGGGCACTTTGGGCTTCAAATCATCATCTTGTAATAAGATGTTCCAATATTTATCAAAGATTATTTTCACCTCATGCCATTTCCCTTTGTAAGTGCCAATGCATCTGACTGTATCTTCTGTGTCTTTTGGTTTGTTTTGTCAACCAGTAGTTATTCCTTGTCAACATCTCTTGCTCTATGATATGCTTTTTTCAAGACTTTTTTTCTTCTTTCATCTTTCCAAAAATCAAAAGTCTAACTTATCAGAGCAATTTCTTTTTACTCTTAGATATTGGTCCACCGGTATACCCAAGGCTGTAGGATGGCTGCTATCAGCTCGCAACTAATTATAAGTTGCAGTGGGTTTTCTTTGGATAACCATTTTTAGTTTGCCATCATCCAATTTCTCTATTTTAAGGTTATGGTGATTTCATCAACTTCTGATGTTAAATATAACCCCATATCATTTTTGTGTAACACACCAATTAATTCTTCTAATTCAATTTTAGTCCCATTCCAAAGTAGTAAGATATCATCAATGAAACGGACCCACATTTCTATGTGTTCAGTGTGTTTGTCCATTTCATCTGTAAACACTTTTGGTTCTTTCCACCACCCTAAGTATAGATTTGCGTATGTAGGGGCACATGCAGTGTAATACTGTGATGATGAGGATGATGATATAATTATAAGTTACAGAAACTATTGGGCTTTTTGTTTTAATTCAAACAAACAGAACCTAAAAACAAACTCGAACAAAACGCCTTGGGAGCCCGTTCCTAAGTATGTAAGTCGGGTCATCTGTAACCCGGGGACCACCTGTATTCGAGATGGTGTTAGTAGACCCACAATAACAGAGTATTGTTGTGTATGTTTCGTAAATAATTGCATTTTTGATATTCCTTTGAGATTTACCTAGAAACAGAAGCCTCTCAACAAATGGACTCCACTTTAATTAGAGCTATTTCTGGCTAATGAAAAATATTATGGGCTACTAAACTATATATACATTTCAAAGCATAACTGATTGCAAGCTTTTAAATTAATCTGCATTAAATAAAATTAGCAAGCATGATCTAGTAGATTTCGGTATGGTGGGACCATCTTGGCATCAGTAATGAGCCAATAGGTAGCAGTTGGAGAGCCATCAGTATCTTTCAAGCTACCTGTTGGAGTCCCAACATCTAACACATCTGTAATAATACTATGCCATACATACCAAATTAGATTATAGCAGGCCTTGTTCAATTACATTTAGATGATAAGGGTACGGTGGCTCTAATAATTATCATAGATTAATACTATTTTTTATTACTATTAATCAGTGTTTATGAATGAGGGACAGTGGACACGTCTCCAGCTTTTTCCAAGATTCTAACTGGTCACAGACTGAGTGTCTTTTTAAAAAAAAAAAAAAAAATTATTTTAAATCTGGAACCATTTAATGTTATACAGATCTTCCGATTGCAAATTAATCCTATTTTTGCTTATCATGGGTTGTGGCTACTAAATATCTCTAAATATAGGCTTTTCAGAAGATTTCAACACCATTCACATAATATGTTTTCTATATGAGAGTTTAGCTGACACGTAGCCCTGTCTATAAAACATTCCTCTGGGTGGTGATGATAATGTTGAGTTATGCTTTTATTCTATGGCAATAAATCTTAAAGGGATATGCACATATTGTTTTCTAGCACGCATTTAAAAGAGCATGGTTAAACATTAAGAAAAGTTTTTCTTAATATGTTTTCAGGCAAAAATCAAGTTTTGTAACATTCCTTTGAAGCTGACAAGAAATTCATATTTCTGCACACTCATTGATACAAAAGTATGATATAGTGTTATATTCTTGCAAATTATCTGTTAAAAGCTCCAAGAACAATTATCCATTTAAAACGGTTTAATTTGTTCAAGGACCTTAATTGTTTTCTTTAAGGGACTCTGTCACTCCAAAGTTGATTTAATTTTAAAGAGTGTTATTGTCGGATCTATCCTGTTATGGTTATGGCACAGTGACAGCAACAGTTGTAGCAAGGAGCTGCTAGATGGTGCTGCCAATATTTTACAGTAGTGCCGATATTAGAGAGAAGTTGTAAACTTAGAATGTTACCCTAACCCTTAAACTAACCCTGACCCTCACCCTAACCCTAACAGTTTACCTAAGGCTAACGTTATGATATCAGGACTGAAATATCGTCAGCGTCATCTAGCGGTTGGTCGCTGCACTGCACCGGCAGACTGGTGCCGTAACCATAACCGGATAGGACCCAGTTGTCTATACGTTGTTCTAGCAGTTTTTCTCTACAGTAAATCATTTCTGAAATATTTAAAACTGATATTGTAGCTCCGGTATGCTAATGTGCAGTTCAGAGTGTTTGAAAAGGGTGGTAAAGGGGTCTAACTGCCAGATGACATTGAAAATCTTTATTTTGTACACTGCAGAGACACGAAAGCAGACTTTAAAACCTAATAAGCACATCAAAGCAGCTAATTAATATGTGTGAGGCGTTCATTTACATATAAATACAGTAACAACAAAATGGAATTTCCCAGAATTGATTTGCTTTAGAAAAAAACACATAACACAACATATTATTATTATTATTATTATGATTATTATTATTATTATAGCACTATACTGGGGTAAGTTGATGTCAAAAAAATATATTAACACAATGAAAAAAAAAAGAATGGAGGTTAAAATCAAATGGACACATGGCTTTCACTAAAGCAAGATGGAAAACTCTAAGACTTCTAGCCATTTTCTCATGCTCTTTAAGAATAAGCTAAAATAGAACTTGGTTTTGGAGTGACAGAGTCCCATTAAAGAAACAGATTGAAACATTAATAAATACCCACAGAGCTTTCCTGACGCCGCAGTGGGTGGCGTGCAGCAGCCAGTATGTGGCGCGACAGTGGCGCTCCGAGACTTTGTTGAATTTGTTCATAGGGTGAGGGTTAGGGTTTAGGGTTAGGGTAGTGGCAGATGAAGCATTACATAGTAAAATTGTGGAGCGCACTCCACTACTTCACTTTGTAAAGCTTATCATCTGCCACCACCCTAACACTAAAACCCTATCTCTTTTCTAATTAGAGCGAATGATTTACATTAAGAAGTGACGATGTTTTGCCTTCCTACTGAGAAACAACTCCCCTTACTGAATATAGCCTATAACATTTTTATGTTGAATAGCTTGTAGCCATATTGAAAGTAGTAGTACTGTGAGTGTACAAGTAGAGTTGGGGCATTATCGACTTTGCTTAACTTAAAAATAAATAAAAGAGCTCTTTGGAGGTCATATTAGAAAGGTTTATACAATATTGATGTTCTGGTAACAGAAATAGGGGAAATTGGTAAGACAACTGTTTTATACAGAAAGTGCTACTTTAGGCTTATACATAATAAATTATCGATATCCTGTGCGGACTAATGTACCATAATTGTTCAGATCTTACAAATAGCTATTTTTTCATAAACATCCTGTCTGTATAAATAGATTTGCCATATTTAATCAGGTGACTGTTTAACCCAGTGGTAGGCCCCGCCCGCTTTACTGATTGGATGGAGGTATTCCAGGCATTTGAGGATATCGCTCAGGTGATGGGCTTTTATTATTATTATTATTATTATTATTATCCTTTATTTATAACGCGCCAACATATTCCGCAGCGCAATACAGGGGTTAGGTACAAGTATAAACAATACCCCACAATGAAAATAATGGAAGACCCTGTTATTGAGCTTTCAATCTGATATACACTGTGCTTTCCCTAAAGCACCTCACAAGATTAAAACTCGCAAACTTACATTCTAAAGGACTTAACAGAGTGTTGAAACTACAGTACATAGGGGTATTAATATAATTGTGCAGTTAAAATAGCATCTCCATTGGCTGTGAACAATGCCCCCCAGATTTCTCTAATGTTTGTTTGTTTGTTTGTATGTATGTATAAGCTATTTTACTGCCTGTGGCTGCAATGAACTGTATCCCCTTCAAAAGTACTCTGGCTCCTACACCCCTGAGAAAGCCCCCTATCTATCTATCTATATATCTATCTATCTATCTTCTGAGCTGCTTAAAGGACCACTAAAATCAGCACAATTTGGACCACATCAAAGTAAAGATCTCCTAAAAGCACATTGAAATACTTTTTTGAATTCACTGACTACTCAAATCAAATCAAATAAAGTCTGTGTTTACATGTGCAATAATCAGGCCATTATTAGTAATAGTATAAGTCTGCTGCATTATTACAGCCAATCAGGTTGCAGGGGTGTGTGTCCCATTCACGTCAATGGTAAGACTGCTTGCATTTCCAGTTCGAAGGAAACAGATTTTTTCTAATTTCTTATGACAGAAAATTTGGGTTTCTGTACTCTTGCCTCTCAGGAGTTTGAACAGTGCAGACCAGTGATCTGCTGGCTCCGCTGCTCACCTTGTAGAGATCAAAAGAAAAAAAATAACCCCTAACAAATATATATCTGTGCAGTCATGGGGCCTCATTCTATTATCGGCCGTAAAACGGCCGCAAGTCTGCGATTCCTTGCGGGGGTTCCGTTACCTCGCAATTCTATTAAATGGCCCCGCAAGGATCTCCTCTTACGGCCGGCCGTATATCTTGCAAACGGCCGTAAGCTCAGAAATCTTTAAAGTCAAAAATAAATTCAAGACAGCACTGTAAAGCTCTGTAAATGCTAGGGATCATATTGGGGCACATGAGGATTAATAGTAACCCCCTCTCATGCTTGCACATCAGCCCAAATCCGAGTTTACATTAACTGTTTATTTTCCGGCCGCAGCGTGGCCGGGTCTGAGGTGCTCCAAGCACTCTGGACTTTTTACATGGATATTTGACATATATAAAAAAAAAAAATTGTTTACGGATTTGAGTATAGGGGAATGTTGTGCTATTTTTGCTAACACCTACAATCACTTTATAGTCTCCTCAGAGTGCAGGATGCCTTTATTTCTGCTTTATAATGTGCTTAATTGGTGCTAGCGGGACCTTTTTCCTGCAAGTAAGCTGCGGCTCGCTTTTAGCCTTGCAGAGAGGGTTCCCGGAGCAATAGAATAGCAACCGGGCTTTTCTTGCGGCCAAAACTCTTGCGGCTGTTTTAGATCAAAGGCTTTCCTCCGGCGCGTGCGGCCGCAAGGGATAGCAAGGCGCCGGCCGCAAGCCTGCCGGAATCCCCGGCCTGAGGGGAATAGAATAGGCAAATAGCTTGCGGCCGGTCCTTGCAGCCCCGCATCTCCTACGGCCGTTAATAGAATGCTAGACTTACCTAAACAGGTCAACAATGGGTTAACTGGTCAGTGCAATGTAAATTGAGACAGGGAAAGCTGGTATTAATCACTGCCTTCCCTATAGACCACACCACACACTGCTATCTGTTATTACTCATGCAACAGCCTGTAAGCAGGATATACTTTGTATGTAAACAGAAATTAAAACTTTTGTTTTCTTTATCCATTATTAGTGTAATTTTTTTTTTTTAAATAATTTTAACATACAATCTTGTGCTCTTTCACACCATGAAGAGAACTTACAGTGAGTTAAATAGCCCTTTAATTCAACTGATCTTTTTAGCATGGTGTACCTTATAAACTGAGATTTCCATTAGATTTATGAAAGCTCTGGCAGTTACATGGTCACATTTCCCTTGTAGCAGATGGAAGGGTTCTCCCACATGTGGGAGTAAATAATCGGAAACCAATATGGTAGCTTCCACTGTAGCATAATTACATGTAATAGGCAATACATTAAAGGCTATATCATTTATTTTTACTTTCTAAAAACATTATACGAAATATTAACTTTTTTAGATTTTCAAAAGAGTATATTTAAAATTTCAAGTCAATTATGAACAGGATGACACAATTCAATGTTTTATTTAGATTTGCATCTGTGAAATAAATTGAAATACAAACATTGAGAACAGATTAGAACCCAAAGGCCTCTCTTGTTTGCCTTTTGTATCTTCCTAAAAGTTTAGTTTGAGTTTTTGTTTAATTCAGGACAGTTTAGAGCACACCACTGTAAAGATATCCTAAAAGCATGTTGAAATACTTTTTGAATTTTTTTAAATATGTGCATTTTTCACTAAGAAATTAATACATTAAATCTGTTTGCATGTGTCCCTGACTACCCGCAGGCAGATTCAGAGCAACATCTCCATGCAGTGAGCATAAGGGAAAAAAAGAGTTAACCCTTCATAAATTCATCTGTGCAGGAATCACTAAGCAGTACAGCTAGGCTAAGCTAACACACTGTCACAACAAGAGGAAGTTGATTTCAGTTTAAAAGGACTCACAACATTTTTAGCTTTTGTATAATTACATGTAATAGTTGTCAAACTGGGAGTTGTCGTCACGCTTGCGAGACTCGCCGAAGCAGGGGGAAAAAGTGCGGCCGGAAAAACATAAAAATTCTGAATCGAGATGAAAACGAGGCTCAGCAAGGCCAGGCACGCAGAACTTAGAAAATACAAGACGGCAAAGACATTAACACTTACACCAACGACACCGGGTACGCGGGACTTAGAAAATACACAACGGCAAAGACAGTAACACTTACACCAACGACACCAGGCACGCGGGACTTAGAAAATACAAGACGGCAAAGACATTAACACTTACACAAACGACACCAGGCACGCGGGACTTAGAAAATACAAGACGGCAAAGACGTTAACACTTACACCAACGACGCCAGGCTTGCGGGACTTTGAAAATAAAACCAATGGCAGTCAGCGCTCGACACGCAAAGATTCACCATAGACACAGAGGAGAGATGGTGGAAAGAGACACATGGCATTCCCAAGCACAAAAGTTGCAAGTTGCCAAGGCCTGTAATGAGCGGTGAAGTAGATGGGAGGAGAGGCTCCCAATGGGCGCCAAAGACAACATTGCCAGGCTTCAAATTTTATTGCTGTTATTTTTGACGGGCAAGTCAATAGTTAATATATATAATCCTGAATGTAATTTATATAAAATGTACACTTCACTTACTTATAAGAGGTCCCACAGTAACAGATTCTCCCCTTCCCTAGACTCCCCCTTTTGGTTCTCCTTTCATGAGAGCTGACATGTTGTACACTTTACTTAAAGTTACTCCCACAGGAAAAGGCTTCTCACTACCATTGAGGTGCTGGTGCATTGAGATACACACTATATTACTATCTGCTTGTTATCGGTCTGAGGCACTGGAACTGTGAAGCCCCTGGGTTTGACGTTAGAGGTTAGAGCTGAGGAGGATGTCATCTCTCATGAGAGAGAGCAGGAGTGGAAGATTTCAGAATGTGAAAAACTGCTACTGTGCATTATCAAATACCCTCTTTCTATGATTATTAAATACCATCTTTCCATGTTGCTTTAAGGACGATCAAGGTAATAGAAATACAAATTGCTTCATAAATAACTGATAATATTAATTCAATAATAATAAAGAAAATAAAAAGGAACACTTTTACTCACATGACCCCCATACACTGTAGTCCTATAATTACAATAGACCTTAATAGTCCTAAGTGTACCTCATAAATAGTCTTAAATACACCTGATATCAGCAGTGCTGGATCCTTTTTTTTTTGCATCTCTAGGCAGTGAGTGAATGAGTCCCTGCAAGTGTGTGCACAGATAGGTTCACCTATAATCATTTGAATGTTTATAATTATAGGTGAACATGGCTGAATATGTAAACACATATATAAAATATATTTAATTAGGGTAATCTATAATCATAATTCCTCCAGGGTCTCCTATTATTATGTTATAAATATATATATATTCAGTCAGGGCTCCCTAAAATCATATGCATTTACATATATTCACCGGGGATCAACCATAATTACAATAAAAATACATATATATATTTAACCAGCTTCACCTAATAAGCATGCAAATGTATACATATTCATCTGGGGTCATCAATAATTATAATATAAATGTTTAATCAGGATCAACTGTTTTAGACAAATATTCAGCAAGAGTCACCTGTACTTAGCATAAAAATATATTATTATAATATAAATATCCACTAAAATCATATAAATTTACATATATTCAGCCAAGATCACCTATGATTATTTAAACATATTTTCAGCCACGGTTCCCTCTCTATATACAGTTAAACGCAGCAAGGATCACCTGTAATTCTTGAAGTAAATATGGAGATCTTCCAGACAATTACCCTTTTTACTCACAGTAACCTAAACAACATGTTTGATATTAACTGCTTTGAAGGTAAACTAGAAAGGCCCACAAAACTCGCAATATGTGTTTTGCACCATTAGTCAAAGGGTAGAAAATGTGTTTACATTTTTAAAAATTGATCAAGAATTGACTTACTTATTGACATTTTAGTTTAGCCCTTGAAGCTTTCTCACAAGAATCAACATACCTAATAAGGCTGGAGTCTGTAACTGTTATGCGTTGTGTTATGTATTTACACTGTCTTTAAAAGCAGAGGTTGTTGGTGTAGTGGTAAGTTTTCTGTTATAAATACATATTCATTTATTGATTATATATATATCAATCGTATGTGTGTTAATAAATATATTGGTCAATAAAAAGGTTGAGTGGTTTGTTTGGATGGGGAGTTACTCAACTGTAGCGTGTCAGTTCGCCCTTACACAGCATCGCAGCCAACGTTCACCTCTGACATTAATGGGCGTGATGTTCTGCAGTTTCAACAGCGTTTATTTGCAATGGTGCCTTTTGTCCAGTCATGGTACACTTTACCCACAGCAGCATGCAAACCATTCACAAACTGCGCCGTTTCAGAAATACTTTTGTCTGAAAGCATTTGATCCCTCTGTCTGAAAGCCAATGATCTTCCACTTTTCAAAGTCGGATAAATTGCATGTCTTAACCATGACAGCCAAGGTTTAAATGTTTGCCTACACGTCACCTCATATACCCACCAAGCAGGCCTTATTTCATTGGCTACGTGCTGCTGATGTCAAAAGTAGGTGGTGGTCATAATAATGTGACTAGACCCTGTGGGCCTCATTCTATTACCGGCCGTAAGGATGCGATTCCTTGCGGGGGTTCTGTTAACTCGCGATTCTATTATACGGCCCCGCAAGGATCTCCCCTTACGGCCGGCCGCATATCTTGAAACCGGCCGTAAGCTCTGAAATCTAAAAACTCAAAAATAAATTCAAGCCTGCACTGTACAGCTCTGTAAATGCTAGGGATCATATTGGGGGACATGAGGATTAAAAGTAACCCACTCTCAAGCTTGCACATCAGCCCAAACCCGAGTTCAAATTAACTGTTTATTTTCCGGCTGCGGCGTGGGCGTGTCTGAGGTGCTCCAAGCCCTATGGACTTTTTACATGGATATTTTACGTATATTAAAAAAATATTATTTTACGGATTTGAGTATAGGGTAATTATGTGCTATTTTTTCTAACACCGAATATCACTTTATATACTCCGCAAAGTGCAGGATGGCTTTATTTGAGCTATTTTATGTGCTTAATTGGTGCTAGCGGGACCTGTTTGCTGCAAGTAAGCTGCGGCTCGGTTTTATCCTTGCAGACAGGGTTCCCGGAGCAATAGAATCGCAACCAGGCTTTTCTTACGGCCGATTTCCTTGCAGCCGTTTTAGATCAAAGGCTTTCCTCCGGCGCGATCGGCCGCAAGAGATAGCAAGGCGCCGGCCGCAAGCCTGCCGGAGTCCACGGCCGGAGGGCAATAGAATAGCCGTAAAGCTTGTGGCCGGTCCGTGCGGCTGCGGCCGATAATAGAATGAGGCCCTGTGTGTTTATGTATGTATATATGTGTGTGTGTGTGTGTGTGTGTGTGTATATATATATATATATATATATATATATATATATATATATATATATATATATATATATATATATATATATATATAATGTGTGTGTGTGTGTATATATATATATATATATATATATATATAATGTGTATATATATATATATATATATATATATATATATATATATATATATATATATATACAGTAGTCTTGATGAATAATCAGAGTATTGCAGTCTATAGTGGTACCTTTTTTTATTAGACAAATTTTTTTCATAATGATTATGATGAACTTTCAAGAGCAACCTCTGTTTATCAAGTCAGAATCAGTACTAATTTTAGGTTCCAAAGCCTATATGACTTAGAACAAAATAACAGTTTGACAATAAGCGCCGAACACCATAGGCCTTTGAGAGCAAGGGGTGCAATGAGCAACAAACCGTAACTCCCAAGGCGTTCGGGGGTCGAAAAAAGACCCAAATTGATTACCATATTAGCTTACAACCTCACACACCTTAGGGGGAGACGCATGGAGCTTGTAAGTGAGGTTGCAAGCTAATCTGATATCCAATTGGTGTTTTTTGCCTCATAAAAAAGGCTAAGCAAGGGAAAAAATGTCGTCCGTAAAGACGTAAACATTTTTCAATCATGTAATTCACAACACATTTCGGGCTTGGGGAAATTGATCAATTTCCCAAGCCTGAAAATAGTTTCAGACCGCAAACAGGAGCACAGAGGAGGGAGAGGGGGGAGTGGGTAAAAAGAGACACAGGGGAGGGAGAGGAGGTAGAGGGTGGAAAGAGACACAGGGGAGGGAGTGGGGGGGAGACACAGGGGAGGTAGAGAGGGGGGAAAGAGACACACAGGGGTGAGAGATTGGGGAGAGGCTCGGAATTGCGGAGCTTGCGATGAGCTCCGAAGTCGCTCATTGCGAGGACAGAAAGTTGCGGGTTGGACGACGCCTGCAATAAGCTGTGAACCCGCTCATTGCTGGCTTGCGATAAGCGCTGAAGGCGCTCATTGCAAGGCATGAATGTTGCGGGTTGGACGAGGCCTGCAAAGTAGACGGTACGAGAGGCTTGAGGCCCGAAAGTAAGAGGGGGGCGAGCCTCGCATTGTGTGGCAAATAGCATTGCCATGCTTCAAATGTTATTTCCGTCATTTTTGACAGGCAAGTCACTAGTTCTATATATTGTTATGCAACTCTTCTTTAATATGATTCCCCTTGTGGGATAAAAATATGAGAATTGTGCATGGAAACCTTTAGTATTAAAGTAACTCACTTTATAATACAAAAAATTAATATTGAATCAATTCACTTCAGTGTAGTATAGTACTAGTATTGCCATAAATAACAATAGTCTAATTTCTGCAAAATTAAAAATCTCCCAATGAAATTACTGCTCCCGTTCTATGTATTTTATGTTCCCCTGTTGTAGAGTACCATTGCTTTACTTTGCCTATAACTATTAGCTCTTAGATAGGGAATGGGACTTCATCTAGGGGCCTGTACACGGAGATAGCTGAAGCTCCAACTGCTAACACACGCCATGATCGGGATGCCTAACTATGACGTCATTCGATCGCAACGGAGTTCCTACGTCTAACCAGATGCACATTTCTAAGATTTCTTCAGGGGTCATTATATTCAATATAGTTATTATATATATTCTAATATCTTGCACATAGCACTTTTATGTACATATCTGTAGTATTCTATAATTGTAGTATCTTTATATAATTATCAATTACCTTTAGCAGTGACTTCAGTACTTTGCTGTATATAATAGTCTCCACTATCCAATGCATCCTACGTCTACATACATTTTTAACCGTTTTTTATTAAAAGTTAAGTTTTAATCAAGTTTATTCTCTTTGGCGATTGGAATTGTATGGTGTGCCCTATAAGAGGATCTAATTCTCTACTCTTGTTTCTATGTTACATTACCGATCATTAGGAGCACCCTAACATATTTATTCCATGTGTGGACATTTCAAAAACATACTAAAAATAAAGGCAGAAATTTACGACCCCATTTATTTACACCGATCTCCACTTATGGCTTGTGCACAGTTGACTGAACATAACATTATTTATGAAGCCTTATGAAGGCTCATTGTTTATATATATATATATATATATATATATATATATATATGAGAGATTTTTTTCTTTTTTTATATATAGATGGAGAAAGAGTACAGGGGTTTAGCAGACACCAATAACCCCCTAGGAGCCGAAATACAATAGGGTTTATAAAGAGAAAAATTATAATAAAAAATCTTGTATATGGGGGAGAGGAGTGATATTTTTTTTTTTTATGTTTGATACTGGGGATATGCTATCCACCACTATCAAACAAATACGGTACTTCTGATCACCTTCCTTGCTTAACTGGGGGCAGATGATCTTTTCTGGCTACCACTCATAGGAGATGAGTGTTTGGCATTTCTGGGCCACGTATTATCTCTTGCATAGCTGGATGGCTGGAGGTTACAGAACTTGGACACTTTTGTGCTCAGCTAAAATAGCAGGTTCTCAAAGGGTTTAAATTCTCAGACCGTGGTGTTGACAAAAAAGAAGGTTATTATGATGAAGATTAGGGTGGATTTATATGTTTAATATTAATCGCCTCTAGGGCTCAATAAGGATTTGAAATTAACATTTTTGATTTATAACAATAATGTTAAATGTTGGGATACACTGAAAACCTCTTTTTTTTTTTGTTGTCACATAGTGCGTGGTCGCAGATGTTTGCGAGCACACTTTTTAATTATTAGCGAGTGTAATTTAATAACCGTGTAGGCTATCAGGGAGAAGTTTTATACGAGCAGCATATAATAGCAGCATTTTTTTTTATATGGTTTTCACACATAAGCTTTTAATGAGTGCCCTGTAATCTAGACCGAAGTCCCCTTTGTGAGTGCGGGGGAATAATATCTCTAAATAAAAAACTAATTCTCTAAATAATTCTTACAAGATGAAAGCCACACATAATGCTATTCTTATTCTTTCCAAATACACATTTTCAGAAGAATTCTCTTAAGATATGTCTACCCCATTAGTTTGATAGAATAGATGGTCTAAATTTTCACAAATACCTTCTGGCGTGGCAGCCAACTGCTGAGCTGCATGTTCTGCCATAAGATAAAAGGTCAGACTCGCTAAGCTCTGTCTTAGCACACCTTGAGTCCAATTCAGCTGAGTCAGTGACAAAGCAAGTCCTTAATTAAGAAAAATAATAAATAAATTAACTTGGTGTTTCCATAGTGATAGGATGCTGGATAGCAGATAGAATCGTGTTTTGACTCACTGATATTGTATCTTTGGATACATTTTGTATATATGAGTGTGTTTGTGTGTGTATATGTGTGTGTATATGTGTATATATATATATATATATATATATATATAAATTTGTATGTATGTATGTTTGTATATGATGAGCGAGTAAAGAAGAGTTCTAGTTGTGTCTTCTGTAAGGTAGTGGTGTATTTTGGATATGTTTTTTATGTGAAAGTGACAATATTTTGTGTGCGATTGAATTTGTGGAATGAAAGAGAGGGAAGGGTCCAGTAGGACCCCAAGACAGTGGGCCTGGGAGGTGGGAGTGCAATAGATGGCATACGACATAGGTTTACAATACATAGCATATTTAATAACATGCACGTCACTAGCATATGCCGGTACGGAAGATGTGCTGCAGCGTCAGGATCGGCATCAGCTAATCGGAGCATAGTAGCAAGTAAGGAGAGAGGGGCATAGGGATTGGAGAGGGTGCAGTAAGGAAGTAAGGAGGAGGTTATGGGGGAAAGATGATGATGATGATGATGAGGAGGAGGGGGTTGAGGTTGAGGGGGGGGTTGCGGTTGAGGAGGGGGGTTGAGGAGAGAGGTTGAGGACAGGGTTGAGGAGAGGGGTTAGGAGGGGGTGAGGATGAGGAGGGGGTTGAGGAGAGGGGTTGGGGATGAGGAGAGGGGTTAGGAGAGGGGTGAGGATGAGGAGGGGGTTGAGGAGAGAGGTTGAGGAGGGGGTTTGAGGAGGGGGGTTGAAGAGGGGGTTGAGGAGAGTGATAAGGGAGGGAGAGGGAAAGAGACACAAGGGAGAGGGAGGAAATAGACACAGGGATGGGAGGGAGAGGGGGTAGAGACACAGGGGAGGGAGATGGGGGAAGAAACACAGGAGAGAGAGTGGGGGATACAAGATAGGGGCACACCAGAGGGGGACACAGAGGGCACAAGAGGGACACAGGGTGCAGCACATTTCCCACCCTCGGCTTACACTCGAGTCACTAAGTTTTCCCAGTATTTTGTGGTAAAATAGGTGCCTCGGCTTATACTCGGGTCGGCTTATACTCTAGTATATACGGTACATATATATATATATATATATATATATATATATATATATATATATATATAATGTACAGTGGATATAAAAAGTCTACACACCCCTGTTAAAATGTCAGGTTTCTGTGCTGCAAAAAAATTAGACAAAGATAAATCATTTCAGAACTTTTTCCACCTTTAATGTGACCTATAAACTGTACAATTCAATTGAAAAACAAACTGAAATCTTTTAGGTGGAGGGAAGAAAAAAAAAAAAGAAAAATTATGTGGTTGCATAAGTCTGCACACCCTCTTATACCTGGGGATGTAGCTGTGTTCAGAATTAAGCAATCACATTCCAAATCGTGTTAAATAGGAGTCAGCATACACCTGCCATCACTTAAAGTGCCTTTGATTAACCCCAAATAAAGTTCAGCTGCTCTAGTTGGTCTTTCTTGAAATGTTCTTAGTCGCATCCCACAGCAAAAGCCATGGTCCACAGAGAGCTTCCAAAGCATCGGAGGGATCTCATTGTTAAAAGGTATCAGTCAGGAGAAGGGTACAAAAGAATTTCCAAGGCATTAGATATACCATGGAACACAGTGAAGACAGTCATCATCAAGTGGAGAAAATATGGCACAACAGTGACATTACCAAGAACTGCAGCTTCCTTTAAAATTGATGAAAAGACGAGAAGAAAACTGGTCTGGGAGGCTACCAAGAGGCCTACAGCAACATTAAAGGAGCTGCAGGAATATCTGGCAAGTACTGGCTGTGTGGTACATGTGACAACAATCTCCCGTATTCTTCATATGTCTGGGCTATGGGGTAGAGTGGCAAGACGAAAGCCTGTTCTTACGAAGAAAAACATCCAAGCCAGGCTACATTTTGCAAAAACACATCTGAAGTCTCCCAAAACCATGTGGGAAAAGGTGTTATGGTCTGATGAAACCAAGGTTGAACTTTTTGGCCATAATTCCAAAAGATATGTTTGACGCAAAAACAACACTGCACATCACCAAAAGAACACCATACCCAGAGTGAAGCATGGTGGTGGCAGCATCATGCTTTGGGGCTGTTTTTCTTCAGCTGGGGCCTTAGGATAGAGGGAATTATGAACAGTTCCAAATACCAGTCAATATTGGCACAAAACCTTCAGGCTTCTGCTAGAAAGCTGAACATGAAGAGGAACTTCATCTTTCAGCATGACAACGACCCAAAACATACATCCAAATCAACAAAGGAATGGCTTCACCAGAAGAAGATTACAGTTTTGGAATGGCCCAGCCAGAGCCCAGACCTGAATCGGATTGAAAATCTGTGGGGTGAACTGAAGAGGGTTGTGCACAGGAGATGCCTTCGCAATCTGACAGATTTGGAGTGTTTTTGCAAAAAAGAGTGGGCAAATCTTGCCAAGTCAAAATGTGCCATGCTGGTAGACTCATACCCAAAAAGACTGAGTGCTGTAATAAAATCAAAAGGTGCTAGTTTAAGGGTGTATTAGTTTAAGGGTGTGCATACTTATGCAACCATATTATTTTATTTTTATATTTTTTCTTCCCTCTACCTAAAAGATTTCAGTTTGTTTTTCAATTGAGTTGTACAGTTTATAGGTCACATTAAAGGTGGAAAAAGTTCTGAAATTATTTATCTTTGTCTCATTTTTTTACAGCCAGAAACCTGACATTTTAACAGGGGTGTGTAGACTTTTTATATCCACTGTATATATATGTATATATATATTTGTGTGTGTGTGTGTGTGTATGTGTATATATATATATATATATATATATATATATATATATATATATATACACACTATAATATGTTATTATATACTTATACTATATTGTTATATTACAAAATGACTCATATTTATTACTGTTTTAATATTATTAATGTAATTACTGCTATTATTATTCTCATTAAATTATTTTTACATTTTAAAATATAATTTTTCATATTATTTGCCACTATTTCTAACATATAAGCTTTACTCCTTTTCATTACAGCAGCTTAAGAAAGTAAATGGTCTAAATTTGTTGAAGGACATGATTTCTGACATATCAATAGCCATTTTTTAACCTGTTCATCCCCATTATGCTGTCAATTTAGATGCCCAAGATTTTTATCTTATTAAATATCATATAGATGTGTTCAATACTTGATAAATACTCTGTTGCTTCTGGGCCTTAGCGTTTATTATTAGCTATATGATTTACCCAAATGGCCAGTATTCAGGCTCACTGTTACTTGTGAGGCTGGGTAAAGCTGCTATTTGTTCAGGCTTGATGTGTCCATGGCTGGCCAAGACTCTTTAGTAGTGATGTCGCGAACATCAAATTTTCAGTTCGCAAACCGCGGACGCGAATTTCATCAAATGTTCGCGAACGGATGAACATCGGCGAACCGCCATAGACTTTAATGGGCAGGCGAATTTCAAAACCCACAGGGACTCTTTCTGGCCACAATAGTGATGGGAAAGTTGTTTCAAGGGGACTAACACCTGGACTGTGGCATGCTGGAGGGGGATCCATGGCAAAACTCCCACGGAAAATTACATAGTTGATGCAGAGTCTGGTTTTAAGCCATAAAGGGCATAAATCACCTAACATTCCTAAATTGTTTGGAATAACATCCTTTAAAACATCAGGTATGATGTTGTATCGATGAGGTAGTGTAAGGGTTACACCCGCTTCACAGTAACAGACCAATCTCCCCGTTTAATGCACTGCAAACAACCGCAAACAGTCCCTTAGCACAACCGCAAACTCCCCATTTGAACAAGGTTGGATACCATGGTAGCCATGTCCCGTTCCTTGTCCTCACTGATGTCATTGAAGGTCTCTTCCTCCACCCAGCCACCAAGGGTACCCGAAAGGTGACAACAAGCCCCCTGGGACGCCTGCTGTGTTTGGTCTTCCACCTCCTCAAAGCCACCTTCCTCCTCAGACTCCTCTTCTTCAGACTCCTCTCTCTGCGTTGCCTCTGTCTGCGTTATTATAAAGTGTGTTCTGTTAAGTAGTACTATTCCTATCGGTTTAATCCCTGTTACGTCCACTATTAGGGGACGTGTATATGGCATTGATTTTTGGAACAGGGAGATGGAAAAAGATGCTTGGTCGGACCTCCTACTTCAAATTTGGGGCACTGTGCATGCAATCTAAGGTGCCACCAGATATGAGTGTCACTGTGCACTGGCAAAAGTTGGCAGAGTAGATGCAATAGGCCTCACACACACTCTTGTAGGCAGGCAACTGATATTCAATCGATTACAGAAAAAAAAGGGTTGTTTTATGTCACTGTACACTACGGTTGCACCAGATATGAGTGTCACTGTGCACTGGCAAAAGTTGGCAGAGTAGATGCAATAGGCCTCACACACATGCTAGCAGGCAGGCATATGCAATTAGATTACACAGAAAAAAATAATAAAATAAAATAAATAATGTTCTAGCCCTAAAAAGTGCCTTTTGGGTTGCTGTCCTTGCAGCAGATATCAAATGAGTCCCTCAGGTGTGTAGTGAAAGCTAAATACACAGCCTGGCTATCTATTTCCCTATTAAATCAGCAGCAGGTAGAATATATGTCCTCTCTCAACGAATGTAGCTTCAGAATGATTCTAAAATGGAGGCTGTCCTGCAGATGGAAGGCCCTGGAAGGGAGTGTATGCTGCTGATTGGCTGGAATGTGTCTGCTAACTGTAAGGTGCAGGGTCAAAGTTTCCTCAATGATAAAGAATAGGGGACGGACCGAAAAGCGCATGTGTTCGCCGTTCGTAGGAAACACGAACATGCAAACATCGCCGCGAATAGTTCTCCGCCGAACTGTTCGGGACATCACTACTCTTTAGTGGTGAATAACTAAAACCCATGTATTTATCTCTACTGAATCATATGTAGCTCGAGTAGTGATGGACCATTCTGTCCTATGATAGATCCTAACAGATCAGCATTTCAATATCTCTCTGCTTGAGTCGTGGTTGATCAGTAAGAATGAATTAAGTTGACTCTGTGTCCAATCAACACCTCACAAGCGGCCATTTCTAGAAACTGGCATAATTAAATGTAATAAGTTATAGGGTTAGTTCAGTTTTAAAGATCCTAGGTATGTCAATACAAAAGCAGAATAGCTAGATTTCTCTATACATATATACTTTATTAAAATGTATTTTTGTGTAGACTCAAAATAATTATGTCTGTGAGCTAATGACCTTGGTTTTAATGGGTCAGTGGACTAGAAAAAGGTTCTGGCATCTCTTGCTAATGTCATGTCATGTGCAAATGAAAAGACTGGGCAAGCTCAGACCCCATTGAGTAATGTATCTAATCAATCGAGATCAGGGGTCCTCAACCTTTAATACCTACCACACAATCTTGATGGTTACATTTCCTTACCACCCACCAGTGCCACAGTGATTCAGCTTACCATATCTCATTTCTGGGTATATAAATCCTATGACCCTGGCTATCACCCTGTAGTTAATAGATAGTGATCCGGTCCTGACTGCTGTCCCTAGGCTCTCTCACCAGCAACGCCACCTGGCTATTACCCCACCACCCACCATGAAAGCTTGAAACGCTTACTAGTGGGCCATAGGGACCAGGTTGGCTACCACTGATCTAGATACTTGCAGGAGACTGAGCATGCCCAGACTTTTAATTCTCCCTTGACTTTACCCTAAAGATAATGGATTCAGAGCCCCAATTTTTTGCTAGAAATGTGTTTAGAAGAAATAAACCTCCATCCTAAGTATCATATATATTGCCTAATATGACTTAATGTAGCTTTTTTTTGTGCTCTGCCAGTTATTAATTACACCGTCATATCAATACTGTGCTGTTCATTTCAAGGGCTTATAACAGATTCTGCTTTATTCGTTTATTGTAGCCTCGCTGATTGAGAAGTGTTTACAAGCATTGCATGAGAAAGTTATATGATTGCACGCTTTATGCAAGAGATGATATGCCATAGCAACGCCATGTATCTGTCAGCTAATTACATGCTGTGCATATCGCTCCGAGTTCTTTCTTGCAGCAACAAAATAAAGGTGTTTTTTTTATAGCCCTTTAATTTTCCAAAACATTGACCCACATTCTTTTTTAAGCCGGTAATCGGAATACTACCAAAAAAATACCAGTTGAAGTTAGATGGCTGTAGCTTTCCGTAATTCAGTTGGTAATAATTTTATAATGTTAAAGAGCCAATAAAATATCATATTTATAGTACGTTGATTTGAAGAACTTTTTTAGAAAGGATTTTTTTTAGAAGTAAAATAAGTACAGCTTTCTATAAAATTTTCCTTGAAGAAATTTGTTTTTGTTTTTCTCCAAACCCGATTTAGTTGTTGTCTGCACAGTGTAGACCAAGTGTGATCCTTTTTATAATGAATGCTGAATTCATGGAAATATGATCAATAGAAGAGATAGTGGATTTCAGTGCGTTGCCTCTGCCCTGAATCACTAATGAGCCATTCACCACATGTTGGTAATGAATATTAATTAGATGCACAGCCTTGGAGTCACAATGAATATGTCTTATATATGTTTTAGCTCATAGAATATCAAGTATGACATCGATCGCTATGGGTTTTGTAGCGCTTTCAAAATAATTAATTTAACTAAATGCATATATTCCAGGAATTCGGCTTTGTTTATACAAATACATTTATTTGCAAATAGTGTATATATGTTTGCGTATATGTGTGTGTGTGTATGATATAAAATATTTTTTTATCAATACAATCACTGCACTCTGGAAAACTGGGTGGGGACATGCAAATGAGACTACAATGCACTCACTCTTAAATCCCAAACCACTTTATATATGGCTTCTTTTAGTCATGTGTTCTCTCTATCACACAACTTTAAACATAGCATAGGTTGGATTATGCTCAAGCCAGTGGACCTACCCACAGACAGTCATTGTTTTGATCTTTATGACTCTTATAAGTGTGGGGCTAGTTCCTGATATATGTATATGTGTGTGTCTGTGTGTGTGTATATATATATATATATATATATATATATATATATATATATACATACACATACAGGTTTGACCTATTGGGTAGTGTGGCAAGACGGAAGCAATTTCTCACAAAAAAGAATGTTTAATCCCATCTAAGTTTTGAAAAATAAAAAAAATTCCGCCTAACTATGTGGACAAATGTTTTACAGCCTGACAAGACAAAGGTTGAACTTTGTGGCCTTAAATCTTAAAGATATATTTGTCGCAAAGACAAAAAAACTCCATATCTACAATAAAATATGTTGGTGGCAGCATCACGTTTTGGGGTGCTTTTCTACAGCTGGCATTAATGCTGTAGTAAAGATGGATAGGACAATAACTAGCTCCAAATATCAATATACTTTGGCACAAAACCTGTTGGCCAATGTCTGGAAGCTTACGATGAAGAATTTAACTTTTCAACATGCTATTGATCCAAAGTACACATCCAGAAAAAGCTTGAGAAAAGGAAGATCACATTCTTGGATAGCCCAGGCAGAGCCCAGATCTCAATGCCATAAAAAAAACCTGTGGAATAAACTAAACAAGAATGCGCACAGGAGGTCCCCTAGTAATTTGTAAGAGTGTCTACATTTTTGCAGGGCAAAGTGGTACAAAATTGCAAAATGAGGTATGCAAAGTTGATAGATGCTAAAAGTGTTTCTACAAAGTACACACACAAAGCCACATGATATTAATGTGGTTGGCCAGGTGGTCACCTAAGGCCATCTACATTAGCCACATATGGTAGCATAAATACAGCTGGTTATCTCCCCAGGCTGAAGTAGTATAGCGAGTGGAGAGGGATATTTGTTAATTAAATTAACATCAATTATATATTAGTCACCCTCTTCTGCATCACTACTTTGTTGTGGTGAAGGGGCTTCTGTACTTTAGTGAAGCTGTGAGATATACCATGTAGGGTCACCCAAGAAGCGTTAATAGCAGAGAGGTCCACTGGCAACCCACTCCAGTTTCTTTGCCATGAAAATCTCATGGATGAGCACAACCAGTCATGAAGAGTAGGACACAAATGAACAACTGAACAACAATATAGTGGTCCACCCATTTTTTGTCCAACAAAGATGCCATGACAGTAAGAGTGAATAGATCTTTCACTCCTGAATATTTTAAGCCAGAATGTACAATTGGTTTCTTTGTAAGGTCAAACATCCCACAAGATCATAAAATAATAAATATTACATATGTTTCTTAAAAGTACACACTCTAAAGCAGGGGTAGGCAACAGGCTAACCCGGGTCCAAATCAAGATTTCTGGCCGTTTTTTTTTCAGATTTCTGGTGCCTTATAACATGTATAATTGAAGCTTTTAAATCCCTAAAAAATTAAATGGTGTTTTCCCCAACATTTTTACCTTATGATCTTTCTTTCTGTGTCCTTCCTAATACCATTGTGTATTCATAGAAGAATTTGGATTTATACATTCGTTTTGCATAATTTGGACCCTGGTGGATTTTGTAAGAAAATAGTCATCTGTGACAATTTTAAGTATTTTTTTAACAGATTTTTCTTTTTAGACACCATTATGTTATCTTAAAATAATGAGTAATGAGTGGGTATTTTTGTGGAGTAAGATTTTGGGTTATTATAAAAAAAACAATTAAAGAAAATTCTACAGCCTTATTAAAAATGCGATTCGGTAAATTTAAAAGGGCTTTATTTAAGCACACAGCATATTTTTTTACAGAAGTTTTTAGTTCGTGAACTTCTATCCAAAAGCAAGGTGTTCACAAACTAAAAACTTCTGCAAATAAAATATGCTGTGTGCTTATATAGAGCCCTTTTAAATTTACTGAATCCCAATATAATAAGGCTGCTAGTGTTTAAACTTTTAAGAAATATATGCTTTCATTGCTTCTCTTGGTGTTTTGAGAGTTGTAATCTGGTTTATAGCATTGTGTTTATTTTGTGTTACAGAAATTGAGAAAATCTTTGTGTGTTTTATACAGATTCTGATCTATATTAGTGATAATTAACAGCACATCTCTGCATCATCAGAAGATCCAGGGCTTATTTATTGGTTGAACTTCAGTTAGAGTTGATCTTGTTAAAAATTCAGCACAAAATGGAAAAAAACTTTTTTTAATTTGTTTGTGACCTTTATACTATTACGGTATTGGCCCATAATATAAGCCGCACCTGCATATAAGCTGCACCTGTGAAATTTGAAGGGGAAAAAAGATAATATCCGAATATGGGTCGTTTACAATGACATCAAGCACTTGAGATGACCCTTAAAATCATCTACCTCGTAAATCACTAAAACCGAGCCGCAGCTTACTTACACCAAAGAGGTCCCGCAACGCTCTTACTTACAAAACGTAGCACTAATTAAGCAAAGTATAAAAGCCATCCTGTACTTTTATTAGAAGTGAAAGTAATTTTAGGTCTTAGAATTAATAGCACAACATTCCCCTACCATCAAATCGGCAAATAAAAATTGTTTATTTCATGTTAAATTTTCGTCAAAGTCTGATGAGCTTCAACATCCAAGCCCCTAGGACGTTTAAATCCAACCTCATCCCATAATAGGATTTCATGACGGAAATTTAACATGCAATAAAGTAGTTATTTATGCCGATTTTGCGAGTTTGAGAATGTTGTGCTATTAATTCTAAGACCTAACATCACTTTCTCTTTTAATAAAAGTACAGGATGGCTTTTTTATTTGCTTATGAAGTGCTACGTTTTGACAGTAAGATCTGCAGCCTTGAATGACCTCCAAGCCCGTAACTCGTTATTCGCGGCCGCAAGACCGTGACTCGTGGTTCAAGCCTGAAAACTCGGAGCACTAGAAATTCAAATATAAATTCAAGACGGCACTTTGAAGCACTGTAAATGATGGGGTACACAATGGGCGACATGAGGATTAAAGGGACAACATTCTCAATCTGGCACATCACCACAATACAATACTTGATTTCATGTTTATTTATGTCCAAAGACTGACGGGCTTGAATAACCGCCAAGCCCGTAGCTCGTTATTCAAGCCTGTCGGACTTTGAACATAACTTAAACGTTAGAATGTTGTTCCTTTTAATCCTCATGTCACCCATTGTGTACCCTATCATTTACAGTGCTTTTACATATTTGCATTTACATTTCGCAGATATTGCTGCCTTGAAAACACGAGTTACGGCCTTGCGGACGCGATCCTATTCAAGCAACGAGATGCCTTCGGCCAATTGCATGGTTTGCGATCGGCCATACGAGGGACATCCTTGCGGCGGTCCCTCCTGGGAATACCAGCGTAGACGTAGCGTTATGTGGGACTGTAAGCAGACCGCACGGAATTGCAGACTTGCAGACGTTTTACGGCCCAGAGAGAGAGGCCCCCAATGAGCAGTGCTCCAGATCTGCAATTCCAAACTACAGACAGCCAGTCCACCATCAGTTCTGTCGTCATCCAGACTTTTTCCTGCCAATGAATCACTAAGCCCTCAGGAATGTTTTCTTTGGACAAAGTTTTTGGCTCAGAATAACATGGGGGCAACTTCAAGATCCGGATATTTGGTCCCCTGAAAGATTTTCTCGTTGAAACTGCATTTTTCAATTTCTGCTCTGACGCACAACGTAGCACATTAGATTTGTCCAATCCATATTTGTTTCCAGCCTCTCAGTTGCTTGTGGTTTTAGCATAATTAACAACTTGGATTTCGTCCTAGTCTCAAATCACGCACAGAGTGGTACAGGTTTTGCTCAAGAATATCCCTGTATTTAGCACCATCCATCTTTCCCTCAACTCTGACCAGTTGCCCAGTCCCAGCTGCTGGAAAACATCCCCACAGCATAATGGTGGGGATGGTGTTCTTTGGGTGATGTGTTGGGTTTGCACCAGACATAGCGTTTTCTTTGATGGCTGAAAAGTTCAATTTTAGTCTCATCAGACCAGAGCACTTTCCTCCATACATGTTGGGAGTCTCCCACATGGCTTTTCGCAAACTCAAGACGTGCCAATTTGTTTTTTGCTGAAAGTATTGGCTTTCTTCCGGCCACTCTGCCATAAAGTCCAACTCTATGGAGCGTATGTCTTATTGTCATCCTATGTACAGATACTCCAGTCTCTGCTGTGGAACTCTGCAGCTCCTCCAGGGTTACCTTAGGTCTCTGTGCTGCCTCTCTGATTAATGCCCTCCTTGCCCGGTCTGTGAGTTTTGGTGGACGGCCGTCTCTTGGCAGCTTTTCTGTTGTGCCAGGTTCTTTCCATTTGGTTATGATAGATTTGATGGTGCTCCAGGGGAACATCAAAGATTTGCATATTTTTTCATAACCTAATCCTGACTTGTACTTCTCAACAACATTGTCCCTTACTTGTTTGGAGAGTTCCTTGGTCTTCATGGCAGTGTTTGATTGGTTAGTGGTGCCACTTGCTTAGGTGTTGCAGCCTCTGTGGCCTTTCAAAAAAGGTGTGTATATGTAATGACAGATCATGTGACACTTAGATTGCACACAGGTGGATTTCATTTCACTAATTATGTGACTTCTGAAGGTAATTGGTTGCACCACAGCTTTTTATGGGCTTCATAACAAAGGGAGTGAATACATACGCACATGCCAATTTTCTGTTTTCTATTTCTAAAAAATAGTTTTATGTATATATTTTTCTCATTTCACTTCACCAACTTAGACTATTGTGTTCTGATCCATCACACAAAATTCAGATTAACAAAACGCTGTATTGTAACAAAATAGGTAAAAAGTCAAGGGGGGTGAATACTTTTGCAAGGCAAAATATGTATATATATGTTTATCCAGCAACAATGTGTATTTATGTTCCCATCAAATAGCAATCTTAAATGTTAAGCTTGACACATCTTTATATATAAAATCGCTAAACCAGAATATTGCCTTGAGTGTTCATTAAACGTTTAGAATGACAGTAACATATGTCTCTGTGTCTATATGTGTATTTTTAATAACGCTTAATAGCTGATGTCCTGCATGCGCATCAAGCAATAACAAAGTGGTTTGGCTGATGATGGGATTGCAGTATTAGAATATCTTGAAAGCCATCAGTTTTAATTGGAAAGCAAATCCTTGTAAATTATAATTGTTCCTCCAGATTTGCAGAATTTTAAATTTAAATTACTTGTGTCATTGCAAAACAACAAGCTTTTTAATGGTTGAGTCATGTTCTTTTGTATAAGTGGAAAACGTCAAAGTAAAACCTATTACTAAAGGATCCTTCATCCATTAGAAAAAAATACATAATAGTTTAATGGAACAGTCTCTGTGAACTGTGACGTCAGACTTCCCAAGTAACCCCTCACCTTTCTCTGCAGTGGGAGAGCATGTGTATCTCTGCTTCAGTATTCACATCTGCAGACTTGGGGTAAGGATATGATGTGCCAAGAATCACCCCTACACAAAATGTACAGTGAGGGGAAAAAGTATTTGATCCCCTGCTGGTTTTGAGCGTTTTGTCCACTGACGAAGAAATGATCAGTCTATAATTTTAATGGTAGGTGTATTTTAACAATAAGAGACAGAATAACAAAAAACAACCCCAAGAAAAAAGCGTGTCAAAAAATTATAATTTGATTTTTCAGGTCAATAAGTGAAATAAGTATTTGATCCCCTATCAATCAGCAAGATTTCTGGCTCCCAGGTGTCTTTTATGCAGGTAACGAGCTGAGATTAGGAGCACTCTCTTAAAGGGAGTGCTCCTGATCTCAGCTTGTTACCTATATAAAAGACACCTGTCCACAGAAGCAATCAATCATTCAATCAGATTCCAAACTCTCCACCATTGCCAAGACCAAAGAGCTATCCAAGGATGTCAGGGATAGTATTGTATACCTACACAAGGCTGGAATGGGCTACAAGACCTACGCCAAGCAGCTTGGTGAGGTGACAACAGTTGGTGCGATTATTGGCAAATGGAAGAAACACAAAATAACTGCCAGTCTCCCTCGGTCTGATGCTCCATGCAAGATCTCACCTTGTGGAGTTTCAATGATCATGAGAATGGTGAGGAATCAGCCCAGAACTATACAGGAGGATCGTGTTAATGATCTCAAGGCAGCTGAGACCATGGTCACCAAGAAAACAATTGGTAACACACTACGCCGTGAAGGACTGAAATCCTGCAGCACCCGCATGGTCCCCCTGCTCAAGAAAGCACATGTACAGGCCGTCTGAAGTTTGCCAATGAACATCTCAATGATTCAGTGCAGAAATGGGTGAAAGTGCTGTGGTCAGATGAGACCAAAATTGAGCTCTTTGACATCAATTGAGCTCACTGTGTTTGGAGGAGGAGGAATGCTGCCTGTAACCCCAAATAACACCATCCCCACTGACAAACATGGAGGTGGAAACATTATGCTTTTGGGGTGTTTTTCTGGGACAGGACAACTGCATTGCATCAAAGGGAAATGGACGGGGCCATGTATTCTCAAATCTTGGGTGAGAACTTCCTTCCTTCATCTAGGTCATTAAAAATGGGTCATGGATGGGTATTCCAGCATGACAATGTCCCAAAACATACAGCCAAGACAACAAAGGAGTGGCTCAAGAAGAAGCACATTAAGGTCCTGCAGTGGTCTAGCCAGTCTCCAGACCTTAATCCCATAGAAAATCTGTGGAGGGAGCTAAAGGTTTGAGTTGCCAAACATCAGCCTTGAAACCTTAATGGCTTGGAGAAGATCTGCAAAGAGGAGTGGGACAAAACCCCCCTGAGATGTCTGCAAACCCGGTGGCCAACTACAAGAAATGCCTGACCTCTGTGATTGCCAACAAGGGTTTTGCCATCAAGTACTAAGTCAAAGGGGTCAAATACTTATTTCACTCATTGACCTGCAAATCAATTTATTACTTTTTTTACTTGCATTTTTCTGGGGTTTTTTTTTTTGTTATTCTGTCTCTCACTGTTAAAATACACCTACCATTAAGATTATAGACTGATCATTTCTTTGTCAGTGGAGAAACGTTCAAAATCAGCAGGGGAACAAATACTTTTCCCCCTCACTGTAGTATAAAACCTAAACATGCTCCTGATTGCCAACTGTATTGTCAATCCACCTGTGGCATATTGCTTTTCTGTCATGAGTGAAAGTGCAATTTTTGTTATTTTTTGATATTATTATTTAAATTACTGGTAAAGGATCACTTAACTAAGGTTAAATTATATATTTGATAACATTAAGTCTGTCTAAGAGGATAATTAAGCCGGAAAATGTCATACAGCAATTAGATTTTTTTTGGATGCAGGAGCTTGAAAGTATCCATGATGCATTAGTGGGACATGTGGTTGCATCATTTGATGCAAAATTCTGCTTCTGGGACAGTGAGGGGTAAGGGGTGCGATGTCCATTTTAGTATTACCCAGCTTTCAAAAAGTTTATTTTTTATTTTTGCCAAAACACACACCCTCATGATTCAGCTCTGATGAAGTGATGTAACAAACACTAAATGGATTCCTGTTCTCATAACCAGCATCTTTAAAAATTCATATTTCCCCCAAAATGTTTTATGACCATGGCTTACACAGCTGCTAATATGGATTCACATTCAATTAGAAGCCTGCAACTCAATTACAGACAGGCACATGTCTGCGAGTGTGTTGCGGGTTTCCATTGGTGGCCGATTGCGATGCTATTCAGTCGCTCAAGGCTGTAAGTTACGGGCCCCAAGCCAAAACCATTAACCATGCACTGGTTCGGAGCACTTCGGGGCGGGAACATGATCAATTCAGCAAGCCCGTAACCTACCATTTCGAATCGGCCAATAGAAAATGAGACTGTCATTATTACGGCAGTAAAACATAGAGGTTACGTGTCAGTCAATGAGGTTCGGGATTCCGATATGCGATCAGACTCGCAAACCCGAAAAATAAAGAATTATGAAAATGAATGCCAATACTGTTCTAGTCTATATGGGTGGCCTGATATGTATTAACTCATTGATACCCAAGATCAATTTAACCCCGAAATTACAAATACAAATTATTTTTGTTTCCTATTTTGAGAGCTTGAGACTGTTCTGCAATTAATTATAATGTCTATCATCGCTTTCCCCTTTATTTACAGTGCAGTAGTGCTTTTTTATTTGCATTTACAGTGCTACGAATAGGTGTTTAACCCCCTTGCGGCTCCTCTCTAGCACTCGTAGGATTTTCTCCTTCATTTGACGTTTACGGTGTGAAAACATTGGCGGGCTTGGGGAAATTGAGCAATTGAATAGCGACTTTTGCGATTTTATCCTTGCAAAAGTGAAAGATCAAAGGCTTCGGGAGGCTGTAAGTTGCAAGGTTTACCATCGCCGTTTTTTCAAGCCGTAACTCGGAAGCCTTTCCGAGCACGCAAAAAGACGCCAATTGCAAATTAGCTTGCGACCTCACTTATGGGCTTCCGGATTTCCTGAAACCTCAATTGAATGGGGGCCGTTTGTTTGTTTGTTACATACCTGACAAACAAGTGCTTTATTTTCTAACTGCAGCGGTCCTTTAAATGTTTTTTTCCATCAAATACTGCTTTTATTGCTAATTAGTGACTAAATAAACAAATGAAACCATATTGTATGAACACTACAATGGCCCTTTAAATTAAGTGACATAAAAATATGACTGTGTTTTAAAAATGTGTTCTTTTAAATGTTTGATAGAAACGTTGGAACTGCAGTGACCCTTTAATTCCGACACTCTGTCCAGGACCTAATCTTGGCAGGGCAATGCTTCAATAGTTTGTATCCGGGTTAGTATGAGTTATTATTTTTCGTCTTGAATAGATCCTTGCTACAAAAAGTTTATTCTGAAAACTACATTTGTAACCCATCTGACCTGGCACAGGTTGTACATTGGTACAAGATCTTTCTTTATGATGGTATATCGTGTTCATGGTTTTAGCTCTTCTTGGTTTATTCTCTAAACTTGCTTTTTTTGTTGAAATAATAGTTTGGTCTCTGGAGTACTGGTCCAGCCTGAAACTCTGTTTACTTATTGT